>JAHHUM010000018.1:0-232067 GCA_036173005.1 Crenichthys baileyi
TATTTATGGTCACGTGTGGAAACTGCAGGCTTTATTACAGGTAAGTCTTGAGCTCTGGCTGTCCGTCCTCACACCAGGTCGGGGTTAAAAGTGCTCTTGCTATTTTCTTAGTAATGCTCATCCCTTAGAAGTAATAAAAGCCACTTTAAAACCAGACAGGTTTATCTGTTTGTGTCACCATGTGTTTATGCTGATAAGACTTTTGTTTTTCTGGTCTGGGTAAATGGATTCCTTTGGGTCTTGACTCCTTTTTTGAGTTTATTAATTTAATCATTTCCATATATGCATGCAGGAGACACAATAACAGTTCTGAATAAAATATAAATAAAAGAATAATTAAAATTATTATAAAAGAAATATTTCTGCCTAATGGACAGGAAGTTTTTTTTTGCTTTGAGAAATGGAAGCAGAAGGACGTTATGTGGAAACATATTCATGTTCACACTTCTAATATCTACAGATGATATCTTAAAGCAAGGATACAAACTGACTAATTGGGACACTTGGGGAGCTGAAATCTATTAGCAGGAACCTTGGAGCCAAGACGCAGACACACCTCGGTTGGGTTTCTCTCCCCGGCTCTTTGTGTGTGTGTTTGTCTCTCAGGCATGGCTCTTATTAGGAACTGGCTCCTGCTTTAATGTCCACCAGTCCAAATTGAACAGCAACTGGAGTGAATTTACTTTTTTCCCACAACCTAAAAATCAAAGGGTATTTTTTTTCTATTTGTCTTTGATTTTTTGTTTTTGTTTTTTGGACAGGTAATCTAGACAAAATTGGTACCTGTTTTTATACTTATGAGGGTTTATGTATGTTTATAAATTAGCAGAACTTGGCAACAAACCGCTAAATTCTGCTGTTTTAGATTAGAAACTCAGAAAACAAGCTTTTTTGAGAAAAAAACGTCCCGAATTTGGAGCGGTTTTTCAATCACATTCATGATGAGAAACACTCTGACAGAAAAATACTTTGTAGATATGTAAGAATTATTGAAGCTTAGTCCAATGAACATTGCATTAGCTTTACTAGGCACATAAAAATGTTTTTTCAGATTTCTTGTGTTGTCTTTCTATTTCTATGTTGCACTCTTATTTTGTGGTGTGCTTACTGACCAGTCAAGCCAGCAAACAAGTACATCTTATGTTCAGTCAATTAGATTGTATAAAAATAGCAAAATTCTTGAAACTATTGAATTGATGCATGAAGAATCCGTGTCTTGTTGACGCTTTTTTGAGACGTATGATATGTGCTCAGGGCTGCTGCTATTTATAATCAATTGATTAATTTTTCAAATAACTGATCTTCCTCCAAAGTGAAAAAACGATTTTATTTTATTTTTTGTTTGATCTCGTTTTTTTCCGATAAACATTAAGATGGTTTTTATATCACAAAATTAAAATAAATATGGATCTGTACTTTAAAGGCTGATATATCACAATAAGGTGACTCCTCTAGCATGACAAATTAAATAAATCCTCTTTTATCTGTGTTATTCCAGATCAAAAACTCTGAATATTTTGTATTTTGCCAGTGCCAAATATTTTTAAGGTTGAATTAAAAATAAATAAAAATAGATTTTATTTCTGCCATGAGCACTACTCTGCAGGAAAAATAATCTGTTTCCATTACATTTGATTCAAATCTAATAATAGGGACTGTAACATCTCCATGTGAGTTTCAAGTGGCTTGCATTTGTTAATGGTATGCTGTATTTAGTATTTGTCTGGTTTTAAAGTGATTCATTTAGTTATTAATAATATCTATATAATTAAATGTGACTAAAACCGGGCGGACTGATTTGGTTGGCTGCACAGAAATACACGCAGGCCCACCTCTAATCAACCAAACATGGGTCTAAATATTTCTTCAAATGTTTCTTCACTAGAAAATGTAGCAGACGAAAAAAACTGCCTAAATTCATCAAGTGTAAGCAGCAGCTTAAATAAAGTTATGACTTTGTCTTTCTGTTAGCTCATCAGTCGCCCCTTTGTATCATCTTTTCAGCTGCTCGTCATGCAAAGCTTGTATAACCCGGCTCATATAACAGTGATGCAGGTGCTTTATCTGTCCTGTTTTCTTTGAACTTGTTGCTTAGACAGAGCCGACCAATGACCGTTGTTAAACTCTGCTGACATAATAAGCAGTGTAAACTAGCAAGACAGTGCCTCGCATTAGTATTTTCTTGAATTTTTCACATTTTGTCTTGTTACAAAAAATAGCTGAATGTATTTTAGTGGCATTTTACGTGATAAACCAACACAGGGTGGGGCACAATTGGAAGGAAAAACAGTAAAGTTTTTCTAAAGAAAAGTTTGTGTTGTATGTGTTTGGATTGAGCCCCCCCTTTACTCTGAAACCCCTGAATAAAATCCAGTATATCATTCACTCTGGGTATAAATCTTGCTTTTTTGAAGGCCTCAGAGATTTGTTAGAAAACATTAGAGAACAAACGGCCACATGAAATCCAAGGAACCATGTTTTCCTAAATGTATTTACAACCGTGTCAGTTCTTGTTGTGTAATACTGTTATGTATGCCGTCTGAAGATGAAAGTGAAATCTTGACAATTATCATGCCAAAATGCAAATATAGCATAGTTCACACAAAGTAAACAGTTAATTACCCCTGACCCTGTTACCGTGTTCTTAGATGGAGGTGGGAATGTGGTGGTGAAGATGGGGTTGCACGGTGATGTAAAGGCCTTCGTCGGTGACAGTGAGACCAGAGTTACAGCTTTTCATTAACCTGGAAACCACCGAGTTACATGGTTCATGGGCTGGTCTCAGCTCACTTGGAGGTAACAAAGGGTGTCGGGCGGCTTTTTCTGTAGGGGGCTGTGTGCTCGAGGCACCCCATCTGACTCTGATCAGGGTCCACCTCTCATTAGAGAGTTGCTGTGAGCCTGGATTTCCCTTCATGTCGAGATCCTGTTACATGGGGCTCCGCCCTAAAAAAAACATTCACGCACAAAACGTACTTGTCAATCTAAAAGGAGCTTCTCACCAATCTCCTTTCACTTCCTTCTAGAGCAGAAGGGCCACGCCTTTCTCACGTTTGGGTCTGTGTGAATTTTTTGCAGGATGATCTAATCTGTGTTGAATAGACCCCAAAAGTGTATTTCATCTACTAAGTTTTGAACGAGCCACTCCTTCTACCCACCACCCCCCTTCTTTCTCACTGCCCTCTTTTATAATTCCTCTTTTCCTGATTTTCTGCAGCTTCAACTCCTCCCCCATATGAACCATGCTTTTCTGCGGTTTCAGTTTTTCAACAACTGCCTCGCTTAACCTGTTGTTGAATCAGCTTCTCTGTTTTTTGTTAACAGGCAGCCATATTACATAACTACCTCATAAATAATATGTAGAATCCATTGTTTGGCTTGTTGTGGTTTCTGGTGAATTTGTTGATTTTTTTGGAACAATTACGTAATGTTTTGTTTAAAACCCCAGTTTCAAGAAAAAGTGCTTGTGTTTGAAGGGGTCTCTATTGAGTTGTGCAATTCTGTAAATTGCGTTGTATGACATGGCTGTCAGTGCTAACCACTAAGCCTGCCAGAAGCCTGTTTCAAGTCTGATTAGAAGAACCTGGTCCTTGCTTACTGTAACGTTTAGGGCGACACTACCTCCTGAAGTTGTAAGTTTCTTGAGAGGCTTGAAAGTGATTTTTGATGAGGGGTTACTGATGACAACCAGGCTCTATCTGTACAGAACTAAAGATGTCTGAAAATCCTCCTCCCTCTGTCCCTGTTTACCTCCAACTGCTTGGTGAACCCCTATTCACTTAAAGAGGAATCCCCTTACACCGCCCGCAAACAGCAGGACACAAAGCTGCAACAGCTCTGATAGCTGATCTTTCCTTGTAAAGGAGCAGGCCGGTCAGCGGTAGTCAAACTGGCTCCTAATCCCTCCCGGCAACTTTAGACTTCAGGGCAAGACTTTACTCGCAGTGTTAAGACAAACACATGCCGCGTGCATCCAGGATTAACTGATGAGCTCAGTCCATGTATGAGGAAGAGCAGTTCCATAGTCCATGTCATAAAACAGAAAGCAAATTTATAATTTTTTAAGCAAGTTTATGAACAGCTCAGAGTAGCATATTCAGTACGATTAAATGTGATACATTTGCTTTCTAGTTGTAGTATTTCATTAAAGTTTCCCTAGTCATTTATTTGCAGAAAAGTAGGTCACCTAAATCATCTGTCCGAATAGGCTTCTAAAAAATATGGATAGTGACCTAATATGCAGAGTTAAACATAAAACCTCCACACAATAGCCTCTTCTCTTCAATACAAATGTAGAAATCCACACAGTGAATATAAAAATGTAAGGTAAAACATAATGCTGTGGTTTTTGGACACATATCAACCAACCCTGGGAGAATCATACCCAAAAAGAGTTGCAGCTGTAAATGCAACAAATGGAGGTTCTACAAAGTTTTGACTTCTAGAGGTTAATAAAGCTGCATGCCATATTTTTTCGTTTTGTTGTAAGAAGTTTGCACTATTCTGTGTTGGTCCAACTCAATAAACCCACTTAAATTTGTGGTTGCAATGTGACAGAATCTGAAAAAAACATTCAAGTGGTGTGAATACTTTTACAAAGCACCATATAAACACACTCTTGTTACCAGCCTCTGTCAGTGTTTCCTGTGACTAAGCCATTCCATTACTTGCCACAGTTTTAACATCACCTGAACCATTAAAACCTGTTCTCACTTCAAGGTGTCTTATTAAAGCTGGCCGCCTCTTGAGTATTTTCCCAAACAGTCCCTGGCAGTGGAGATGTAAGGCACAAAGTTGTGGTCAAGTACAAATACTCTGATGTAATTCTGGAGTACTGTGTTTTTTGAGGAAATTAGAGAGGTGGTAGTCGTAGTGCCAAATAAAGGAAAAGCATGCAGGCCTAGATAGTTCAGTTATATTTCAGTTATAAAAAAATGTTTCTAAAATAAGTTTAGCAAGATTTAATTTGGGAGTTTGGGGGAATTTGAGAACAGACATACATGCTACATTTCTTTCTCAATAAAGGGGCTTGTTAAGGGTACCATATAACAACATTATCCATTTTTCTCACGTTTTATTGTTATCTGATAAAGGCAAATGCCAAAAAATAAACTTTAGATCTCAAACGCATAACTTTTAATGTGGTGACAGATGTTGCTGTAGTTACTCACAGATGTTGGGTTCAACTAACAGCCCCAAATGGTTTACTATAGAGATAGAAAACTTAGTTACATATAGAGATTTACATAAAGAGCAGATGTGCATGTCAGAGCGATTACCTGTCGTCATTATCATGGAAGGCCTTCACATTCCTGTATACTAATTACAGAGTACAAGTTTTGGATTTCTCTAAACACTGGTGAAGGAACAACCACAATGCTGACCCCCTGCTGCCCTAACTCAGAATGTGTTCTCTCATCTTATATTCCAGTGCCATCACATCTAGAAACATTCAAACAAGGCAGAGACTTATTGTTGCTTGCTAAACAAAAGCTTGGAGTGATCATTGCCAAGCTGGAATAGCACCACAGTGGTCAAGCGGCACAACCTTTTTGCTTAGTGAACCCATCTGTTGTTCCCGTTGATTAAGCAAGTTCAGTTTTAAAGTAGCGCCATTAACTGAATTTAGGTCACCTCCTCCTTTGTGGGTGCCTTTATGAAAATATGTGCATAAAGTAGTGGACAGAGAGTGACAACAGTCTGCACACATAAAAGAGATATACAGCCATATCGTGCAAAAGACTGGAAAGAATAGCAAGGCCAACGTAGCCTGCCTGCAGCACATCTTCCACAACAGCTCGCCAATTTTGCCAAGTTCAAGGCCCACTGTGTGCCTTTTAAGCTTGTTTAAAAACCCTTGCGTGGTTGCATCTTACAAAGGGCTGTATCTCCATCTGGATCTATATTTCCTCTGCCAAAGTGAGAACAGAGGCTGAAGGGGTTTTTTGTTTTCTTTTATAGGGTATTCATGCAACACCACAAACTTAACATTCATGTAACCTGGTAGAAATGTAGAGCATAGCCTGGGGAAACACCCCTTGAACTCCTTCAAATTATTTGATGTTAATCCACAAACACTGTAAATTCAGTTTATTTTGTTCAGATACCCCTAAATAAAATCCAGTGCAACCAAATGCTTTAAAAAGTGATCCAATTAGTAAAATGAGTCCACATGTGTGTAATTTACTCGTACTCGTACTCGTACTCGTACTCGTCGTCTTCCGCTTATCCGGAACCGGGTCGCGGGGGCAGCAGACTCAGCAGAGACACCCAGACGTCCCTCTCCCCAGACACCCAGACACCTCCTCCAGCTCTTCCGAGGGGAGCCCAAGGCATTCCCAGGCCAGCCGAGAGACATAGTCCCTCCAGCGTGTCCTGGGCCGTCCCCTGGGGCTCCTCCCGGTGGGACGTGCCTGGAACACCTCCCGAGGAAGGCGTCCAGGAGGCATCCGGTATAGATGCCTGAGCCACCTCAACTGGCTCCTCTCGATGTGGAGGAGCAGCGGCTCTACTCCGAGCCCCTCCTGAATGGCCGAGCTCCTCACCCTATCTCTAAGGGAGTGCCCGGGCACCCTACGGAGGAAGCTCATTTCAGCCGCTTGTATGCGGGATATCATTCTTTCGGTCATGACCCAAAGTTCATGGCCATAGGTGAGGGTAGGAACGTAGACCGACCGGTAAATTGAGAGCTTCGCTTTTCGGCTCAGCTCTCTCTTCACCACAACGGACCGGCACAGCGCCCCCATTACTGCGGCAGCCGCACCCATCCGTCTGTCAATCTCCCGCTCCATTCTTCCCTCACTCGTGAACAAGACCCCGAGATACCTGAACTCCTCCACTTGAGGCAGGAACTCCCCTCCAACCTGAAGAGGACAATCCACCCTTTTCCGGTTGAGTACCATGGCCTCTGACTTGGAGGAGCTGATCTTCATCCAGCCCGCTTCACACTCGCGCTGCGAACCGCCCCAGCACATGCTGTAGGTCTTGGCTAGAAGGGGGGCCAGCAGGACCACGTCATCTGCAAAAAGAAGAGACGAAATCCACTGGTCCCCAAAAACCCAAACCCCCCCCACCCTTGGCTGCGTCTAGAAATCCTGTCCATAAAGTGATGAACAGGGCCGGGGACAAAGGGCAAGCCCTTCCGGTGTCCAACATGCACCGGGAACAGGTCCGACTTAGTGCCGGCAATGCGGACCAAACTCCTGCTCCGCTCGTACAGGGCCAGATGGCCCCAATAAAGGGCCCCCGATTTCCATACTCCTGGAGCACCCCCCACAAGGCATCACGAGGGACACAGTCAAATGCCTTCTCCAGGTCCAACAAAACACATGTGAACCGGTTGGCAAACTCCCATGACCCCTCGATACCCTGTAGAGGGTATAGAGCTGGTCCAGTGGTTTCCACGGCCGGGACGAAACCAAACTGGTTTCCTCCTGAAGCCGAGGTTTTCGACTATCGGCCGGACTCTCCTCTCCAATACCCTGGCGTAGGCCTTACCAGGGAGGCTGAGGAGTGTGATCCCCCCTGTAGTTGGAACACACCCTCCGGTCCCCCTTCTTATGAAGGGGACCACCACCCCGGTCTCCCCAGTCCAGAGGCAACTGTCCCCGACGGCCATGCAATGTTGAAGAGGCGTGCCCAACCATGACAGCCCCAACATCCAGAGATTTGAGGTACTCAGGGCGGATCTCATCCACCCCCGAAGCCTTGCCACCCGCGGAGCTTTTCAACCACCTGGGTGACTTCAGCCTGGGTGATGAAAGAGCCCAAACCCCGAGTCCCCTAGCCTCTGTTTTCCACCAGGGAATGCGTGATGGCAGGATTGAGGAGATCCTCGAAGTACTCCTTCCACCGCCCGATATTGCCCCCCCAGTCGAGGTCAGCAGCCCCCCACCCCCACTATAACAGTGTTTTGGCGAAGCACTGCTTCGCCCTCCCTGAGGCGCCGACGGTTTGCCAGAATCGCTTCGAGGCTGACCGGTAGTCCTTCTCCATGGCCTCACCGAACTCCTCCCAGGTCCGGGTTTTTTCCTCTGCCACAGCCCGGGCCGCAGCACGCTTGGCCTCACGGTACCCATCAGCCGGCTCAGGAGTCCCACAAGCCAACCACAGCCGATAGGACTCCTTCTTCAGCTTGGACAGCATCCCTTACGCCCGGTGCCCCCACCACCGCGTTCTGGGATTGCCGCCGCGACAGGCACCGCAGACCTTACGACCGCAGCTACGGGCAGCAGCATCGACAATAGATGCGGAGAACATGGTCCACTCGGACTCTATGTCTCCAACATCCCCCGGAATCTGGTCAAAGCTCTCCCGGAGGTGGAAGTTGAATACATCCCTGGCCGAGGGCTCCGCCAGGCGTTCCCAGCAGACCCTCACTATGCGCTTGGGCCTGCCAAGTCTGTCCAACTTTCTCCTCCTCCAGCGGATCCAACTCACCACCAGGTGGTGATCAGTGGACAGCTCAGCCCCTCTCTTCACCCGAGTGTCCAAAACATGCGGCCGAAGGTCTGATGATGCGACAACAAAGTCGATCATTGACCTCCTGCCTTGGGTGTCCTGGTGCCAAGTGCACTGATGGACACCCTTATGCTTGAACATGATGTTCATTATGGACAATCCGTGACTAGCACAGAAGTCCAATAACAAAACACCACTCGGATTCAGATTGGGGAGGCCATTCCTCCCGATCACGCCTCTCCAGGTGTCACTGTCGTTTCCCACGTGGGCGTTGAAGTCCCCCAGCAGAATAATGGAGTCCCCGGGAGGGGCACTATCCAGCACCCCCGACAGGGACACCAAGAAGGCCGGGTACTCCGCACTACCGCTTGGCCCGTAGGCCGAAACGACAGTCAGAGACCTGTCCCCGACCCGAAGGCGCAGGGATGCGACCCTCTCATCCACCGGGGTAAACCCCAACATGAGACGCCTGAGCTGGGGGGCAACAAGCAAACCCACCCCAGTCCGCCGCCTCTCCCTGTGGGCCACTCCAGAGTAGAAGAGAGTCCAGCCCCTCTCAAGGAGATGGGTTCCAGAGCCCACGCTGTGCATGGAGGCGAGCCCGACTATTTCTAGTCGATATCTCTCGACCTCCCGCACAAGCTCAGGCTCCTTCCCCCCCAGCGAGGTAACATTCCACATCCCTAGAGCCAGCCTAAGCATCCGGGGATCGGGCCGCTGAGGTCTCCACCTTCGTCCGCCACCCAATCCTCTTTGCACCGGTCCCTCACGGTTCCCCCTGCAGGTGGTGGGCCCACTGGGGGATGGCCCAGTGAAGACCAAGGAACCCAGCAGACAGGTCAGGGAGGAAGTTATGAAGAAGGTAAAAGCAGGATTCGGTTATAAAAATAAATCTTTGATCGTCTCATGGAGCACTTTATAATCTATCATCCAAAAACAGAAACATTACGGCACAGGTGCAGACCTACCAAGACATGTCCATCTATCTAAAATGATGGGCCATACAAGAAGAGCCTTTATCATAAAAGCAGCAAAGATGGATCTCGTAACTGCTGAGGTCGGACAATGTTGGCAGGACAACTATTATCAGTGATAAGCCATCGTTGAAGGAAAACTGTACGAGGCTTGTAGTTTGCTACAAGCCTTGTAGCAGACACAGCAGACATTTGGAAGAAGGTGCTCTGGTAGGATCAGACTGAAATCCAACTTTTTGGTTTACATGGAAAATGCTAAGCATGGAAGAAATGTAAACGTCTTCAGCACTGACAGGACAGTGTCAGATGGGAAGATAGATGGAGGTGAATACACGGCACGCCATTTATACTCATGTGTTAAAGGGCATAAAAACTAGCCCTGTTAAATCAAACTCCAGTGTGGATCAAGGAAGCAAGTTCTCGCCCGCCTAATCATATAGGTCTCAATCCACTTTCAGAGAGCCAAATGCAGGAGGCAGACTGTAGTGCAGGGCACTGTGGTTAAACACAACCAAAACAAACACACATGAAACAAAATTGCCAGGAGAAATGGATCATGGTCACAGGTGGAGGGAGGACAAGTTAAAAAGCTTCTTATGGAAATATGAGGACATGAAAGTATATCACAACTGCTGGTAAGTGCCCACAAGAACAATAGTGGTAGACAACGTATACTGTAAAAGAATTTAAATCTGTAACTGAAATATAATAAGACTGAATAAACTCACAGCATGCTACTTTAAGCTCAATATAGGTCTCAGGGTTGATTTGAAATGTAAAGCCAAGGGAAAAAAATAATCCTAAGCAGAAACTTAAAAGTCTGTGGAGTACGTATATGAGAAGGTTAGCTGTTCCACATATTTTACTATTGCCCTTATTTTGGTTTGAGGACGATCCAAGAAAAACTTGCAGGTCGACCAAACTGCTTTTACTGGTGTGAGAAGCAGAAAGAAGGCCAGTGGTAAGACAAGACTAGGGTTAGATGTTCACACTTTTAGGGACCAGAAAAAGAGTTTAGCAGTCTTTCAGGTGAATGGGTATTGGTAACATATACAGATTAAAAAGCAGTGGACCTACGATAGATTTCTGAAGAACCCTACAAGATTGAAGAGATAGAGAGGAAAAACATTCCCCTAATTGAACAGTTATGTAGTAGTGTTGTCTAAATGTAACCAAATAAAAATCTAAATCAAATAACTAAGATGAAAGTAAACTATAATTAAAACTGCAAGAAATATAATTATGATTAAACATTTGTACCAAATTTTAATTGACAGCATTAAATAGAGGTGAAACCTACCTGTGAATTTATCGTACAAGAAGATCTGTTATGCCTACATGTTGGACATGTTGCTAAAGTTACTCACTCAGCCACCTAACTGAATCTTATTTTAAAAATATGGCCGAACATACAGTAGAGTCTTCTGTCAGTCAACTAGTTTTAATGTTTAAAACATCAAAGTCTGACCGTGCTGGTTTTTATGCAGGTCTTTTCCTGCTTGTCTCTAATAACACAGCCTGATCGCAAGTTACAGGGGTCACAGTATATATGCAAACATCTGGACAAACCAACTAGTCCCAACATAGCCATATAGGAAATGAGAGGAATCAGTTTTATCGGTGTGAGGAAGAGTCCAAAAAGACATAAGGATGTTGTTTCTTTTTGAACAACTAGAGTATATTATCCTTCCTTGTCCATAGTCAATGCCACAAGTTCTCTAAAAACCTGCACAAACCAGATCAGATGATGTAGGTTAAATCCAACTTGGCCTGGTTTAGTGAGGTTTTGGTGGCCCTTCAAAAGTGTCAATGGGTTATCTCTTCCTCTGTTCCCCTTTTTCTTGACTTATTAGAAACACCACAGATATGCTTATTTTAGTCCACTTACCCAGGTAAACTCTGTATTCAGTTAATTTTAAAAATCACTGTTGTTTAAAAATAATAAAAAATTACTTTAAATAAATTTAAAAAAGATTTTAAATTGAGACAACATTATTTGCTTATTCTAAACCCCCAAGCAAACCGAACGGTTATAGAGAGGACTGTGGGAGTTTGCTATGTTGGATTATTTAAGCTGGAAACTGAACTGGTTTTAAATTCATTAACCAATGCTTTTTACTTGTAATATCTGGGTAGCATGGTATTTTATATGATCATTAGCATTACAGTTGGCCATCTCTCGGTCAAAATAGATGTCTCCTCAAAGTTTTCTTTGGGATTTATTTTTTTTAACCATTCCTTTTTTCAACCCATAACCCAAAATGCCGCCACACAAATGAGATCATAATGCTTATATAACTAAACGCTGTTTGTTGGGCTGATGATGTCTTTATTGACCAACTCCACCAATACAACATGGCAGCAGCTTGAGGCGGCAGTTTTTATTATGGGCCATTTGGCTCACTGCCCAGGACGTCCTTCTGTCAAGGGGCGACACAAACGGTTGGGCAAAAAAGATTACCTGTCATTTGGGCTCAATTGGGTTTTCTGTTGCTTTTTGTAATGTTCATTGTATGGTATTTGTGGATTTTAAGAAAATAAGGTCGCAAAACTTAGATAAAATTGTTGATGACATGAAGTAATCTGATTCAAGATTTATTCTTCATGCTAAATTTAAGCGTTTTTTGTTTTTAGTTTGATCGGCTCTAATTAAAAGTGTAAATACATCAGTTTGGAACTGGGTTAGGTTATTCTACACTGAATAGTGATTTTTGAGACAGTTTAAAATGAATCAAGCCTATATTCCATAAACCCAAAAAAAAAAACAGCATCAGGACCATCTCATATAAATAATAAAAACCTCATAGTCTAGTCAAACCTGAACTAATTTCTTCTCCACTGACAATGGATTTTTAAAAACTTTTTTATTTGTGAAACCCAATTTTTAAAACAACTAAACAAAACATTAGGATCCATTATGTCAAATCTTGTGAAAATCTTGTTGTGTCCCATATATCTTCTGTAAGGGGAGAGGTTCGCACAGGGTAGTATCCATGCAAGAACTGCCAAAACTGAAGTCAATAGCCTCTTCCTTTTTTGCTTTAAAAACGGAGTCTCAAACAATGATGCAGGGTGCCAAACCTAAAGCACTCACCTTCACATCGGGGTATTTTAATAACAGTTTACATTTATTTCACACCTACAGAGACATAATGACAGCAACTCTTTGTGAAAGAGATTTTACTTTGACGAGAAACATCATATACCTTGTTACACCAATACACCAAAAAGTCTGAAGTTCCTCAAACACTTTGTTGCTGTTCATAAAAATAAGAATGGGGCACCTTTTTGCTCTAATTCACCCTTTTCTTCTTGTGAATGCATACCTTTTGTACTTTTACGGGCACTAAAGGTCAGATGGATGCACTCTTTTTTTCTTTTTTGTATGCCAGAGTGCTTGTCTTGTTCCTGGAAACGCCTACCTGCCCTCACCTTCACCCTCACCTGGGCACCTCTGGGGCCCGTAAAGCTCAAATACAGGGAAGGTAGAATGTGGGTAAAGAGGTCCTGGGAGAGCATCTTGATTGACTCACATCTCATCACTTTTGAGTACACTCTATATCTGTCTTCAGTGACGACTGAAAAGGACATTGCAAACTGTATGTCTGGAAATAGCCCCAAGGTTTTTCTAGAGTTCTTATTTAGAGTTTATGATCTACAAGCCCAAAAGAATCTGCCAGAGCCATACAGATGTTCGCTCTTCTTTATAGAACCAATATATCATTTTACATCACATTGCTCAGTCATTTTAACTGCAAACAGAACAGGAAATTCAGCTCGGATTGACTAAATATTCAAATCTTATTTTTCCTCACATATTTGCAGTGAAAAGTAACATTAGAAGCTCCCTAGCCAGGGGCTTGACAGTTCCCCTGCTGCCAAAAGTACTTCGACTTCACCCTATTATCTCCCACTCCTCAGGCCCCCTGTTTGGTCCCTGGCTTTTATAGGAGGGTAGAAGAGGGCCATGAGGAAATGAGTTGACCCCAGGGTCATGAGTGGAGTCAGGGGGCTGGAACTGGACCAAGGCCCTGCCAATCCTGCTTTTTTAGGGTTGGTTCGGGTCGAAGTGTGAAGAGCAAGGAAAACTGGGGGACCAGGGACAGGGCGTCTTCTAACTCGACCTGCGACAGTTGGACTTTAATTATAGCAGATTTGACATTGTTTACAAGCCCCAGTGGTCTTAAATCATCTGGCTTTTTGCCCTCTCTCCCATCCCTCTTATTTCCCATAACCTCATTACTCGAGTCCCTCTTCTCTTCCTCACATTTAATACGGTGTCAGACATCTATTTATTATGCTGCTTTTACTGGTTTTCAGAAACAAGTTACAAGCTATGGGGATTCCATCATATAGGATATTAGGGACGCCCCTCCAAGATGTCAATCTGTTAGCGATATGAAACACCCCGCTAAACTCCCCCCTCAGCTGAAACTAAGAGTTTTTTATGGCCCCATCAGGCACCCACATGGAGGCCTAACTGCTGACCTTGTGGCCTGGCAGTTCAAGGCATATAAAGAGGGAATCTTTCTCTTGTCCCGTTACATCTGATATGTCTTTCTGCCATTCTTACCTTGTCATATAGCCTATGGTAAAGCACCATTTTCTTTTTGTTGCTTTTCATCAAATCAGTTATTTGAACTTATTTACTTGGTGATATTTGTGGGTCTGCTAAAAGTCTAAGCAACATATTACCCCACAATCTCTTTTAGTAACTATTTAGAGATCATGGTTTCTGATTTCAAAGAAAATTGCTCTCCTATTTTAAACCTTTACACAGATCATATCATCCTTTATTAGGTAGTTACCTGCTTATTTGCCATACAACAAAAACTCCCCCAACCATCTCCAACACATTAAACGTTTACATGTAACTAAAGAGTTGTTACAACAGGCTTACTGGCATGTTAGCAGTTGGTAAGCTTGCTGCGAATATGGAGTGTTGGGGTGTAGGGTTACTAATTGGATCAGTTGGGTTAAATAAATGTTTGAGTGTTCCCCCTTACCAACACGACTTAGGGTTGGGAGCCTCACATCTTTGCAGGAGAGGGGGGAGAAGCAAATGATGGAGAGTGGGGAGGAAAATAAAGTGGGAAATGAGCTCATTAATGATAACATCAAATTAGTTCAGTGTGTTTTAGGCACGTGTGAAAGTGCTTCCAGGAAAAAAAAAAAAACATAGCTAAATGACTTAAATGACTTGTTGAAATACTACACTTTAAGTAAAAATCTTTGTGCTTGCAGGTTTCAAATCCAGCGAGGATCAAGTGACCCCACCAGCTACAAGAGTCTAGGAGACTGTTTCCGGACAATTTTTCGCAGGGAAGGGTATATAACTTGCAACCAATTTTTTTTTGTTTTTTTATAGAGATTTCTATGATGAAATGCTTATATAGTGCCCTGCAAAAGTATTCTTACTCTTTGAATTCCACCATTTTGTCCCATACAGCTAAACACTACAACAGTCAGAACTAGAGACCTGCATCGGGCGGGAAGTCCCGCGGGTCCCGCGGGACCCGACACAAATGTCGCAGGATCGGGCGGGATTTACGTAGTCTCGGGCGGGATTCGGCGGTCAGACCAAGACACATCGGTCCCGACTCCCGAGTGACAGTGAGGCAACATAACAACAAAGCATGGAGAGTGGTAAGGAGACAGTGACTTCTGTGGAAAAGAAAATTAGAGAAGGGCAATACAACCTACTGAATAAAGCAGGTGAAGTCGGACATTTGGACCTGCTTGAAAATTCAAAAATAAGTAATAATTACCACTGTAATGATTAACTATCACCATTGTAAAAAACGTTTTATAAACAGCCCAATAAACACCATAACCTGATCTACTTATTTAGCTAGTTTTCCTCTCACGCGCGTCACGTGACATACTGCGGCCTTTTAGCGCCTGTCAGACTAGTCTCGCTCGGCCTCGGAGCGCTGTAGAAAAGGTAGGGGGTTGGGGGTTCTCGGGATCGGGCGGGAGCGGTCAGAAAAGCCTCGGGATCCGGCGGGACCAGGATTGAAAACTCAGTCCCGTGCAGGTCTCTAGTCAGAACCACCAATCACAGCTACAATTTTTTATTTTTTTTGGACTGACTTTACAAACGTAGCACTTCTAGAGACTGAAATATTTCCTAATTCTTCTTAGCAAAATAGCTCAGTCTCAGTCAGATTGGATGAAGCATCTGTGAACGTACATTTTCATGTCTCTTCACAGATTCACAGTCGGATTTAGACTTTTACTGGGCCATTGTAACACATGAGTATGCTTGGTGCACAAGTCCAGTCCTCAAGATCTACGATCCTACAATTTTTAGATGCATCCTTTTTCCATCACACCTGAATCAGATGAATAGCTTGTTACCAGGCCTCTGCAGAGCCAAGTGTCAGGCTGCTAAGGGAGCTTAACCATTTAATTCAGGTGTACTGGAGAAGGCATGAATTTAAAAGTTGCAGGATAGTAGATCTCAATGACTCAATGACTTGGGCACCCCTGGTCTTAACCATTCCATTGTAGCTCTGGCAGCGTGTTTAGGGTTGTTGTCCTGCTAGAAGATGAACCTCATCTGAGTTGTGCCTGTCTGCAGCTCATCCAGAGTTACCATGCCCCTACTTGGCTGGCATTTCACTTTAGGTGGACTGCCATATCTTTATTTGTTTGAGAATAAACCACACACAGGTGGACTATATAACTGAAAGCAATTGGTTGGACTGAATTTTTATATAGGACTATCAAAATAAGGCAGGAGGGCACAAGTTTTAGATTTTCCTTTTGTGAAACGTTTTGGAAACCATGCCTCCATTTCTTTCCACATTTAAACATTATTTGCTAATTTGTGTTGGCCTGTCACATAAAATCCCAATATAATATGTCAAAGTTAGTGGATGTAATGTGACAAAATGTGAAGTTTAAGGAGTATAAGTACTTTTGGAAGCGATTGTAGCTGCATAGCTGGGTCTGTAATCAAGGGAATGCATCAGAAAGCACATTTGCACCTTTTAACTACGAAAATATGATGTTTCAAAGATTAAAACCTTGAGTATTTTTCTGTTACTCTATCTTTCTCTTGTCTTTGTCAAACATGGTCCTGCAGTAATATCTTCACATTCACGGTAGTTTGTACCAGACAAGAGCAGACTAACTAATGGCAGAGATCCTGCTGTGCTCCATCCTGCTCTGCTCGCCTTGTGACAGCTCTGTGAGACAGTGCAGGTGTAAAAGAAAGTGTTTGCCACTTGCTCTGTTTACGACAAGTTGACAGCTTTACTGCGGATATAAAGTTCATCTGCTGCGAGGTGTGAGCAGGCACGTGGTGAAAGGGCGGTTAGTGACAATTAATAATCTTCATTTGGCTGGGGTTCATCAAACGTGCCCCCCTTACCCTGTGCACACTATTAATATGGTATTTAACGTCCTTGCTCCTACATTATTTTTTGAATTGGCTACTGGGAATGTTGATTCAAGTGAATTTCCATAGAATTATGACACAGTAAAACAACTGCCAAATGAATTCATATCAGTAAAATAAGCTTGGAAAGATCTGTTTTCTTTGCTGGCCATTTATCATTTAAAGTATATTTTTGCTTAGTCTGTAATAACCATCCGGTAGGGAATTGTGGATCACCTATAGGCCAAACCACTTAGTTATAATTATACAAATAGTATTATAGGCCTCACTGTTGTAGCATTATTATTAAAAATAAACATTTCCAGCCAGCTTATGGCAGCACTCAGCTAACACCACCTCCCTCCGTCTGAGGTGAGAAAGAAGGAAATCTGAGCTTTTAGCTTGAGCTATGTCATTAAAATAAACAAAGCCTTGAAAGACTACACATAAAAAGCATGCATATAGTATTTGCTTGTCTAAAGTAAAAAAAAACAGCAACACATTTAGTATGCATTCTTAAAATCCAAACTAAGAAACACAATCTGTGTGTAAATATTCACCGGGTTTTTATTACCTTATGCATCAAATTCCTTTACCTTTGCTTGTAGTTGCTGCATCATGAGTATCTGTTAAGTGTTTGTGTCTGGAGTGAGACTAAAAGGTAATTTTTGCAGCATTTCTTAAAATTTTCAGTATGGCCACAGAAGTCTGGAAGTACCCATGCATTATGTAAGAATGGTGGAAATACTGTAGATTAATGATTGGAAAGTAGGCATTGGCCTGTATGAGATTCCCATTGTATGATAAGCTTGAGTATTAAACTACAGGTTTACAGTAGTAACACAAAGATTTAAAACAAAAAGTAAAGCCTGGTCTTTCTAATTTTATTTTAAAACAGAGAATCTGTAAATCTTCCTGCTGCTACTGCTTTAGGTAGCAACTATAATTACTGACACATGGGCAACTAATAATAATGTCATCTATGGCATTTGGTTAGTGGTATTTTCATTGAGATATAGACACATGGTGAGTAAGAAAAAAAGGTTCATTTGTTGATTGTCGCCATTTAAAATCAACTATTTTATGTGCTCATGACAACAATTTTTTAATCAGTACTCATCAGTACTCATCAACAGTATTTATCTTTTTTATTCAGGACTGACAGCTAACCGGGATGTAAGCTACAGACAGCAGATTTTTCAGTTGATGCAACTAAATAAACAGATTTTACTGTGAAAAGATAAGCTTGGTTTATTAGTTAGTGAGGTTCTCACAGCCATGGGCTGTTGCTGGGTTATAACATTCTGTTTGTGTTTGGTGTAGCAACATAACGGGGACCAAACAAACGTTTCTTCAACCGAACACTAAATGATTTTTAAATTTTGAGTTGTTTCAGAATAAAATACATTACACACTACACTGTGTATCGCTCATTATTATGTGTAGCATACCTTACAACATGTGTGCTCTTTAGACTTGACAACAATGGCTTTAAATGTATTTTTGGAACATGGTCTCCAAGTGACTTTGAAAATCCTAACTGTAAGTGCAGTATAAAGTGAAGGAGTGGAAAATAAAAACACAGTAACGGGTATTAACAAAGTCCTTACAAAAGTAAACATTTCTGAATGTTAACATTCAGAAATGTTAACAGTTTATTTTGTTCAGTTATTTTTCTTCAGACCTAAATTCATATTTATATTGCTTATGTGGCAAATAATACAAGTTTCAAATTTTTTAAATATATTTAAAGCTGCTAATAGTGGATGTTTTCTTGTTGAATTACAAGTTCAAAGATTTACAGTCTTACTAACACCTGATCTGCACGGACAGGATTTAGCTTGTGTTTTAAAATTATGGTCATAATTTCTTAAATGGTCATATGTGAAATTAGGCCTAGGAACCAATAACACAGGTAGGCTGGACAGCGTAAATATAATAAAGAAATTACTTCAGTCATTAGAGACATGATACATGGGACATAGGGCAAAGCCCCCCTCAGTTTGGTATCAGGACATGCTTGTTTCCTCCAGTTCCAGTAGATTGACACTGGAAGTCTAACAAGCTGATTTTAAATGATAAATTAGCTGAGATGTCAGCTCAGGTAACCTGTCTGCAGAAGGCTGTACAACAGACACGCTACTTGCTAACTGTGCTTTTAAAACCGTATTGCCTTATTAAGGGGAATAGGTGGTGCTCCCTTAGTTTCCACTACATCACTGTCCAACCAGCTGACTTTGTCTTTCTTGTAACAATGTAAAAAGCATTGGAGCGACTGACAACATGCAGAAACAGGTGAGGGAGGGGGAGCATAGTGTTGCTCTGTTCCATACAGCCAGATCTCTGGCATCTCAATAAAGGGATGTTAAACTGAATAGTTAGACAGAAACCGTTAGCAGATGTTAATCCATATCTTTTTAAAACCTTTATATTTCCCTTGTAACTGGCCCATGCCTAATTACAGCAGGGTTGGGGGGTCTGAAACCTGCTGGGACCACCCATAACACCATTAAATAAATTCACCAATGCCTGAGAGCGTTCTAATAAGTGTGTCCTCAAAACTTCATGTGAAACATTGTGTACACATTGCTTTTCCTGCACCTTTTGGGTACTTTTTTATTAGACTAAGAGAACATGTTAATTAGTCATCTTTTCTAATTCTGGTGGGGATTTATTGTTAGTCCTGAATAAAACAATCTGAACAGTCTTCTGTTTTAGCGAATTTCCTCTATTTAAAAACCACACGGTAAAATAAAATATTTTAGGTTATGATTTACAATTTGTGTCTTTATCAGCAGCACATGGGACAGGCTCATGTAGAAAAGAGGACTGTTACCAAATAAATACAGAATGTAATTCAGTGTACACAATGAAATGTACAAAAAGTTGAAATACTTTGCTAAAAGCTGAGGTGAAAGTAGACATTGGGAAATTGAAAACATTTGCTGATGAAGCAGACACATTGTTCATGTGATAAAATGTTCCCTAGGGTGGTTTATATTTACTGTGAATCTTTTCAAAGCCTGGGTGTGAAGCTGATTTTTTTAAAGAACTTCAAATACAGTCTGTGTTTGCACAATATACCTTTTATTATTCACTGGTTTATTCTCATCAGTGCAGATCTGTCACTGGTGCACTCCTCTCCAGATGGATGGAGGCTGTTAAAAAGGAAAGGTTTATGAAAATGAAAGCCAAATTATACACACTAGTACAAACAAACACAAACTTGCACCCATTCGGCTCTCCCCTCATGTTCCACTCTGTGTCATGAGCCCATTTGTTTAGGGAAGACAAAAAGGGACTTAGTGCGTACTTTACATTGACAATCAAATGAGGATTCAAATGACAGCCACTCACTGGAGTCCATATTTGTTCTGTAACAAATTTCACTCCTTCTTCATCACCCGGTGGCTCCCCAGTCTGACCACACCCGGGAAATCTGTGGCCAGCATTTGCATGAACATAGAGAGTCGAGGGAAGGGCCTTCCGTCTGACTAAAATAACTTGTTAACACGGACAAAGCACCACCAACATTCAAAGGTGACCAAAACATCAGCCAGAAAGCATAGGTACTGAGAAGTGGTCTGTGGTCCCCACCTGCAGAACCACTCCTTTATTGAGTGTGTCTTGCTAATCGCCAAAGATTTCCCCCTGTTGTCTATTCCATTTGACACCAGCATGGGAAATTCATTGTCAATCAGTGTTGCTTCCTAAGTGGACAGTTTGATTTCACAGAAGTTTGATTCACTTGGAGTTATGTTGTGTTGTTTAAGTGATCCCTTTATTTTTTTGAGCAGTGTATATATATATATATATATATATATATATATATATTATAACAACATCCAGCTGTTTGTATTACTATCTCAGTTGTTTCAGACATTTCTTCTCTGATGTTTCTGGCTGTAGACGACGAGTCGCTAACGAATACAGGCCTACTAACGGAGCCGAATGCAGGAGTTGTAGCTGTAGATCTGAGGCTGATGAAAATTGGGCACTCTTCAGCCTTGAAAAAAACCTGGTGCTTCACCAGGGGCTTCCTCAGATTAGAAGTATTCCCACCGCTGGCCTTGCACATCGTGTCACAAATATTGCAGCGAGCGTAATCTGCATCGCATTTTGAAAAATGGAGCCATACTTTCGAGCGCTTTCCATCAGCCATGCTTTGTTGACAGTAGCAGCAGCTACTGACGTCATTACACTCTTGTGCGTGCAATGCTGGGTTGATGTTCAGCATAGAAAATCGCCCATTTTTTCACTCCCTCAGTGTCACAATGATGCGTTTAGGTACCTTTTGATTTTACATGACTTAGTACTCTGTAGTACCAACGGAATTCGGTCGGTACCTATAAGAGTACTGAATTCGGTACTCATCCCTAACTGTGTGTAATTTATTCTATGTAAAAATGCAGCTGTTCTGTGATGGTCTGGGTTTTATTGAAGAACAAATGGCATCATGAAGGCGAAGAAACACAACAGACAGGTCAGATACAAAGTTGTGAGGAAGTTTATAAAACAATATCCCAAGATCACCATTCAATCCATCATCTAAAAATGGAAGTGCAAACGTACCAAGACATTGTCCATCTGAAGTTAAAGGACAGGCATGGAGAGCATTACTCAGAGAAGCAGCCAATTGCCCCATATATATAACTCTAGAGGAGCTGCAGAGTTCCATAGCTCAGTTGTGACAATCGGTTAACAAGACAACTACTGGTTGTGCACTCCACAAATCCTGCATTTATGGAAGAGGGGCAAGAAGAAGCATTGGAAACCCTATATGCAGTTTACTTAAAGGAATGCTAGCAACACATCAAATGTGAAGGATGGCATTCTCTGTAGATGAGACCAAAGCTGGACTTTTTGGGCTTCATATAAAACACTGTAAAGAAAAAAACTAACACCCAGTGAACCATTGTGGTAGCAGGACAATGCTGTGTTGATGATTTTCTTCAGCAGGAACAGAGAAGCTTGTCAGAGTTAACGCAAAGATGCATAGAGTTAGATAAAGGACTATATTGGAAGAAAACCTCTTACAGGGTGAAGAAGACCTACGACCCTCCCGCAGGACAATGACACAAACAGCCAGAGCTACAATGAAATGGTCAAGACCAAACCCTTTAATAAGATTCTATATCCAATCTGATTATTCAATCTAAAAATTTCTATGTCTGGTGGTGCAGAGCAGACGAAGACACCTGCCAAGATACTTGCAGGTGTAATTGAACTGAAAGGTCACTCTAAAAAGCATTTGCACACCACCACTTTTTTATTTTTGTTGGTGAAATATTTTGAAAACCGTATGTCATTTCCTCTTCACAATTCTGCACAACTTGAACAGATGAACACTTGCAAAGAACTATTTGTCACTGATCAACTAAATCCACCAGCCCATTATTTTCAGTAGAACTTCTGTCTGTTAATTCTTTCTGCCTATAAAAAAGTATTGACTTTAATTTAGTAATTATTAAATCCTTGTAATTGGTCAATGAATTAGACCAGTAGGATTAAGAGTCACAGCCGATCTGTTTTAAAATACAGTGAGCAGCTTTTGTTTATGTAATATTATTCGGTGATGTATGGGATCTTAAGGAAAATTAACCATCAGTGCTGCTACCTTAATCTGTAAAACATCATCTACCGGCTCAGAAAGGCAAGGCCAAACGTAGTATCCTATGTAGACTATTTGAGGACCCACTCTTTATTTGCATGTGCTAATACTGTATGAGGAACTGATAAAAGGACAATCTAGGTTCAGTTTTGACCCGCCACTGCGATTTGGGAAGCCTGTGGATTGGCCGGCAGAGCAGGCAGCGACACACTGGTTTAATTACCATACACACAGATCCCCATTCACTGAATAAGGAAAAAGGAAGTTTTTTGTGTGTTTGTAAGTTTTAGTTTTTCCTGATAAATGCCAACAAAATGTAGAAGTTTGAAGAACACACAAAGGTTTGTAGGGGTCAACTGCTGGCATCTGAATTTTGTTATGAATATCAGATGCTTATGTAATATTTTCCTAGTTTATATCTGCCACCACTGAGTGAGCACATATTTTAACAATTAATCCATCAGCTAAGGTCATATTAACATTTGTGCTGTGCTAAACATTTACTTGGAGACACTACTATCTGCAAATAAAGTTCCTGTTCCAAAATGGCTTCTACTCCATAACCATAATTTATAGGAGCATCTCCTGCACTGTATGTTAAAATCGTAAAAAAAACATAACCTTGTGTTGTGTGTCTTGACATTATCTCACAATGGGAAATATTGTTTTAAAACTGACAAAAAATGTTTGTATTTTGGAAGGCTGTGACAGAATCTCATGACATGAGATCTCATAATATTGAAAGGACACAATACTTCTTGTCAATGTGAAGACTGTCTCGCGGGGCGCTATTTAGTTGCCGTCAGCATGTAGCTTTACCTTTTCAAGTAAGTCGTAGTAATTATTGTGAGCACAAGTTATGAGGAAGATTGACTGTAACTTGAAACCCTGTTGTATCTATGTTTGAGACTATTTTGAAGTTAAAGGTGCTTTGCAGCATTTTGCTGCATTTTATTACCACAGTCTGCTCGTGTTGCTTGTCAGGCTGCTTGACATCACTTGCTATACATAACATTGAAGACGCCCACACAGTCCTACCAGTTTTAAAGTGATGTCTGGCTCCATTTTGGATTATTGTTAAAAAAGGAACTTGGAGTGATCCAACCTGAGCTGGATGATTATGCACTGAACTGACATCCTTTATTCTATGTTTGATAATATGAATGTAAGCATTTCCAGTACTTATCTGGCATTAGGACCACCTTAGAATTAAAGAAGCAGCAGAACGTTGATGTTTTACTCAGTCAAAATATTCTAAACTTACACAGTTTATGACTGGTAAAAACGCTTCTCTGTTTATGCAAACAAAAAACAGGGATTCTTATTTTATTTCTAAAAACTCATCTTGTTCTTATGAACCCAATATCGTGCATCATCTCGGGAGCTCAATAAATTGTTACACCACTAGATTTTGTTTCTCTTGTTGTTAAAATAAAAGCAAACCTTTAAATGTTATTTGAGGCTACAGTTTGTTGATTAAACAAAGCATATAAAAACATTGTTACTGAATGATCCAAGTTACTAAATGAATCCCTGAGCCGGTGATTCCCAAAATTTTGACCAAAATTATAATTTAATTTGTTGGTCAAACCTAAATTGGACTTACATTTTGATTATTGCACCTAAAGTCCTTTTGTAGTTGTTTACAATGTGATGAACAGTGTGTCAGAATCTCCATCTAAAAATATCCTCCTTGGTTTTGCCTCCTGATGACAAGGGTTTTGATAATTAGCTGTGGTTCACTGCAGTTTATGGAAGGCGGAGTATCTTCTTTGGAAATGTAATGGCCTGTCATCTCACAGGTTATATTGAGTGGAAATATGTGCCACCAGCAAAAATATTTACACTTGTTCCAAATCGGCCAAGATCATCTCTGGTGACTTGAAGAGAGTGTTGCCCCAACAGAGATGATGCAGCCTTCACAGGATGTAGTCGGTCACGCCACATTGTCCTTTTTATCCACTGGCAATGATCATTTGCTTATATGTTCTTTTATGTCAGTTTATGGGAAAATCCGACATATTTATTGCCACCGTTTTTCCGACCTAAAGCTCAAAGTCAAGGCTTTGTTTTCAGTTGCTTTGGTTGCTAGTGGAGAGCATGAAACTCTCTTTAATCGAGTCACAGAATGTGCTACATTTACATGGTGTCTACGCCACAACATGTTGCACGACCTTTCATCTGCTAAGACCTGTATTACTGCTGCAGCAGTTGATATGAGAAGGTAAAAAAAATTTAACGAGATTTTTAAAATTTTGGGCAAAAAACTGTCTAATTACCTCCCTCTTTATCCCTCTAACCACATTTTATATAAACATTTAAGCAACATAATAAACAAAAAAGTAAAAAGAAAAATTCTGTGAACATTTTTTGTGTCTTGTGAAAGTCACACATTTAAAGTCATGTTTCTAAGCTCTAGATCTATTTTTGTCCAATTTTTATTACTTTACACCTTGTTGAACAGGTTGCATTTAATTTAAGAGGAAACACACATTGTAATGTGTATGTGTGTGTTAATCCATCACTTTAGCTTGTTGTTATTTCTGTATTTTTAAAAGAGGTTTCAATGAAGTCCAGCTTTATGGCCTTTATTTTCATAGCTTTGTGAGCGAAGGAGAGTAGACACAACAAGAAAGTCAACATAAGCATCAATCACCACTGACTTTAACTTATTATTTGCTAAATATAGTCAATTATCCTGCGTTGTTAACCCGCTACCATAAATATGGCTGCTGTAGAAAAAAAAAAAATTTAAACCAGATGACCATTTTAAATAAGTTTGTCGTGTCAGTAGTTAGATTCATATTTTATTTTGGTATCCATTATACATCATCTTCTACAAAGATTGTCAAAAAAAACTTAAATAAATGTTTTATTTCAGCAGCATCGTATTTAAAAAAAAAAACAGCAGCAAAGTGTGGCATCTTGGGATCAAGATGGCATCAAGTCTCTTTAAAAAACAATAGATACTATCTACATGCCAACTGCCTTTTTCTATCCTATTGTCACAAACATAAACATGCAGAATTTGCAAAACTTTACTGAGGTTATAACTGAAATTATGTCCTTTTGTCAGGTAAAATGAAGATTGAACTTTTAGGCAACAAACACTTTACATGGATTTGGCGTGACACAAAGATTGAATATGTTGTGATTATGAATCTGAAAATATGATTTAATATTTAATATTAATATTTTAATATTTTATCAACTAATATTTCGGTCTGTTAAGGGTTGTCCTGTGAATACCAGCCCAGTAAGGCGATGGTATTAGGACAAAATTGAAAGGTGTGAGCCAAGCTCTGACATTATTGAACAGCAAAACTCTGTACACACATGGAATGAATTCACACAATTTCTTAAAATACAAGAATTTAACAAAAATAAGTCAACTCAAAGTCAAACATATTTCAATCAACAAACTCTTTACTATGCTGAAACAATCCAACTAAACTAAACTACTAAGCAGAATTAAAGACTAATAATGTTTTAAATGATCTGCTGAATAAAACCAACCATCTGGATGACTAATTCTCAACGGTGTCTCATTAGCTGCCTTTATTTATTGAAATAATATTTAAAGAAATATTATTAAAGGAAATCCTTAAAATGCTAAGAATATTGCTAAGAATATTCTAATTATGTGGACTTAATATGTGCACCTATGCATGGTTTTAGTCATTTTACATAGAAATAAATGTTGGGCTGTCCTATAATATTCCTCACCTGAAATGCTTATTTTTTTGCCTTTCAAGAACATTTGAAACACTTAGGCTGTTTGAAAGTGTTTTAATTTCTTCACATGACTAAGTGCAATTATTATTAATATACAAGCAGAATGGTTTTAGATTTGACTCCCTTGGTCTGATAAATTAACGTTAATATTGTGAATCTACTGATACCAGTTGTATACATACCAGTAAATGACCACTACTGGAAGCAAGGTATTAAAGGACTTTTTTATTAAACCCAGGAATGTATGTTATCACAAGCAGTAATGAAGGTGATATTTAGGTTTTTTAAGGTAATATATAAATGCCTCAAAAGTATTCAGATTGTAGCTAAAATACTTGTTTGCCTTTTTCCATGAATGGAATATCTGTGAGGCTGTGGGAAAAAGGCTCCATTTAAAAATATACAAGGAAGTGTTAGAATATAAAAAAGCTTTTGATGGCATGTTTCCATAGCAACAGACTTGTTTACTGTTTATGCACTGATTATTTCTCACAGGTTCACTTTAGTTCTTGTCAAAAACCCCCGTCTTTATCAAAAATACTCCAGATATTTTGAACCTGCAAAAGTAGTCTTAGATTGGTTGATAGTCTTTCAAAATGCATAAGGGTTGTTTAAAGATTTGGACCTGTTTGACCTGTTTCACTTTGAGGCAATCCCCTTAAAACAACATTTAGGTATGAGAGCAGGGCACAGGTAGCTGGCTGTTGCCAGGGACAGTTTGTTATCAACACAAATGGCAGTTGCTCAAAAGAATCTGATAATTAATCTTTACTTTGTTTGGACATGGTGGAATTCAAGAAATACAAAAAGTTATGCTACAAGATGTTGTAGATATATGTTGTATGTAAACATTACTTTTTGAATCTCTCTAAATACATGTATCATTTTTGGCACAACATGATCAGTGTAGCCCCATTACTGTAAACCTTACAAGTTCAAACATATGAACTATTCTACCCATGTTTTCACTAAATTTAAGGCTGCGGAAAACGCATGCGTGTGCACTTCTGAATGTATACAAAACACCCTTTGTGCTCCCGTAGCAAAACAAACCATGGTACCATCTCCTGCAATGTACAACAAGAACTGACATCATATGTCTCTATGCAGTATAAGGTAGACTCCATGTAGTATGCAGAGTACATTCAGTACAAAAATGATTGGAAAAGCTTCTGAACATCAGTCTAATGAGCTTGCTGCAAATGCCTTAAATTAAACTGATTCATTTCAGAATACAGCCTGTGTTATATACAGGCATGCATCTTCATTTCCTGGCGTAAAGCATGCTTTAAATCAGTGCTGGCTAAGGCAACCTGAAAAAATATGACTCAAATTATATAGTTAACTACTTTTGAAATGTCCAGTATATCATATTCTGAAAGTACTCTTGAATCGTTTCCTCATCCTACACCTGAAGAACTTGTTTACTTAGGTTTGTGGTTTGGAAATATGTTTCAGTGGTCAAGCTTCCAAACCACCTTTAATGTACTTACTGTTCCTGTCTTGTTAGCTAGAGTCTACAAGAAATGTAGGGTCTTCTGCGGCTCAAACCTTATGTACACTGGGGGACGATGGAAAGCAGGATAAAATAATCCATGTCCTGATTTTTTTTTTCACTTAGAAAGCCTGTCATTCATTTTATTACTTTGGATACAGCTGAGGACCTGAGGAAAGGCAGTGCTGGGACTGAATTTATGTATGTTTGCAAACTATTTGCAAATTGTATGAAATTTAACTTCTTATGAATTACTTTCTGAATTGTGAAACAGACCCAACTGTATAAATGAAAATCTAATCAAGATCAAGAAGCTTTATTGTTATTTTTCACATATAGAGCATGTAGTTGAATGAAATGTAATTTTGTGTGGAGTCCTAGTGCAATTCAGGAAGTAAAACTGTGCAACGTCAATTAGAGCAAAACAAACATTGTACAAGACAGACAGGACGGTACAGATAGTAACAATACACGATTATGAATGAGTCTGAGAACAAGTGGATTAGCTTGCAGCAGCATAATAATGATGTGGAATGGATACACTTAGATTGTCTAGTCCAGGAGTCGGCAACCTTTACTACAAAAAGAGCCATTTTGCTCCGTCTTCCACCAAAGAAAAATAGTCTGGAGCCGCAAAAGATAACACAGCTAATAAACTTTTAAATTTAAAATTTAGTTTTTATTATTTTACATGTTCTAACAATAGGATTTAACAAACAGAAGTACAGTGTGTGTATGTGTAGGCCTAATTTATAATAAATTAAACACTAAACTACGCAGGCATTTTTAAGTCATTCTCCTGTTTGTATAAAATTAAATTAATCGTAGCCTGCTTTAACATAAACACATTAGCTGTTTTGAAAAAGCAAACGGCTCTGGAGTCGCAAATTGCCGACCCCTGGTCTAGTCAGACCAAAGCACGAGTGTACAGAGAGGCAAAAGGTTGTGCGTGCGTGTGTGTGTGAGCGTTAAAAGGCCTGACAGCCTGAGGGAAGAAGATGTTACATAAACTAGCAATTCTAGTCTTGATGCTTCAGAGCCTCCTGCCTGATGGTTAAACAGTCCATTTTCTGCAAAAATTGTAGAAGCTCTGTGCACGCAGAGTGTGAGAAAAAGATCCTGAAAGGAGGCCAGAGCACATCCTACGATCTCGACAGCTGTTCCTACGATGCGTTGCAGTTTCTTTTGATGCCAACCTATACTGTGAGGCAGTATGTCAGGACT
Organism: Crenichthys baileyi; assembly: GCA_036173005.1. Classification (NCBI taxonomy): domain Eukaryota; kingdom Metazoa; phylum Chordata; class Actinopteri; order Cyprinodontiformes; family Goodeidae; genus Crenichthys; species Crenichthys baileyi. The sequence continues at coordinate 28,884 of JAHHUM010000018.1, forward strand.
CTCTCCACTGAGCTCCTTCCTCTGTAGGAAGTGAAGATGTTGCTGTGCCTTCTTCACCAGAGAGTTGGTATTGCTGGTCCAGGTAAAGTCATCAGAGAAGTTCATGTCGAGGAACTCGCTGGCTCCAATTCACAATCTGGTCACAAGAAGAGGTTTTCTTGTTATTTCGGGTTCTCTGAAAAGAAAAATTTTAGGCAAAATTTAGGGAATTTTGAGATACTGATTTCTGTTACAAACCTGACAAGTTCATCCCCCAAGCTACTGTATTTGCAAGCCCTAAACATCTGCAAATCAAAATGTGTGTTTCTATATAACTTTCAAAGTGCACATAAAGAAAAATCTGCTTTTAAATTTTAAATTACAATGCCATGTTAAAAGGCATGTCTCTTTGTGGCTGTAGCATGATGGGAAGAGCTGTTGTCCTGCAGCAAGAAAAGTTGTAAGTTCAATTCTAGCTTGTCCCTGCCTGATGTCAGTGTGTCCTTGGTTAAGGCTCTTCATCTGAAATTGCCTACCAACCTGTGTATAAGTATATCAACATTGTGAGTGGGGGGGGGGGGGGTGAATGAGTCTTGTAAATGTGCTTTGAGTCAATTTCAAAGATGTGGAGCTCACCACAAACAATAAATTGTCAAAGCACCAATGGAAACATGCAAAAAGCTGCTCAGCAATTATTTAAAGGGTTTGATTGATGGAATGCCATAATGCCAATAAAGATTTCTCCATTGATGATGGAAGAGGGGTATAAATCATGTTTGACATGCCATTTTTACTAAAATGTAAATGAAAACAGTTAAATTATTATTTTTTTAATGATACTCCTTCTACATGGGCTGCACGGTGGCGCAGTTGCACTTGCCTTGCAGCAAGAAGGTCCGGGGTTCGACTCCCGGCCGAGGGCCTTTCTGCACGGAGTTTGCATGATATCCCCGTGATTGCGTGGGTTCTCACCGGGTACTCCGGCTTCCTCCCACAGTCCAAAAACATAAATGGTCTCTCTAAATTGCCCTTAGGTGTGAATGAGTGTGTGCATGGTTGTTTGTCCTGTATGTCTCTGTGTTGCCCTATGATGGATTGGCGAACTGTCCAGGCTGTACCCCACCTCTCGCCCATAGACTGATGGAGATAGGCACCATGTCCCCCGTGACCCACTATGGAAGAAGCATGACCCCCCTCCTTCTACATTGTTTAATTGTCTTTTGAAAAAAAGCCTGTCGCATTTTCTACCAACCAATTTCTTGGTTGAATGAAAGTAATTTTAAATCTAAACCTTCCAGGAATACGAATAATGTTGGGCTTAACTGCAGGTTTAGTCCACTTGCCATTACACAGGTTGTGCATACTTAAATGATCCATTATGAATATATTTAGATTTTAATAAATCCATATTTTTATATACTGCATGAACAATGTACTTGCAGTCAGAGCAAACGGCATCAGATTCTCAAAGATCAGTGCCGTTTGCAACATGTGGATTGTGTGAAATGTTTATTTTGTACGCTTTTGAAAGCTCATGGTAATTTGGATGAAGGAGAAGAAAAAGAAAAATTACTTCTAAAATAATTACAGAACGTTAAAACTAATGTTGCTCCATATTCCATGTGCAAAGATTTGTGAACTCAAATATATGGGCTACATTTAATAATTTCCCTACTGGATAACATTTAAATTTAAACTGAGCTTTTATATTTGGTGAAAAAGATGATCCATGTCACTGTCTTTTACAATCAAATGCTCAGATCATTTATTGACTTAGAAATGCCATCCTGAATGGGATTCCTTTCTGAAGGTTTGCTGTATTTCTCATTCTGAGGACTGTTATCTCATCAGAACCTGGAGCTCACTATGAGGAAATATTTTTCTACATCTCTTTGTTACTTCTGTACCTGCTGTGCTGCTGGCTAAACTGTCATAGATTTAGATTTTGAAGATGAAAACTGCTACCTGTTGCAAAAAGAGGCCCCAACTACTTCCATCTGCGGGACTTAATCAGCGTTTTGCATCATCATATAATTACTGCAATCCGCATCGTAAATAATTGTAAAGAATTTTCTGGTTTTATTGTGTATTGGATACTCTACATTTAACTGATAAAAAAATTGTGTCTCATAGCAGTCTCATGGTAGTAACGTTCCTAAATATTACATTTAAAATTAGCTCTCTGCAACCTTGTCTGATGATTTAGAAGTCATTCTTGTGCCTGAATGATTAATACCACATAGTGGTATTAATGACCATTAATCATAAACATCATAACAGCTGTCACTTTGTGTTAAGGTGACAGCTGCTACAATGTTAAACACATGTACTGATGAAAAACAAGATTGTTCTTTTTAGATGTAAGCGCCACAGCCTGTCAGACGATCCACAAATGCTGAAATCAATTCCCAGAACACGGTGAAGACAGCAAGGGGTTAAGGCTCAGGCATCATGGTATGGGGATGTTTCTTATGCTATGATGCCTATTTATCATTTACCAGGGATCATGGATCAGTCTGAATACATCACTTCAAAAGGTCATGTTGCATTACAAATAAAAGGAAAGGTGGTTCAACATGACAACCCACAACACACGAGTAAGTGAGCATCATCTTGGTGCCAGACCAAGAATATTAACATTATGAAGGGAGCAGCCCAATCCCCTGACTTTAATGCACTAGAAAACCTGTGGGATGAAATTAATGGGCTGGAAAACCTGTTCACAATTACCAGAATATGTTTAGCTCCATGTAATACAAATGTGAAGCAGTTCTCAGAAACATGGTTAACTAAACATTAGTTCAGCGATAAACAGGAAAGCTCAATCCTGAAGCGTTTTTCAGTTTATAAACTCAAATATTTAAGTTTATAAAGAAAATATGCTGACCGTTTTATAATAGCCTATTATTCCTCTTTTCTTTACTCTCTGCAGACTGATAAAGTGATTAGAATTTTAATTTAATGGCAGAATGTAATTTGTTTTGCATCTATTTTGACCTTGTAAGTTTGCCAGTATTGTAGATGTGCTGCTCTGCCCATGTTATTTCAAGTCATCATCCAACCCCTGTATCAATTATCTAAAGGGATACTTGAGTATTTGCAAGGCAGGTTAATCCCATACTTTGCACACAAGAGAAGTGACACTTTCTACCGCAAGCTTAGAAATATTACTTGACCTAACCTGTCAATTGGACTGTAAGAGGAAGCTGCAAAAAACAAGTTTGAACACTGCAAAACGTTCTGCCTTTGTTATCAGAGTTCTCATTGCTCCACCACCGAGCTTCCCATTGACATTTACTGGCTTCTGTTTAAATCTGTGCTATATATGAAACAAGCAATAAGGAAATGTGTCTAATCTACATTTAAATTAGTCCTTCTAAAAACATGCTTTTGATGTGAAATTTAAAGTGAAGACAAATTTTAGGTTATTTGGGGGGTGGTTGTCTTTTTATGTCTTTTAGATCTAAATGCAACCCAACAGCTCACTGGTTAAGTAAGAGGCACGACAACAACAATTTATTTTCTCTTCCTGCAGAATCTTTGGCTTCTACAAAGGAATCCTGCCTCCGATCCTGGCAGAGACCCCAAAGAGAGCAGTGAAGGTAGGATAAAGGATGTGTGTGTTTGTCTATCGAAAGCTGAAAAGCCTCTCAGGATGTCACACAAGGCTCTGAATCTGGTTTCATTGTGTGCTGCTCTGTTACCGTATGAAAACACTCAAACTGCTCTTACATTGGGCACATGTGTTGATTAAACACATAACGCCCTCAACCATGTCTGCCTCTTCAGACACTCCTGTTTGCTCTGTTCACCAACCAAATATTGACCGACAAGCAATTGCTGTAAGCCATCTCATGAGTGGGGCGTCATCTTTTGATTGTTGTTGGACAGAATGACTCGTTGGAGGTTAAGCTGGGGGCAGGGAGCGCAGAGGGGAAGTGCTACTTGGCACTACGCTGCTCTGTAAAGAGATGACAGAGACAAAGTGAACTTTATAAATAAGCACTCACACTGAGAAGATGGGGTAATTGCTCACATGGCAAACAAAGCTGGCTGATGGTGAGGGATTAATGCATCAAAATATTGATGCCAAATAAAGCTCTTATTCAACCACTTCAACTGGTATTTGGCCAAGATGAACAAATCAGGGGAACTGCCTTCTGCTGATTTTAGAATTTAAACCAAGTGTCTAAGATTTGAAGTAAAATTTTCAAACCTGGAATCTGAAGTAGCTACATGTTATGGTGTGTGCCTTTACAGAAATCCATTGGCAGCACTGGTAAAGATGTGTCAAAAGCCTTAAAGGGTTAGTTTGTTTTTTTCTGTACTTTAGGCTCTGTGAAGGGTGTTATTGGTAATAGTTTCCTTACCTGTAGTAGAAAGATGTGATATTTCCTCAAGCTTCTTGGAAAGATAACAAGTCCCTGAAGTGGTGAACGCTAACAGGCACTGTATCAATCTACGTCATCAGCTTGATTTGGCAGCTTATCGTGAGTCTGTCTGAATAATAAACAACTACAAGACCTGAAAAGCACACAGACCTACCATCTTTTATGCTGTTGCGTAAGTGATGCAATAGCATAGAAGATAGGTAGTGGGGCTTCATGTTAAGAAATTATGTTTTTAAAAGAATCCCCAGTGGAACAATTACAGGCACCCCGGCTCTCAATACTTTTTACAACCTCCTTTTGCCAATAGAACGGCACTTAGTCTTGTGCAATAACGTCTGACAGTTTTTTAACATAGAGACAGAGGTAGCTTTGACTATTCCCCTTTGCACAATCTCTCTACACCCTGGATCCTTCATTTGTGTCTGTACACCCATGCCTGTGTTGATCTGGCCATATGTTTTGGATCATTATCTTGCTAATGGACCTAGTGACAACCCTTTTTCTGTTTACTGGTAGACTCCACCAGATTTGTGTTTAACACTGCTGGTACCTGAAAGAGTTCATGATGTCTTACACTCTTAACAAACTACCCTTTGGAAGAGAATCAGGCCCACATCATCACAGATCCTCCACTGTACTTAACAGTGAGCATCAGATGCTTTTTCTCACCCTCTGTTTCAAGGCAAAATGTTTGTTGAAAAGCTCAGTCTTTGTCTCATCTAACCAAAACACACAATTGCAGTTTAAGTCCAGGTACAGTTCAGCAGACTTTTTTTCACCATGCCTCTTAAACAACTGCCATGTAGATAGATCCAATGGTTGAATAAAAGTATTCAGATGTGTCTGTATGTGCACTCTGTATGTAGATGGTGTTGCTTGTTGCTCTACAGATTTCAAGACTTTTTCACATTTCATTAATCCTGATCTTACCTCTGCAGTTCTTCACCTTTGAGCAGTACAAGAAGTTGCTGAATCTGACTCCTTTGTCTCCTGGCGTGGTGAGTGTGCCAAGCAGAAGCACCTGGGTACACTATCGCTTAAAAAAATAATAAACACACACGCAAAACCAGGAAGTCTGCTTACCTGCCAAAGTAAGTTAAAACAAACATGAACGCCAAGAAAACCTTTAGCAGTCAAATTACTTCATGTATGTGCAAATGTTCTTATTAACATTAAGGCTTTGATGCTGCTTCAACAATGAGTTATGCATAAGTACATTTAGAAGGGAAATTACCGTCACTCATTGTAGATTTCTTTTTTTGTTCGTTATACGTCTGTTGACATGCTAGCTCTTGGCAGAGGCTTGGTAGTTTACTTTAACAAGTTTACAATTTTTTTTTATATCAGTGTGACAAATGTAATATTGATTTTCTTTTCAGGCATAAAGACATCAGATGGCACTGAATAAAAATAAATATTTTTAAGTAGGGATTAACTGACAAAAGCCTGGAATACCACCTTTGTTAAATGTTAAGCACATGTGAAAGCATCCTTGATGACTGACACACACTCAGACATGACAGGCCTGTCACTGATGAAAAATATAAATAGATAATAGCCTGTATAAACATAGTAAGTGCACTTCTTTATAGTAGTGATCAAACCTCTGAGGTTAATTTTTATTTTTATTTAGGGTTTATCAGTTCTGATTAAAAAAATCAAAAAATTCCATGAAGTCTTAGAAAATAAATTAGCAACATGCCAACAGGCTTTCTTTATGGAGCTATGAGTTTAGTCGGGCGTTAGCTGGTCACCTTTAAGACAATCAGCAGAGTAATGAGAGTTTTTCAGATGTTTCTAAGATGCCAGTTTTTTTCCACCAGCATTTTTTTGGTAAATGTATTTAGTGACATTCTGTGAGGATGAACAGCAAAATTAAATATTACTTGTAAAACTATTTACTAACCATTAACTTTTCACCACATTGCAGCCAAAAACCAATTGGTATTTTATTGTTATCGTATGTGATAGACCAATAAAAAGTGCAAATTTGTTAAGTAGAGAGAAAAGTTGCTTGGGGTTTTTTAAGTTTTTATGAAGATGTGAAACGTGTTACGTGCATTTGTGGTTAGCTACTTTTTCTTCAGGATCCCTAAATAAAATAAAGTGTACCTTTTTGCCTTAAGAAGTCACTTAGTTAGTACAGAGTCCCCATGTGTGTAATCTATTCCAGGTTTAAATGCAGGTCAGAGATAAAGTTTTGGAGATGTTTAAAGCAGGGTTTGGTTTTAAACAATATAGGTTTGAACATCGTAAAATGCATCATCTGAAAATGGAAAGAGTATGGCATGATTGCAAACCTACCAAGGCATGGCCGTCCAACTAAAGTAACAGGCCATGCAAGGAGAGCTATACTGATTGTAACTCTGGAGGAGCTGCAGGGATCAACAGCTCAGTTGAAAGAATCTGTTGACAGGACAGCAATTTGGTTGGGGTTGTCCACATGACTTCTTTTCAGTATTTACCACTCTGTCCTGGAGTTGAACAAAGAAAAAGCTTATTGAAAGAAAGACGTTACACGACTCAGCAAACATGTGGAAGAATGTGTTCTGTTTCGATGAGTCCAAAATTGATTTCTTTGTCCCATGTAGGCCAAAGAAATTGCTATGTTTGACTGAAAACTAATACTGCACATCCCCACGGACACACCATCCCCACTGTGAAAAATGGTGGTGACAGCATCATGCCACTGGGGATGTGTTTCTTCAACAGGGACAGTGAGGCTGGTCGGACTTGATGGAAAGATTTGCAAAAGTAGAATGGGGAGAAATGTCTGTCTTTGGTTGTGTAGTCACCCCGAAATACTAACTGTAGTGAAAGAGGGTTCTACAAAGTATTGTCTCTAAAGGCTGAATATAAATGCACGCCCAACTTTACAGGTTTATATTTGTAAAAAAGAAACCAAACCTTTGAAAACTACAATTTTCCTTCTACTTTACAGTTATGCACTACATTGTGTTGGTCAGTCACATACAATTACAATAATATACAATAAAGTTAGTGGTTTTAACAAGAAAAAAAACATAAAAGTTCAACGGGCATAAATAGTTCTGCAAATCACTAAATACAGAACTGGAAAAAACTTTCTAAATTGTTAAATAGAAGAGTTTTCATTCTTTTACATTTTTTCTCAATGTTTCCTTTTGAAAAATCAAGAAAAACTTCAAGAATAGGCCTAGGGTTTGGCGGATATTGCTTTGCTTCTTTATTTAGCTTGTTACATTGAATTAATTTGTGCATAGCAGAAAGTCTACTTTAATCCTTATGATTAAAACTAAAAATAAAATACAAACCAGAAGCTACAGTCAGGTTTCTACATGTTGATTGCTATGTCTTAATCAATGATGGAAATAGAAGGAAGCATTATGTTATTCTCAGGAAATAAGGATTTATAAAAAGATTTTAGAGAAACAGACTCTGATACCTTCAGACTAACTACACAAACTACACTACTAACTACACAAGACTGCAGAAACAGTCTGGCGTGCCAGAGATCCATCTGTAAACCTCCTTATGGAAGCATCAGTGTGGGAATGTTTTCCTGTCCAGGAACAAATAATCTTGCAGGAATGTCGCCCAGAGCCTAAGCTTGTGTAACTTTGGATATATTTCTTGAATCATTAAAATTTGGCTTGTTGTGTGGAGTCTGCTTCAAGTTTGACTATGTGTTTGTCGTGCTGTTTACACCTAAATTCTCCTGATAAACCTGAGTTTAGATTAGGGATTTTTACCAAAATAGCCTTTAAAATCAAAATGAATCATAACTTTTTTCCATTTTAAACCATTTTTGCTGCTGAGGCTGTCCTCATTAAAGAACTTGAACTTAGCTACATGATAGCTCACTTTGAGATTGATTACATTACAGCCAATGACTCTACAAATGGTTTCATAATCTTTGAGTAATCATGCTTCTGCTGTATTCAGTCCAAGTTTTATAATGGATAGATTTGACTTGCCGGGGTGTGGTTATCACACGGCACAAATTTGGGGGGCGGCTAATCGTCAGCTATGATGGATGTCTTTCCAGGAAGTCTGTATCAAAGCCACCTTTACATAGAGAATATCCTTTGCTAGTTTTACAGCCAATGCTGGAGAAATGTTTACCAATCTCATCCATCATGCTCTTGTTCAACTTCTGATACATCTCCTCCTTCCTATCTTATTCCTACAAGAGCTGCTGACCTCAGACCCCCCTAGAGGTTGGTGCATATCAAGTGCTATAATCAGATCATTAATGCAATTTAATTACAGATTAGTGCTTTGTCTCTCTTCCTCTGTCTCCTATTCAGCATGACACAGCTGAATGCCTTCGCTCTGATTAATGAGGACACACACAGTAATAATACAAATAAGGAATTAAAACATGGCCGCCTGGCTGTGTAAACATCACAAGGCATGTCTGAGAGGATGGGTCCTGCGGCTCTGACAGCAGAATAAAGACACAGGAAGAGTAATGAGCCATAGACACGTTCTCGACATGTTCCCATTACGCCTCTCGCTGAGCATGCATTCGTGTACATTTGCACACACAGACACAAAAACACACAGAAATGCAAAGCCCAGCGTAAATACATCTGGTGGTGCAGGTTCCATTTTTAATTATATAGCAGGTATGCCAAATAAGAAGAACTGCAGTAGTCTCCTTTAGTACAGAATACTTGAAACTGCAACAGTTTTGCTTCCTTCTTTCGTTCACCTTCCTTTCCCCTCAAAGATAACATCTGGCGTTTTGTCAGTTCACACCCTCAGGTGCCTTGTGCATCTTTTGCAACCATTTGTCTAACAACAACACTGTCAGCCAGCCATGACAGAGACACATTTGCATTTTGAAAAAGAAAAACAGCAGAAAAACTGAAATTTCTGAAAACACTGCGGAAAACAGCACTTCACCGTTGAGCCGGTTTGAGTTTTTCAGTTCTGCTCCGTCACTACCCAAATATTATCCTCTCACTCTCAGGTTTAAATCATGTCCATCTCTCCTCCAGGCACTGTCTGCAGCAGGCCTCGGCTCAGGCTTGACTGAGGCTGTTGTTGTCAATCCGTTCGAAGTGGTGAAAGTCAGTCTGCAGGCCAACAGAGATTCCTTCAAAGAGGTTGAGTGAAATAAAATACTCATTTAACTTGTAAAATGCTTCTAAATGCATATATTTTCTTTGTAACTCTTTGACCAGACCCGTTTAAATTCTGTCTTCTGCAGCAACCCTCCGCTTTCACCCAAGCACGACATATAATCAAGACAGATGGCTTAGGACTGAGAGGTCTGAATAAAGGATTAACATCAACGCTGGGACGCCATGGAGTTTTCAACATGATCTACTTTGGCTTCTACTTTAATGTCAAGGATGCTATTCCTACCAACCCGGTAATATGCCAGTGAAAAATCTGCACTGTTTTGAGTTTTCTCTGTGGCACACTCCTGTTGCTGTGCTATAGTGCTGCCTAACCTTTCCTGACGGCCTACTTTTGGCTAACCTCAGCCTCTGTAATCCTCTGATGTCCTAGCCACATTGCTGCAGGAGAATAACACGTGTTTAACAGCATGATTAGCTTGCACGGCACGGAAGAAGCAGAAATCAGAGAGGAGCCTCCAAGATCAGCTCCACTAATACCTCGTCTGTTTGCTCTTCATAACATCCTCAAAGTTTCAGATTACACATCCGGCAGTGCCTGATGGCCCAAACAAAAGTTAATTTTGTTTAATGGAAACGTTACCATACGCCACTTCCACATGTACAAACCAGAGCATTAGATTAGAAGTCCAATGAAGTAATTGGAAGCAGACAACCGTACTATTTTTGAGAAGAGGCTACAGTGGGAGGCCCAGCTCAGTTATATTTTCAACATTTTTCCAATGCTGCATAATGTACATCGAAGTGGTCATCCCCTGTGAATAATAATTATGTGGCTGGATGACTCAAATAACTTTCTTCTTAGTTTACTGCCATTACTTACAGGCTTCATCCATTTGTATGCACTCTGGAGTAATACTGTTTGCTATGCACTGTACACTTAACACAATATACTTGACTTGTAAAAGTATTCATACCTCTTCCACCTTTTGAGATTTTGTCAGATACAGCTTCAGACTGCAATGTATTTTATAGACCAGCACAAAGTAGAGCATAATTGTCAGATGTAAGCAAAAGCATAGATGGTTTTAAGTCTTTTCGGGGATGTCTCAACCAGCTTTGCACAGCTAGAGACTGAAATATTTTCCCACTTTTCTTTGTAAAACAGCTCAGGTTAAATGAGTGTCTAGAGACTGAAATATTTTCCCACTTTTCTTTGTAAAACAGCTCAACCTCAGTCAGGTTAAATGAGTGTCTGTGAACCTAATATTTCAAGTCTTGTCACAGAGTCTCTACTGGATTTAGGTCTGGACTTTGACAGGGTCATTCTAATACATGAATATGCTTTAAACTAAACCTTTCAATCGTACCTTGGCTGTATGTTTAGGGTCATTGTTGTGAATCTCAAGTCTTTTGCAGGATCCAACAGGGTTTCTTTTAGGATTGTCCTGTATTTAGCTGCATCCATCTTGTCATTAACCCCAAGCAGCTTACCTGTCTCAAGTGAACAACAACAATCCTACAGAATGATGCTGCCAACACCATGTTTGACTGTAGGTGATGTTCAGGATGATGTACAGATTTGCTTTTCTGTCTCACATATATTTTTTCTGGCTTATATGCACGAAAGTTGGCCAAACAGTTACATTTTAGTCTCATCTGACCAGAGCATCTTCCACATCTTTGCTTTTTTTCCTTCTTTCTGATATGGCTTTATTTTGCCAATCTTCCATAGAGGTCAGATTTGTGAAGTGAATCACTAATATTTGTCATTCAGGAGTTTCTCCTACCAGAGCTGTAGATCACAGCAGCTCCATCAGAGTTGCCATGGGCCTCTTAGCTCCTTCTCTGGCTCTCCTTGCCTGACATGTCAGTTTGGGTAGACAGCCATGTCGTAGGTTTGCAGTGTCATACGCTTTGCATTCTCGGATGATGGATTGAACATACTCGGTGAGATGTCCAAAGCTTGGGAGATTTCTTTTGTTACCTAACCCTTATTTAAACTTAACCTGACCTGTCTGCTGTATTCCTTGGTCTTCGTGATGCTGTTTGTTTACTAATGTTCTCTAAGAAATGTCTGAGGCCTTCACAGAACAGCTGGATTTTCAATGAGATTAAATTACATAAAGGTGGACTCTGTTTACTAATTAGGGGACATCTGATGGCTTTTTGTCTTCAACCTCAGAATTATGTTGTAATTTGTGTTGGTCTTTCAAATACAATTTCAATAGAATACATTAAAGTTTGTGGTTGTAAGGTGAAATAATGTAAAAAGAATTTCACAGGGCACTGTAAATGTGCCTTGTGTGTATTTTGGAGACTGAGTTGTGTTCATTACTAAAGCAGCAACATAAGCAATGAGCTTTCAAGTCAATCATGTCAATATTCAAATTGGGATTACCGAGCCCAGGCTTCTGTTGTACGGACATTTGAATAGCACATAGGAGGCAGATAGCACACTGCCATCATTCACCAGGGGATGTGTGAGGAGATGTTTGCTTAAGGCTGTTAGGAAGTGGCTTGATGGGTGTACTTAGGCCGTGGCTATATTCCCACCCCTTACCCGCATCCCACTTGAAAAAAACAGAAGTGGGATTAGATGTTGATTTACCACAGCTCTCGGGGTGTCCAGCCTCTTGAGAAAGACCTGGACCGGAGAGGCTGCTGTCATTTGTAAAAAATATCTTGGCCAATTAGCTGTCAGAGCTCTCCAAGTCTGGGCTTCTTTGGTACAGTAATACCCCTGTGCCGAGTCACAGCCCAATTACCCAAATTGTCCCCATATGCCTCTCTAGTCTGCCTGCATGAACCCTGTTTATAAATCCTCCGTCTTGGCTCCCCAAAGAACATGTGGTTCTGCTCAGCCAATCACAACCCTGCACCACAGTCAGGAAGCACAAATCTGCCCCTCCAACCCCCGCCCTTCACTACCATAAAACGATCAGGGCTTTCATGCCAGCTTTGCAATCATACGCTCCGGTCCCATCATCTCTGTTTCACTTTCGCTCTTGTATAACAATGCACACAGTGCCAAATTACGATGCGTGTCCTCTTGTTGTCACTTCTTTTTTAACTTTATTATCTTTATCTTTTGTCATCAAATATATATAAGTTTTTAAGTTTCCAAGCTCACTGTGAAAATGTTTCTAATGAAAACTGTGCTTGTCAAATCAGTAAGCTTTAACTTCATCTTCTAAACAGGATCCCACCTTAGAGTTCCTAAGGAAGTTTGCTATTGGCCTGATGTCTGGGACCATCTCCTCATGTGTGAATATTCCCTTTGACGTGGCAAAGAGCCGCATCCAAGGCCCCCAGCCAGTACCAGGAGAGATCAAGTACCGCACCTGCTTCCAGACCATGGAACTGGTGTACCGCGAAGAGGGGTACAACAAACAACTGAAATATAATCTCAAAAACATAATTCAAGGAATACTAAGTCTGGTGAGGTGAAGACTCCAGCGACACTTGAAGTACTGAGAAACAACTTTAACAAACTAACAGGTTTTGACTTGTGGCCTTCATTAGGGTCATTCCACAAGGGGCCACAAGCCAAAACGCATTGGTCTGTTGTCTTCCAGGACTTTAGGTGTTGCTGGAGTCTTCACCTCACCAGATCTTTGACGCTCTCCATGCAGCTTGGGATTCAGTGAAGTTGGGCCACAAAAGTTTGGATCTCAAAGAATATTAAGCCAACATTTCTGTTTGAATTGCAGTTTACATTTAATTGTCAGCCTTGGCTTTAGGTTAGGACCTTGTTTTTACCTGGTGAAAATTTCCTCCAGTAACTAGAACAGTCGATGCCTTAAATGAACATTTCAGACTGTCTGATGTGAGCTTCTGTTAAAAGGTTATACGTTTATAGTTTATATATAACCTGCTGTCTTGGCATCTTGTTGAGTATAAATTTAGATTTGTTGGTCCCAGAGGCTGAAGCTAATGGCTAGTTCAAGAGGGGCCGACACTGAAAAGGACTTCTATTGTGTTAAAACACTCCAGCCTCTAAAGCATTAGAGCAGTTTATCCCAACAATATTTTATGAACTTTTAAACCAACATCATCTAAATCAGACATTAGAAGGTCTTACGGAAACCCAGGTTCCCTAGAACTTAGTAGACTCAAAATAGTTAATATTCTTACAAAAAATTGTAAGAAGTGTTTTGAAGGTTAAGTCCATTTCAGGTGAGTTGTTTTATTTAATGGTATTTTCAGCTAAAGAGCTACTTCCCAGCTGCTTGAAAAAATGATGTCATAGCCTCACCTCTAACCCCACCTTTGACCTCAAACATTTAAGATTTAACCACTTGCTCTGTACGCTAATCTTTGTTTGTCCAGTCCGTGTAATTTAAAAGTAAAGCTGTGTGAAAAGCAAAAATATTTTATCACTTTAGGTGAAGGATTTTTCTATATTTACACTAACCTATGCTCCTGTTTGATAGTTAATCTGACCAGAAACATTTCATGTTCCATTCTCAGCATGTATTTCACACAGGAAGATCATTAGTTGCACTGGACCTCCTAGTGACATTAATGTAAAATTGTATACTGCACCCCCCAATTAATGAATTCATAAATTTTATTAGTTACTGCAGAAGTTTGTCACTTCTGTGGTAACTGTGAACATATATTTTAGTCTCAGACTGACAGCACCAAATAGAGGCTTCAAAGAAGGATGTATGTTATGTTAGGAGCTGCCCCCAGGCTTTCTATTTTGCCCCCATGCAGGTCCACGAGACAAGAGTCTAAGAGATGTTTGTCGTTAGTGGATGTTGTTAGTTGTAGATAGGGTGGGAGGTAGAGGCTTGAATGGCACTGAAACCTTGTCGCAGGAGTGCACAAACTGTGCCCCCTCCGCCACATCCAGTCCCCTTCCCTAACACAACACAGTCTCCGCTAATTAGTGGTCCCTATGGGAGACATCGTTAAGCAGACCCTAACGAGCCGCGCGGCGCTCCACGGGTCAATCTAATCAGACAGAGGGCCAGGGAGGAAGTGGGTCGAGCCTTATTAACGCCATCATTGGCGGGGGCAGGGAGCGGGACAGGGAGCACGAGGCAGAGGCAGGCAGCCACTGATCACCTTGAACGCATTAAGGGGCAGGTAGTCGCCAGCACTGCCTGTTAGTCCCCGATGGGGTGACAGACATGCCAGCCAGCAGACGAACGGAAAGCGAGGCAAGATGAATCAAAATCAACATCAGCACTTGTGTGTGTTGCTGAATGGTCCCTCAGAATAATACATCTTAAAATGAAAAAATGATTGATGTACTTGTTCATCACCTTGAAGTTGCATCATGCAAAGACAAGTTGAACAATATAAATGCTTCATGATTTAACTGTACTGATATTTGAAATCAACAAATGAATCCAAGGTATATATTCCTGTCAATTCTATATGAGGCTTATTTAAACTTAAACTGAATTAGCATGTTTAATTTCTTTAATCTCGTGTCTGTATTTATAACTTAACATATTTTATCTTTTTACTTCAGCTACTTGGCTCTATACAAGGGGTTGGTTCCCAAGATAATGAGACTTGGACCAGGTAAAATAGTTTCAGTGATCTATATCTGTAATGTAATTGGAAATGGCTCATTTAGGGATTTCATTGAACATTTCCAGAGATGTGAAGCCATGACAAGCATGTTCATATCTCCTGGACATAATATTCAGCATTATAAGTTGTATAACTAACCATGATTTGCATATAAAGTCAGGGTTTCATATTCATTTGAAGAAATAGCACTCTGTATTTCCTGGATTATACTGAAGCAGCAAAGCCTCTTAATCTACATTCTAATGCCATGAGATTAAAAACAGGCTATTTGGTACATCTCTCATGTCACTCACGTCCCGTGTAAATGAAGCCTTGTTTCTCATGGCTGTCATATTTTGTTGCAGGTGGAGCGGTGATGCTGCTGGTCTATGAATATGTATCTGCCTGGTTACAGAAAAACTGGTAACAAGAAAAACGGAGGGAGGAATGAAAGCCTTTATGTTCCTCAGTTATTCCTCGTTGACAGAACTGGTGACTGACAACAAAGCCTTTTATAAAATGTATGAAATATCAAATCAGCATTACAATGTTTGGACATTACATCTTCATCTTGCTCAGGAATAAAAGCTGTGTAAACCATTTAATGAAATTGTATGGAAACCCAGTAAACAGCATTCAATATGAACTATTAACAGAACTGAAGTACAATGGATTTGCATTGGCATTGGCATAGAATTTGTTTAATAATTTTTTTAGGGGGTGGGGGGTTATTTTTAGTATCAAACAATCCTGGCATAGACAAAGGGAATACTTACTTTGTAAAGTGACCTTTGTAAATGGAGCTTTAAAGTTATTAGAGAAAACTGGTTTTAACAAGAGAACAACTAGTTTTACTGTCCAGGTAAGCCTGATCCCTATTAAAACACATCCATACAGTATCAAACTCTTTGAGTTGTCTCTGATGAGAGATTTGTGTTTTCTGTGCCCTGCTGTTTGTCCCCCGCTTGTTTGAAATGAGTCTTAGTTTAATTAATTAAACTAATAATTAGGTGGTCGCCTTAACTGTCCAATACTTCTGTCACTCCTATAAGGTCGAGATGAAGCCAGCTGTGGAAGATTTCAGTATTTTCATTCTTAATAAATGTTAAAACTGTAAAAAGAAGAAACAAAACATAAAGCTTTCAATTTTAAAATAATCCAAAATACAATGAAAAGGTTGTTTACATGACTACCCATCTTCTGTCTACAATAAATTAAGATGTAACTGACTTTGTGAACCAAACATGGTCATCTTCTCACTCCTCTTTAAGCAGAAAGGGTTAAAGGCTTTTAAAATGCACTTCAGATTTGGAAAGACACAAACACAGACAGTTTACAAGTTAAAGAAAAAGCTAATGTAAAGCTTAGAAAGGTGCTGCTCCTCAGCATTTCATATTGGTCAGCTTCTTTGATGCTCCTTCACTGGGAAGAGTTGCACATCAGCGATGCTTCATTGTGCTCTTTTCTGAGGCATGCTGGTAATTTCTGTCATCACAGGCATGTGGTTTTTCTTATTTTAACAGATTCACGTTCTTTACCTTTCCCATCTGGGAATAGGTCCAAACAAATTAGTGAGTTTTATGGAAAAACCATTACGAACACACGGACGACACAAATTAAATCACTTGGAGTCTAAAACATTTCTGTACTCATTCATGTGCAAAGTATGACATTCACATAATAAATCAAAGATGTCAAGTTATACAAGCAAAATGCCCTACCCCAGGAATTCCTGTTTTTGATTTCATTTGTAAACATTCTGCTTATCCATTGCTTTACAAAAGTATTTACACCACAATAGATGCTCTACATTTTACCACATTAGAGCCACAAACATTACGTTACAACTAGTTAAACTGTTTTTAACTGGGACTGTGTGCCATAGACCAACCCAAAGTTCATAATTGTAAAGAGGAGAGAAAATGATACATGGTTCTCAACATTTTCTATAAATAAAAATCTGAAAATAGTGGTGTCCGTTTGTATTTGACCCCAATGAGTCAACACTTTGTAGAGCCTTTCACTGTAAATTATAGCTGCAAGGATTTTGGGGTTGTCTCTACCAGCTTTGCACATAGAAGCTGATATTTTTACCCATTCTCTGTCCAAATGGATGGAAAGCCAACATCAATTTTCAAGTCTTTCCACAAATTCTCAGTTGAATTTAGGTCTGGAGTTTGCTTAGGTCTATGATCTAAACCAGGGGTCAGCAACCTTTACGATCTAAAGAGCCTTTTTTGCCCTCAGTCCAGCTAATTGAAGCTCATTTAGAGCCTCAAGTCTTACATGACCTTCTGAAAATAGACAACTTGTATACATTTTTTTTCAATATCTACTATAGGAAATTTTTTATTTTTGTTTTTCTATTTTTAGGTTTTTAAATAAAGAAAAACAAAACATTTGCCAAAGGGTAATGGATACATACCTTCCATGGAATCCTGATATTTGTGGAAAAAAGATTAAAAAAACGAGAAAAGTATATCTAACAAAAGTGTTACTGGTACTTTTAGTGTCTTTAATTTGTGGAAATTCAATGCAATCATTCCATGAAAGAACAAAACAGCCATTGTGGAAGGTCCAGAGAGCCACTTGCAGCTCCAGAGCTCCAGGTTGTAGACCCCTGATTCAAACCATCCATTCATAGCCTTGGCTGTATTATTAGGGTCATTCTCACAAATTGCCCTTTATTTAGCTCCATCCATCCTCCCATCATCTCTAATCAGTTTTCCTGTCCATGCAATAAGAATCACCACAGTATGATGCTGTCCCCACTATGTTTCACTGTGGGGATGGTATGGTGATGTGCAAGTGTTAGTTTTCACACAGCCTTTTGCATGTTGTGCAGAAAGTTCAGTTTTGGTCTCGTCTGACCAGGTTACCTTCTCCCAGGTTTGCTGTCTCCTAACTGGCTTGAAGCAAACTGTAAATTTGACTTCTTATGGCTTTCTTTCCGCAGCGGCTTTATTCTTGCTACTGTTCCATAAAGGTCACACTTGAGTAGAGCTCAACCTATAGTTGTCCTGTTGAAAAATTTTCTCACCCGAGCTGTGGACCTTTGCAGCTCCTCCAGAGTTACAATGGTTCTCTTGGCAGCTTCCTTGAATTATACTGTCCTTGCCAGGCCTGTCAGTTTAGGTCAGAGGCCATGTTTTGGTAGTTCTGCAGCTTTGCCATACTATCCATTTCTGGATAATGCATTACTCCATGTGATGTTTAAAGCTTGGAGTTTTATTTATTAAACTAACCCTGCTTCAAATTTCTCCACAACATTATCCCTGACCTGTTCCTTGGTCCTCATGATGCTGTTGGTTCATTAATGGTCTCTAACAAACCTCTGAGGCCTTCACAAAGCAGGATTTATTATGAAATTAAATAACATACTAGGTGTACTGTTAGTTATCAGACTGAAGGGAGTTAAATACAAACGTGCACCCCTTTTTTCAGATTTTATTTTTTTAATTCAGAAAACCCTGTTGTTTTTTC
The DNA here is from genome assembly GCA_036173005.1 of Crenichthys baileyi. Taxonomy (NCBI): domain Eukaryota; kingdom Metazoa; phylum Chordata; class Actinopteri; order Cyprinodontiformes; family Goodeidae; genus Crenichthys; species Crenichthys baileyi. The sequence goes on from JAHHUM010000018.1 coordinate 47,338, forward strand.
CTTTCACTCCCAGCACTACTTTGTGTTGGTCGATCACATATAATCCCAATTAAATGCATTAAAGTTCAATTTTAAATTTCAATTCCAAAAATACTTGATTCATTCCAAAGGGAAATTAATTGTTGTTGTAGCTCATATTATAAAATCAGTGGTTGTTCTGTGACAAAATGTGAAAAAGTTTAAGAGAAATAAATACTTTTGTGATATTATGTTTATACTTACAAATATATACGGTGATCTCACTATTTTTTTTACAATAACATCACTGATGTGTCACTTTTCTATAAAATTATCTTAAAATGACTTTTTAAATCGCACATGAAATATGGAATATTTTCATGTTTTGTTAAATAAATAAAAAAACTAAAAAATGTGCCCCTTATGTGCTTGTGTGTGCTGTGGTTGAGATGCATTCTTCCTTCTGCCCTGAAGGCCAATTTCTGCTGTCACACATCCGTCTTCCCTGCTTGTGTTTCAGTTCAGCACTGATATTAGCATATCAGCTTTCCTCAGTTTACCGCGCAATCGCTTGCTTCTTGTCTTTCTGCCATTGGAGCTTTTTGTTGTTTGACTAGCTGTCAGCCAAAGAAGTTTCGTCTGCCAACCAAGTTTCAGTCTCTTCCGTGTCTTAGCATAACTTTTAGTTATGGTTTAGAAAAATTATATTGTGGCTGCAGGTTTCGATGGGGGGGGGTTCCTGCACATGTTCCCTCCCTCGGTCAACCTATCTTTTCCGCAGATATGCAATCTCACTCACACCTGTTTGACAGCCGCAGGCGTAGTGGCTGCCCTCAAAGACAGTCATCATAACCCCTCATCTGGTTGTAGCTCCAACTGAGCCACGTTGGCAATTGATAGCTATCCTTAATGTGGGAGTTTTCCTTTGTGCCAAACTGAAAATGCCGCTGTTTTTTTGCCCAGGGGCATGTGGTGACAGACGAACAACTGTGGCTTGCAGACTGATGAAATCGTGAACACTTAACCTGTCCTTTCTGTAATAAAGTCCTCAACGTGGATATTTGTTTCAGGCCAGACAGCTTGCAACATGCGCACCCAAATTGCTGGTAGCTAAGCAACAAAGCCACCCTTTACCTGAATTCCCTGCACATCTTGATCATCATAAATCAGCAAGATGTGCAGGCTGGATATTAAACGTTTCACCTCAGTGGCTCCACTTTGACAAACCTGCAATCTGCACATGGCTCTGCCTGTTTTCCAATGCAAACACAGCGGGTGATTAATGTGTATTAAAATCTACCACAGTGAAGGTGCATGCATGTAGAAAGACATCTTGGGTTTGTCTCTGCTGATTTCTTTCTCACGAGTTCGAGGGGTTTTGCTCACCTGTCTGCTCAGCATTGTTGTTTTAAGACATTAGGAAAACACTCTGGCTGTCGTCAGCTTCTTTTAAAAGTGCTCACTGAGCAGAAGCACGCATGGACCTCTGTGTTCAGCCAGTGTCAACATTCTCTGCTTTGTGTTATTCTGCAAAACAGGGCTGTCTTGTTTCTGATTGCATGTGGAGAAGTAAAGATAACCATATGACACTGAAGTCAGACTCAACATAATTAATTATAAACACGTGTTGGCCCCTATTTTCAAGACTACATCTTGTAGACCATAAAGCTTAGCAGGAAGGGACTTTTGGAAACCTTGTTTGTTTTTTTGAAAACGTATTTGTCATATTTGTTGTTGTTTTCTCTTAAGTAAAAGGAAAAGTTGATTTTAAAACAGCATCCAATCTCTCTCCCACCAGTAAAAGCTGTTGGTGATAGATGGTCTTTGCTAAAAGGATGGCTGTGATCAGCACGTCCCCCATGTGATGTGGTTCACATACGGTCAAACACTGCGACCGTGAGCAACGGTCCGTGACCACTGGCTGCGGGGAGAGGTGCTTTCCAAGTCAAATCAGCTCCTGCATGGGGAGGACTGTTGACACTGAACGCGGATGGACTGTTTATGCTGCAACACAGGGCGGATAGAAGAAAAAAGTGAAACACCTCCCTCAGAGGCAACTTGAGAGGAAAAGAAAGAGAGCAGGTGAGCAACTTTATCAAGAGATCAATCTGCACCTCTAAGCTGGAGCGCAGTTTGTTTAAATCCCTGGTTTCCACTGCAGGGCTAGACGGGGCTTGCCAGACTCACCAAATATTTTATTACTCTGCACTTTCCCCCTTCGAAACATGCAGAAAGCATTTTTTTGTGTGTGTGTCTTTCTGCAAACTTGTCATTTGCAGTGTGTCAAATGTGCTTTCCTTTTGTAATGAACGTGATGACTGGCCCCACCAAAACAGGCCCCGGTTGGCCCCTGGTATCTGCTTCGTGCTTGGTCAAAGGGCCTTGAACAGTGACATTTTAGTTTAACGTTCCTTCCACGATACCCAAGACCCAAAAAATTCATTTTTAATTTCAAAAAGCTGAAATTTATTATACTAAAAAATAAAATGAAAGTTCTAATGGATAACATGAGTTTATAATTTAGTAACAACTTGTGGCTTTTCATGTTTTTTTGTAAACTTAAAAAGAATAATTTTTGTATGTAATTATTACCACACTTTTAATGTAAAATATATGGTTAAGCCCAAAATTATATATACCCCTGGCAGATTTATGTTCAAAATAATTATCTAATTTGACCATCATTCTTATCTGGAAGTAATATTGACATTTCGGAGTTGCCCAGCCAGATTCTAAACTTGAAGCTGATAGAAAATGTGGAGGGAGATAAAGATTAGTGAGACAGCAAAGACGCCTTACAACATGAAAGACTCGGAGGTCATCATCAAAGATAAATCGTTTAAATAATCCATAAAACTGCTCAGCAGTTATAAGACGGGTCTGATTGTTGTGATGCCAATAAAGATTTTTCCATTGAATATCAAGAAGGGTATAAATAATATTCAACAGGCCATTTTTTCATAAAACTTAAATAAAAACTTAATTTTTTTCTTTCTGTAAACTGATATTTCATTCACTTTATCTTTTGAGAAATGCTTGTCTCATTTCCTGTCAGAAACAAACTTCTTTGTTGAATAAAAATCATTTTAAATCTTAATCTGAACGATTTTGGTGTTGGCCATATTTCCTGTGGTTTCCTAACATTTTTCTGTCAGAATAATTGCTGATATAACCAGAATTCTTTATATTTTTCACAGATTTATAATTTTCTACCAAAATAAATGTCACAAGGAAGAAAGATACCCCTGTGTACTGTTTTGATGGCCAATGTGGCACAATGTAGTGATGAACTCTGTGCACTTGAAGCCTTTCTGATGAACTGCCCAATGAGGCATGACACATGGAAATCAAAAACCCAGACTTTGTGAGGGGCTGCTTGCGTTTTTGTTTGTTTTTTGTTTATGAAAAGCAGCTTCCTAATCATGTAAATCAGCCAAATACCCTGAATTTAGCAGAGATTGGATAAATGGAGAGAAGCTGAAAAACATTTTTTGCTATGATGGTGTTTACTGTATGTCTTCTGTGTTAATTATCCCCCTCATCACAAAACAACCAGGAAACCCTCAGGGAAAAATCAGTAAACGGCCAAACAATTTAATAAGATACATTCAATTTTACTGTGCAACATTTGTCAATTGTTAATGCTCTGCAACATAATTCCAATTCTGTCCAAATGTGCATGGAGACATCCATGCATTCTACAACGCTAATTGCACTTCATTCAACGTACCTTTATCTAATAAATAAAACTTCTGTGTGGAGCTCTTTCTTTGGTAACACTTTTAGTGAAGTGGGAAAGAAATGCTCCATTTATCAAATCATAAACAACAAAAGGCATACAAACTTTAAAAAAGCAAAAGTAATTAACAAGCACCCTGAAATATTCATGCAAAGTGTTTTCCCTTAGGTTGATTGAATATTTCTTAAGTTGTACATTACCCCAGTTTTTCCCCAAAGAGTGTCCAGTGAGAATCTGAGAGGAATAGTGTTGATGGGTGGAGTGGTGGTCACGTACCAGTCCCTTTAAAACACCTGTTCTGCAAGTTCTTTTAGACAACGAGTCTGTTGTATTGACCATTTGCTCCTTGTGAGTCTTTGGTCTCGCTGTGCTGAGCTTGAAGGGCAGTGAGGGAGTCGGGGTAGATTGTCCCACACTCAGCGGAGCGAATAAAGGTTCTGAGTCCTTCATAGAAGGCTGGCAGCAGGAGCAAAACAACAAGACCTGAAGCCTCCTGTCCTGTCCACTCACCCTCACCTCTTTTCACTGTTTCTCCCCTGTCCGTCTCCAGTCCTCGTAGGGGACCTCACAGCGCCGACGCAGCAACTGGGTGCATGGCGTCACGGCTGGCCACCAAGCTCTTGAAGGCCAAAGGGGCGGCGAGGTCACAGCTGTGGGGAGATAGAGCATTGCCACTGGCCGGCTGCCACGTGGGTCCGGTCACATAGGCCGACGTGGTGGCGCTGTACCCCATGTAGGGTGACACTTGGGTGGGAGGGTGGTAGGGAGGGATGCTGGGCGCTGTGACATAGCTGTTCACTGTGGGCAAGCCACTCGGCGTCTGGAAATAAGAAGAAAAGTCTAGATTAATATGCGACATAGATCAAAAGACGACCTGTTTAATTTTTCTCAGTCTTTTTTGCTGTCTTCATCTGAGTCCTGTTTATAATTAATGTTTTTAGAATGAATGAAACAGATGTAATTTGGTGACAAATCTTTACCAAATGTCGGTGACATTAAGTTTTAAGAAAAAATTCATGAAGAGAGCCCATACCAGACCCCCCCCCCACATAACACACACACACACACACACACACACACACACACACACACACACACACACACACACACACACTGTAGCTATAAAAGCAAACTGCAGAAATAAGTAAAAGTGATATTGGTTGAATTATGACCAGCAGACCTAAATCCTAACTTCACAGCCACCACATAAAAATCCCATTTTCCCAAATTTTGATGAAAGTATGAATGATCAACTATGCGCACTCATGCTCCTTGCACACATTAAAGGAGTATAACAACCATACATGCATGGTTGCCCTGTTTTTTCTACACTGAAAGTGGACGTTTCTCCGTCAGCCAGACGATGGAGTACAGGCTTGTTGGGGTACGCCACAAAACAGATGTCATGATAGATTGAGGGCAGGAGGAGAAGAAATATGATAGAAAATGAGGAAAGGGAGGGCTTTGGAGTAGGAATGGGCTCTGCTGCTCAGTCACAGGAACGAGCTTTAACTGGAGGATTTCACATTTGGATCATGGAGGCAGAGTTTCTTCTCATGGGTGGTCTTCTAGCGCTAGTACAAATATTTTATTATTAGTTTTTACAACTGGGAATTTTCCTGCATTTACATGCTTGTCTGAAATGGTTATATATATATATATCCTTTAGAAACAAGGGCAGCATCACATTGGCACATTACATGTATCAAGGTACATAGAGGTTTTTAAAAAGGTACAGTTTTAAAACCACTCTAATTGTCCATCATACGTTCCTTAAGGTTTAAAGTCAGTTTAATCTGATGCCAGAGAAAGTGCTGGAGTTACCGAAGTTTTCTCCAACTGAATGTCAAAGAGTAACATCGTGTCCCCCCCTACCAAATCTGTTGCTGCACAGTGCTGATCAGCTGTCTGAAAGAATACTACGTTTTGTTTTTTTTTTTTTGCTAAGACTAAATCGGCTGTTTAAATACTGTTTGTACGTAAGCTAAGAGGGCCATGTATGTTAAGCAGCAGACTGCAGGCTAGCTACCTGAGCAGATTACCAGACTACTTAACCAGCTAGTATCTGCCTTTTTATATTTGTGTTACTCTATAATAAGCAGAATGGCAAGAAGAAAATATTTAGTGAAAACAGGAGCCTGAAAATGTTTTAAATAAATTTAATTGATGTTTGATATTTTTACCTGATTCTGTGTACCAAAATTGCAATAAATACATGTTTATGTAAGATTAGAAAACTGTAATAATCAATGTTATATTCACAACAGTAAGAATAATTGTTGCTTCTCTGTTTCAAATAAACAATTAAGTCATGTTATGCTATATTTAAATAATTTTTGTGTGAATGCTGTTAAAGTGGTATTTTTGCTCAAAGTTATACCATGACAATATCTCACAAACCACTGGCTATTCACAACATGTATTGTCATTATAAGTGCTATAAGATAGAGCAAGTTTTTTAGCCTTTTTTAGCTCATAGCAGGCCACAAAATCCCATCTCAGGAGTTATCATAATTTATTAATTGATTTTCTCAAATGTAAAACGCAGCTACATAGTACACAGGTCCCGTTCAGATTGCATAATTTGCCGGCTGCCTGATTTTTTTATTTTTAACACGGATCAACTGTATTTGACCACTCAACATATGATAAATTATCATATTATGTTATATTATTTATTGTGTTGACATTAGGTTACAAAACTACTTTAAAAACACAAATTAACGTGAATAAAAATTAAATAATCTTTTATAATTACTGAATTTACACACAAAAACTTGTCTTTTAATACACGGTTGTAAACGCAAATTTGTGCTTTTCTTTATGCACCTTTTTGATTTACAAAGAACTGCATAATGATCAATAAAGGTTTAAATTCTTCCTTAATTCCCACCGTTTATACTCCAAATCAGTCTTGAGGCTTTAAACATTTCTACGTTTTGCGTAGAAATGAGGGGCGGAAAGCGTAATGCCTGTGTTGTTTAATGCAGCTCGCATCCATTTTCGACAAGGATCGACGGCAGTCGCCGCGTGATTTATCCTCAAAGCTGACTCAGTGATGCTGCCCTTGTTTCTATGGATATATCCGTCCCTCTCCGTTATCCGATCTCCGCCTCCAGGCTACATGTTTCCTACCGGCCATCCAGACGCACGACCTGCTGGCCTCCACTGCGATTTTAGTTTAATCCGGCCTGCTGATGTTCGAGCTAAATAATAAACAGTGGAACAGTCCCTTTTAAAAGGTTTTACTCTTGGTTTTCAGAGGCAGGGAAATGAAAAATTAGGTCTGCAGCTTAAAAACTGGTAAGTTTTGTTTGTAGTTTGAAAACATCGGAGCTTTCCATGTTTGCATGGCTCCCCACAACCTGCAGATATTTTGCCATCTCAGGAGACTCAGACTATATCTGTACAGTTCATTTATCATATTAAAAAGTATTGTTCTTATGTTTGCATTTAATTTCCTACTTAAGTTTGTTTTTTGCGTATCTATTTAACAAACTGTTTTAGGGGTGCTCTTAAAGCGACAGCGCCAGCTGTACACACTGAGCCTGAAAATTCCCCCACTGATAAAGTGGGACCATCAATCATGCTTCATGGACATTTCTCCATATTCAGCGCGCTCTGTCATTGTAAGAGGAAAAAACACGCATGCGCACGTCCACCCGCTGTCTCCCAAAGGAGGCGGTCTCAACCTTAAGTGTGAAAAATAATTTTTACAAAATTATAATCGGGGACTGCGTAACGTAAGGCAAATAAAATAGGCAGCTATTGATATTTTATGTAAAATATGGTCAATAAAAAAAATAAACAGCTTATTTAAAAAAAATTATAATTCTGTTTAGTTCGTGTGTCCAGAATAAGTTGTTTTTATAAAAATCTTAACGCCCACATCGGTGTTATAAATACACTCTTATGCATGAAGTTGGAATAGAATATTGATTTACCTCTACCCAAACACCAGTAAAAATCTAAGCACAATATTGAAAATGTTTCTGAAAACAAAATGATTCCATATTTATGGGCAGCACTATTGCATATCTTATATATTTAGTTTTTAATAATGTTTTATACAAAAAAAATGCGAAAACTTTTTAACAGGCAGTTTTTCTAAGCAACATTTTGTTTATTTTATTTAGCCTAAACATTCACTGCTGCTTTAAATCGTTCGCATTAAATCCATTCCTTTATGCTCGAATAATTTACCAGATAATCAAAAATCTGATTTTTTATGAGTGGAAATGGGTTGCAATTTAATTTAAAACCATAATATTTTATAAAACCTCTTCGACTTGTCAATTGCTAAATAATAATCCCCCAAAGAACTGACCAAAAAGCAAGACCAACAGAAATGGCTGCTTTTAAAATGAAAAATAATAATTCGCCCCATTTATGTGCTAACCTGTAGATGCGTGCTGATGTTTCAAAAAGAGGAACATTCCAAGCCATATTGTTATTTGAAAAATAAAAACCAAGAATGCTATAAATTAATGGGAAACTTCTGAATAAAATGACTGATTTTAAAAAAAATGAGACGTGTCCACATTTTACCTGTGTGTATTTTGCTTCGTGGGGTTCTAAATGCGCCTTATCCATGCCACTGACTAGTGAAGAGCTTGCTGGTGGGAAATTACTCCTGTTTATAGCGCTCCATTCTTCTAGTTTGGCGCTGGAAAAGGATGGATTGTCACTAACTGGGGGAGGTAAAAGAGAAAAAGAACAGGGAAGTCAGGAAGGGCTTTTTAAATGAAATGCTGTGGAGAGAGAGAGGGAGAAAAAGAGCGGCCCAAAGTCGCTGTTACTCATGCATTTATCAGCCGCAGGTTAGCCAGGTTGCAAAAGACAATAAATCCTGTGACATTTTGCACTGAAGCGTGCGCATTTGCCATTTCTACGCACCCATGCTGCTATAAATCTACGCGCTTTTGTGTGTGCAAATATTTTAGAATATGTCGTTTAATCAAATTTTAATTTGAAACTTAGATTTTTTTTTTGTTTCACAAATTTTAAATTTAAAAGTTTACACCTCCTCCGTTTAAAGTGGTCGAGATGATTTGAAAGAGTTTTACAAAGAGCAAGTAAAATGGAAGCTCATTTTTCTGTTTGGTTTTCTTTCTTTTTTTTTTACTTGTCATTCGTTTAGGCTGGAATGTTTTGCTTATTTATAAAGATCAGATGAAGATGCAGGCTGTAAGTGGACTCCGGTGAGTCAGCTCATCCAATCCTAGTTGGCAAATTAAATGTACTTGCTCCCTTTCGTGCGTAATGGACAATACTGCCAGTGTTTACCGCTGGGAGAGCAAGCCTATAAAACATTTGAACAAAATTCACGATGTAGAAGCTGAAGTAAAATGTTTTCAATCATTTGAATCAATCTCAGCAGTTTTTGATTTGTTTCATACGGGTCTTTGTTAGTCGCTCACAATGCGTATGTTGAATCAAAATCAAATCAAATCACCTATGGGTCTCTTTTAACCACCTTTCATAAATTCTAAATCCACTTTTGAACTTTGTGTAATGGCGAAATCAGTGCAAAAACGATAAAAACCTGCAGCCACAGACATCTGCAAGTGATTTGGAAATGCATAAATTGTTTAGAAAGGCAGCCTTTCAAAACAATCCTCCCCCCTGTGAGTTCTCGCAGATATCTGCCTCGCATTTGTCTCGTTTTAGTTCGCTTAAGTTACAGATATACAGTGTTAATATGACTGCGGTGGAAGCAGAGAGGAGCCCGGAACCCTGACAGCACTTCCCCTCCTGCCCCTGGTAAACAAGCTGCTGAGCCCGAGCCCACCATTAGCACTGATTTATGCCGGATCCTGTTTCACTGTTTCCAAAACATCTGCGGTCGTGTTGAAGGTGGTGGCAAAGTCATCCGGGCCTAGCTATACCTGCATGTGTCGCCCAGACTGGACTACAAACAGGAGGCCTGGCTGTGCTGGATAACGCGATCTGCGCCAAAATAACACCCGGCACATTCTGACACACTTCATCTGCAAGCCGAATGCCACCTAGATCTGCATGTCGAGCCATGTGTTTCCTAGTACCTCCATTTCAAACCTAGATCAGCCCACTAACGGTACAGATATTAACTACATTGGAAATTACACACACACACTAACTACCCCCTAAAACTTGTTTAAATGTGCTGTAATGAGTAACTGTGACAGGCCTGTGAGCAGCCTTGCTTACTTTGTTGCTCTGTGATAGATCGAATTCCCAGAATATCTGTGACAGAGTGCGAGGAGGGCCATATCCTGTGCATGGCCATGTGTCCGGGAAGGGTGGGCATGCCGGGGGGATTGGGCATTTTGGACGCTGGGTACGAGTACAAGTGGTTGTAGGGCAACGATGGCTGCGGTGGCGGGTGAGGCGCCTGCTTGCCCGACTCGTACTGGCTTTGCTGCGCCAGATTCCCGATCTTGTTCCGCAGGATCCGGCTGATGGAGCTCACGGAAGGCAGGTTGAACTTGTCGCACACCCCGTCCGCCAGCAACCTGTCCCGGATCTCCCATGCGAAAATTCCCGGGTCCCGTTGCTTGTAAGTCCGTATGTGCTTGACGACGGTGGGCGTGGTGACCCGCGGCTTGCTGCCCCCGATGGCCCCCGGCAGGATGGAGCCGGTCTCGTTGTAGCGGGCCAGGATCTTGCTGACGCAGCCGTGAGAGACGCGCAGCTGGCGGCTGATGTCGCACGGTCGGATCCCGAGCTGGGCCAGCTCCACGATCCGGAGGCGAATGGCGTTGGGAAGAGGCCGGCCGTTCACGAAGACACCGCCGAGCTGGTTCACCTCGCCGAAGGCAGGTTCTGGTGTCGAAAACAAGTAGAGGAGAGAGCAGTGAGACACGAAACCAAGGCCCAGCACACACACACATCTCACACATCTGACATGATGGAAGCGATTTCACACAATCTGATTTCTGTGTGAACTAATGAAGCAGATGGAAGCTTTTTATTGCGCCGTTTTTCACTTATAAACTTTTTATAGCCGCTTTGAAAAATCCCACAAAGGAAAATCTTATGCTTTCTTCTTACAAATGTTTTCGCTTTGATTTGGAAGCTCGTCATTACGAGTTATGCGCGATGTCTGCTGGAAATAACACGGTCTAAACGCCACGCAGACATTCAAAATCCGTGCGTAACTGTCGCTTAATAACCACTTAACATCTAAAAAATATATATAATAACCTCCCTAGATTTTCTCACCTTCCCATGTGGACCGATTGCTGCATCCTCCCGTACCGACAGGGAAAAAAGCACAGTTGAACTCACCCATCGTGTTGAAGCCGCAAAGGAAGTACACGGTGTCCGCTCTGTGCCGCCTCCCTGGATCCTGCCGCACGTCCAGCGTGTCCGCACTCGAGGGGAAAAAAAACACTTCTTGTGCGACAAAATGAAGAAGAGGGGACAAAATTCTCTTTCTGTTTCCCGAAGGCGCCGGAGACAGGCTTACATTTCAATCTGTTGAAATCAGGGAGGCCGGGCTTCCCGGAGCGTCTGCGCCCGCTCATTGGCCCGCCTCTCCAATCCGCGTCCGGGATCGCTCTGCGTCGTCTGCCATTGGTGAGGGGGATACGTTTGACATGACAGATCTCTCTCCTCCTCTCCATTCCGGCTCCCAACCTCTAAAAGCTGGGGATAACCAACATGAATGTGTGTGTTATTGAGACAGATAGGATGGGTTTTACGCGGAATCGTGAACAGATCCTTCACCTCTTGAAGAGTGACGGACAACAAAAAGACAGCTCCTGTTGTGATGATCAGGGAAATCCCATCAGCAAAAATAGAAACCGCTTCATTTTAAATTGTCCGGAACTTTCATCAGTTGCAACATTAGTTCCACATTAGTAATTGCAAAAAAATAAAAATAAAAAATGAAAATGTATTTTAAATTATTGGGGCTTTCCGCTCAAAAATGTGAAAAAAAAAATAAAATTTTGAGCAACACAGTTAGATGATTCTTGCAATCCAAATCCAGTTACATTTTCTGACTGGGTCACACAATTTTTTCCTTTATGCGTGAAAACCTTGCAAGAGTCTTCTTGTAGAGGCTGAGGTTACCAAAAAGTAAACATGACGAGTTTTTTGGAAAAAAACAAAAATGATCCGAAGTTGATTCAGAGTTAGATCTGACAGTTTGACCCAATTTAAACGCCAACTCGCATGCGTAAAACTACTCACGATACTCTAGGTTTAACCCAGACAAATTAATTTCTTCGTCGTGAAAAATAGAGAAATCATCCTATGAAACCTGCTCTTGTTTTTATATCATATTTAGTTTATTTAATTTGAGTTGAATATTGTACTTGTATTGTTGCTTTGTGGGGGTTTTTCAGACATGTCTCTCTTGTAAACAAGATCTTGGATCTCAATGACACAACCTGTATAAATGAAAGTTAAATATTTAAAATGAAATAAATGACATGTACATCTGTTTCGTTTGGATCGTGGCTGCGCGCACAGGACAAGCCACACGTTCCCTAAATAAATATTCCAAACGCGCCTGAAAGCTGCAGGCTTTTAGACCTATGGTAGTTCTGCTTTACAACAGTTCTTCAGAATCAACGTTTGCACGCAAATTAATCAAGCAATAACTTTTTGTAGCGTTTTTAACATGCACCGGTTGGATAGAAAGCCCACTTGCAGGCGGCAACAGAGATTTGTTGCCTCCCTACACCAGAAACAAACACGCCATAACTTTGCACCTCCACTTTCTCCCCATTATGACACATGCTTTGGGTTATCTTGTTTCGTTTTTTTTTTCTAAAAAAGGGCTGACCTTCATCTCCCAGTCTAAAGGGATCAGCATGCATTTAAACATCAAACGACACTATGTGCAATTAGGAATATTGTTGAAAACCTCTGCAGACATTAAACAAGCGAGGCGGCTGTGAGAGGCCAGAAGGTACACACAGATGATTCCTCGGTATTTGTTCCAGCACGCACAGCTCTGAGGGTTAGATGAAGCAGGAGGGGAAGTTTGTTGTGTTTTGTTTACCTTTTGAGGAGGCCGTAATTCCCTGGAAGTCAATAAATACACCCTCTTAGGTAAAGCGTAGATTGACGCGGATATACCTAAACAAGACCGAATAAGCCCTTTCCCCCCTAAAACTTGCCACTGCAGAACGCCTTGCACCCCACCTGCCCACCCTCTTCAGCTCCAAAGCGCCAGGGACAATGTTTACGGTTTGGGAAACGTGTTCTACTTGTTTCTATGTAGCAGCCTCTGTTGGCTGGAATAACAGAAGGTCAGCGATGACGGATCAGAGGTCTCTGCGGGCTGCTCCATCTTCAGCACTTTCACAGTGGACGTAAACGCCCACCCCCCACCAACATAAATGCTGCAGATCCATAACGCGCTGCGCGGGTCACACAGGTTAACGCTCATCTACTAAATGAATAGTAATAGGCCCTGATTCTGTTTCTATTTTTTGCCATTATATGGTTGTTATTATTCTTATCATTTTTCACTTTTTTAACGGGTCAAAACGAACCAAAAGCAGTCAGAAAACAAAACAAAAAACAATAGCATAAATAAATAAAATGTAACAATACAAATTAGGTGAATAATAATAATAGTAATAATAATCGTATTAATGATAATAACAGTGAAAATAAATAATCATTTATTTTCCCCTTATATATCCAATTAAATACCATTTATATATTAATCGCTGCTAATATGCACCGGTCCACGTCTCAGGTAGTTCATGTCTGCTTGAACTGTCTCTAAACGCAACATCTCCCCCTCTCAGACATTGCGCGGTCCTGCTCTTTGCAGGACATGCTGGAAGTTGCCCTCTCCTCAGTGCAAGTCTTCTCCTCTGTTCTGTGTGTAAGAATAATTTCAAGCACTACAGTCGACCTACTGTCTCTACTGTTTTTGTTGTTCAGTTCAACAATTTTCTGCTGAGACAAGTTAATTAAAGGGATCAATAATTATTAGGATTACCGTTTTTCTTTGACTATGCTCCTGTACACAGTAAATTAGACCAATGGTTCCTTATTAAATGCACTTTCTGTTCCTTTTTCTAATTTTTTCTTGTATTATGGAACTATGCAGTTCACATTTTCTGAAGACTGAAACGTTTTTCCCCCAGTTCGTTTATGATTTTTGTCCTGAAATATGCAAGGATATGCTCTCAAATCCCTCTTGGCAAAGATGCCTCCTTCTTATGAGAGCTCGTCAAACTAAAACATATCTGTTTAACCCACACATTAACTGCTCTGACCTTTCCTTTATTAACAGAGCACAGGAAACTTAGAAAAACATGTATTAAGTTTGTTTACCTGCATGTTGCTGCCATAGCCACTGCAAACCGCCGTGCTTTCGGTTGAAACTCTCCCACATTATCTATTTCATCTCTTGTGTTATAAAGTCTCCTACCATGCTTATTTTATGATTTATCTCGTTTTGAACAAGTGAAGACATGAGGAAGTCAGAAGATGAATCAACATTTCCTTGTTTTCTGCTTTAGGGCTGTTTTTGTTATCAACCAAACAATAAAACCGCTCAAACCTATTTACAACCCTCCTGCTGCATTTCGATCATAACTTATCAAAACAGCTCCAAGAAATTCCTGCGCTGTTTGAAGATGTGGAGTTGGATCTGATCCATCATGATTTCGGTAAATAAAGAAACTGATTCTAAACGGCGTCTTATGAAACGAGTGTTGGTCATGGTTTAATACAAGGATGCAGCTCCGGATGCGTTTCCTCCAAGCTGCTTATATTTATAAGCGAGTGTACGACCGGATTCATGCATAATAGGATAAATAAAGAAAAAGACACAAAGAAATAATACAAAAGAAATAATGCGAAATACTCCACATCTATAAGAAATAGAATTACGAAGTCGGGGAGGATGATGTAAGGAGGTGCATTCCGCGCATTCCTTGTCTAATCAACCATTGGTAAAAACAGTGGTAGCCCAGGCGACATTACTATGTCATAATATTCTCTTAGCCAATCAGATCTCACCGTTATCTTTGAGGCGCTTATAGCCATAACGGGTGATAAAAGACTATTTTTCTGGAAATAATCTCAGGCTGATAAAATTCTATGTACTAGAAGAAAATGCGGTTTTATTTAGGAAGGAGTAATTATTATTATTATTATTATTATTAATAGCATTATCATTATTATTACTATTATTTTCTCCATCTATCCATCAATCGATTCATGCAGGTTGGCGTTTTTTTTATTTATCACAACTAATATTATTGTAATTAGAATTTCAGTAGTATATACATTTCTAAAGTTATACTCGTTACTGAATTTTGAAAAATCATATACCTTTTAAAGAACAAGAAAGAAAATCTAGGTTTGTAGAAATTATAATATGTAAGGGTTCAATATTATTATTATTATTATTGTTATAATTATTATTATTATTATAATAAGTGGTGGAATTTCATTATCAATTAATTTGTATTACCCCATAATTACATGTTCACATAATATTTTAAATGTCTTTATTTATCCAGTGCCCATAGTCTTTTTGCGATATGCTATTTTCCCCATGATCTAATTAATTTTGTATTAATTACCATATGATAAAAGAACGGTCTAAACATTATTTTCAGGCACAGATACAGCCGCATGTTAGACAGTCCGCAGAGCCACTGGGTTTCTACGTGGAGAAAGTAGCAGAAAGAAAGAAATGGCTCCCAGTTGGTGGTTTAATGTTCCCAGTGTGATCCTGTGGAAAATCCAAGTCACCACTAATGGGTTATTATGGGGACGCGCAGTGATTTCTTGTTTCAGAGGGGCTGGAGGTCTGTCATCTCATAGTCTCCTAACTGTCCCCAAACTGACAGTTGCTACAGTGGAGCAGTGTTTCTGTGTGTAGCCTGCAGTTTTGTCCCTGGAAACGCCACTGATTAATTTGGGTTTTTTTTTTTTTAAGAAGAGAATATTGATTTCACCTCTAGCTGTTTGACAGAAGAAAAGCAGGCCTATATGGATGCTTAATGAGCGGTCATTGCTGTTTTTTTTTTTTGAGAAATGCGCCCTTAAAATAACGCGCACTGATGACTCTGACCTCTGCAGCTAAAAGAGACGCGTCTGTGACACTTTTAGAGTCTTTGTGCAGGTTAGCACTCCTCTTGGACCCGAGCGGCCCGGTAACTTCAGTGCGGCCTTAATGAGGACGAACGCGGGTTAACGACCTATGTAGTCTTGTTTCAGAGGCCAGGCCCAGGCTTCAGCGGACAGGGCCCGAGAAAAAACACCATTTACGACACTTTCGCGCATACATCACTTTGGCATCTGTTCGTCTGGCACCTGGTATGCATTAGTAATAAATATTTCATCCTGGTCTAATTTGGAGCCAAAGACACCGAGAGGAAAAGCGGAGAGCTCCTCTTTTACTGCGCTTTTACGCGGTTCTTGTTTGTGCAGAAAAGTGTAAATGGGGTGTTGATACAGAACACACCGCCGCCTCATGAACCAAGAACACGGGGAACCGTTGACTCATTCCTGAACGGGACCTATATTAAGTTTCTTCATCCATTATGATCCCCGTTTAGGCGCAGAAAAATGCCAGCAATTAGTCATGTTTGGGCGCAACGGCGTCTGATTTTTCACGCAGGCGTGTTAGATTTGCAAAAGAGTGGGCTCTGTATTTAATATCTGCTAACAGAGGCCGAAGCGAGCCAGATGGAGCATGCCAGAGGGGATTGTGATAAAGGATCCTCGAAGAGGGTTTTTGTTTTATTATTGAGAGCCTCTGGAAAATAAAGATATTACAATTTTTGCGTACTAGAACACCACATTTGGAGAGAGATAACACGCTTAGGGTGCAGAAGCAAACTTGTAGAGCATCTCTTATCTTCTTTTTTGCGACTAATACTAAACATCAGGCTTTGCATTTTATTATCTGTCCCACAGTGTCCTTGTTGGTGTCGCTTTCTGCAGAGGGCCATTGATGCCACTGATTAAGCGCCGACACACGGTAGAAAACGACATGCAGGATAGACTCGTTTTCAAGCACAATGGCTCCATCTTGTGGATATTGAGGAACCATTTAGGAAAATTTAACATCTGCATAAATTGTGGTTTGTTTTCAGTCCCCAGAGACACTTTGTAGAACCACATTTTGTTGCAGTTACAGCTGCTGTCTTAACCCACCGTTGCACATCTACAGACGACGTTGTCTGCACACTGTTCTTTGCAACATAGCGTATGTTCAGTCAGATTGGTGGGGGAGCCTTTGTAAGCATCAGTTTTCAAATCCTGCTGCAGATTATCTACTGGACTATTGACTAGACTTTGACCGGGCCATTCTAACACAGCTATACTTTGATCTAAACATTTCCATTTAAACTCTGGTTGTATTTTTAGGGTCCTGCTGGAAGGTGAATCTCCACCCCAGTCTTTTAGAGCCGTTTGTCCTGTATGAGCGCCAACCATCCTCCCTTCAACTCTGACCAGCTTCACTGTCCCTGCTGAACAAACGCACTCCCACAGCATGGTACATCCACCACCATGTGTTACCCTAGTTTTGATTTGTTCAGGGTGATGTACAGTGTTAGTTTTCCTCCATAGATTTTTCCACCTGAGCTGTGGATCTCTGCAGCTCCTCTAGAGTTACCATGCTACCCTTAGCTCCCTCTCTGATTAATGCTGCCCCTGTGCAGCCTGTCAGTTTAAGTGGATGGCCATCTCTTGATAGCCTTGAAGTTGTGCCATACTGTTTCTGTTTTTGGATGATGCATTGAGATCTTTCATTATGATGCCTTATTCTGTGTTTTTGGCCAATATACATATTTATTTACGTGAGAACTTAGACAGATCTTAGAGCACCAAGTTGTAGTGATCAGGGCTATATCAGGTTAAATGTCTGCTGCATCTATTGGCTTCCACAGTCACTGAGAGCCTTTCCTGTCAGATTATTACTGGTAGTTTGTGCCTCCTATACCGACCAATACAATAAATTAGAATATTATTGAAAAGTTTATTTATTTCAGTAACTAAATTCACTATATGAAACCAATTTTACAGATTAATTACACAATGACTGAAGTTTTCAAACATTTATTTCTGTTAAATATGATAGTTTTCCACTTACAGCTAATGAAAACATGACGTTTAAGACTAGAATATTACATCAGACCAAAAAAAAAATTTGGTACAGAAATATGGGCTTAATGAAAAGTATGTTTAATTCTTCCTCAAAGGTCGATTTTTATTTGTTTTTTTTTTTTTTTTTTTATGTGTTATTTTCAAAAAATACTTTTAACCTGACAAACAAAGCTCATCGGAACTCGTATTCTAACTTATTGAATATGGCTATACTTGTCAGGCTGCATAAGGAAAACAAGTCCAACTATTTTGTAGATATATGAGACACAGGTGGACTGCCAGAGCTGACCAGTCATTGTGTTTCAATGAACAGTCTGAATAGGAATTCTTACTCCACCCAAAAGCTTAAAAAGAGGGTCTGAAAAGAATCTGCGGAAGGAGAGTGTCTAATTTTTTCTCCTGTAGGGGGCGACAAAGTATGACACATGGTTTAGAAAAAAAGGGGTTTTGGCACTTATTTCTTTTTTGTTTGTTTGTTTTTTACACACAAGGTTGTCTGTTTGAACGTTTTGATTCGGCAACAATAATGCAAGGAAAAATGAAAGAGAATTCGTAATCGGAACATAAGACTGTAAAAAAAAAAAAACATCTATCCATGATAAGGAGTGTATTGTCTAATGATACCTCTTGTGATCACACTGCAGGCAGTTCAGAGAATGGTTTACAGTGCCTTTAATTAATGCTTACAGTGCCAGTGCAAAGGTATTCACACTTCTTGAACTTTTTCATATTTTATGTTAAAATCACAAACCTCTGTTGTTGGTCAACCACACAATATCCCAGTAAAATACACAAAGTGGCAGCACTGAAAAGTGTGGCATGCATTTCTATTCACCCCACTTTACTCTGATGCCCTGAAATAAAATCCAGTGCAACCAGCTGCCATCAGAAGTCACCTAATTGCTAAATAGAGTCCAGTTGTGTGTAATTCGGCTTCAGTATAAATGCAGCTGTTCTATGAAGACCTCTTAGGTTTCTTAGTAATTACAGGATAAACAGCATCATGAGAACCAACGAACACAACGGGCAGGTCAGGGATAAATATGTTAGAGGTTTACCTAAACTGACAGGCCAAGATGGGAAAATATACTGATATCTCTGGAGGAGCTGCTGAGATACATAGCTCAGATGGTAAAATCAATCAATAGGACAGCTGTTAGTCGTGTACTCTGCAAATCAAACCTTTATGGAATAGTGGCATGAAGAAAGTTGTTAAAACAAAGATTGAAAAGTCCTGGTTTGGTCAATGAAAGCCAAAATTAACCTCATTGACACTGTTGCCAAAAACAAACAGCACACGTCACCCTGAACCTTCCTGTGTTCCTATGGTGAAACATGGTGGTGGCAGAATCATGCTGTGGTAATCTTTTTGTTCAGCAGCCACAGGAAAGCTTCTCAGAGTTGATGGGAAATACAGGACAAGACTGGAAGAAAACCTGTTAGATCAATATTATGTATTATATTATGTAATATATGTCAAAGTCTTGACCTAGATCTAACTGAGTTTCTGGGGCAAGAGTTGAAAACTGATGTTAACAGATTTTCTATGTCGAATCAAACTTGTGCGAATGGGCATTTTTTTCTGCCTTTAGCTGTTCAAATCTGGCAGAGACATACCCGTCCAAAACCAGAAATATGTAGCACAAATAAAGTCAACATTGTTCAGCTCACTTCCAATGCTTTCCTGTTTTCTCAGCTCCCTTGACCAAAACGGAGAGGAGAAAAAAAATGCTGTGAACTCACAAAGGCCTTTTTTTGTGTTTCTGCAGTGCTTAAACAAACCAGAATTTTTGACTCGTACTCAGTGAGAGCACCAACATGCAGCTGCTGCATGGTCAAGCAGCCTCACAAGACTCCAGTTTACCACAGAGAGAGTGATGTGGCTGCCAAGTAATTATCCCCCCACTCCCACTACAGCCCCCCCCTCCAAAATGCTAATAGTAGATTTACAGGAGACAGAGAGGGCAGAGGAGATCAGCGGCAGGTGCAGCTGCTGCAGTGAGATGCTGCACTGAGACACCACAGTATGCTGGTGACAAACAGAGGGGTCATTGTGGCTGCTAGGTGATGGATACACCCTTAGAGTAGAATCGGCTGAAGCTCTGCTGATTAAACCTTATTACTCTATGTATCATTGGGTCTCATTAGTCATCATGTTGAGGTCAGACACTTATTGTAATAGTAATAGACAGCACCAGGAGGTAACCTTGCTTCAAATGAGTTGAATTATGGTTATAGTCACTGTTTGTTTGACTTGTAAGAAAATGCAGAGCGATGGTGAGAGATCTGATGCTGAGTTCTTATATAGTGCATATATAACCTAATAGACTGCTCTCTAACAAGTGGCATCAGATCATCCAGAGGAAAAATAAGTGGCTTAAAGAAAATACAAAGTGCATTATATGATGTATCCATTGAAATTCTTTCTGGCTGATCTCATAGGAAAAAAGGTTTCTGATGCACTGACATCTGGCCTCCAAAAAAGACCCAATTTTTTCTACACTTTAACTGTGAAAAGGAAATTTAGAATTATTTCCCCTTCTTCTACAGTTGATAAAAAACAATAAATCTGATTTGTTAATATAGCGTATGTCATGCATTAGATTTAAAATCTGCCTAATATTTAATATACCCCACAAACCTAATTTGTTTAGTGTAGCTACAGTACATAAACTTGACTAAACAATTAAGCATACATGTATATGATTCTGTGACTGTTTAGACTAAACACAATGAAAACCTTCTCCTCAGGCAGAATGTGAAACATGCTGTGCACATTCATCATCCTGCAAGGTGACAGCCAAACACTCACAGGCAGTTAAACAATAGGTTTTGATTAAGGCTGTGTACATTCAAAACTAAAACTTTTACACATGATCTGCCTTTTCTTTCCATGTTTGATTCTTTGTTTAATTATAAAATTACAAAACATTTCCTAAACTGGAGAATGCTGAATTTGTCGGTACAGCAGCAAAGACTCCAGGGACTATGTGAGAAAAATCTGACTTTTGGCCGAGGAGGGATTGGGAATGGAGGGCTAAACAACAGAGTAAATATTTGGCAGTGGAGGGCTCTTGGAAGCAGCAGAGTGCCCTCTTCGGCTGAAGCCTGTGAGTGTTAAATAGATTAAGGGGGCTGCTGGGTCTTTGTGGAAAGAGAAATTCCCGCTCTTTGGACATGACTTTTTCTTTGCTTTTTGCGTGTTTTCGCTCTCCAATCAAGTGGCCTCTGTAAGCAATCCACTTTAGCTGACCCTGATATAGCTACTGTAGTCAACCAGTATTTATCAGCCATCAAGTACACTGATAAAAACAAGCAGGTTTTCAGTTTAATTTCTGGTTAGACTTTAACAATGTTTTTTAATTAGATTTTAAATAAGTTGTATTTACTCAACTAAATTAATTACATTCTAGCAAACTGTTAGAATATTTTTGTCATCTGGGTTGTCCTCTTAGACAAATAGTGATAATCTAATGAGTTCTTCGTTTTTTTTGTTTTTTTTTTTTGGGATCACTTTTTGGTTGTTTAATTCACATAATTTATGTAGCAGCAGCAAAGCCAGTTATGAACATTGTTTTTCAAGCAGCTTGGAGTTAAACAAGTCACCGACTTTCCTGAGCTTTGAAATCTAAAGGGAATTTAATACGGCCTTAATTACACATGTAATATTGCTCCGGCCTATAGACGGGGCGGCAGGAGACGCGGAGCAGTAGATAGTGTCCCAGATCCCATTCAGCTCCATTGAAAACCATGACAACACAGAACAAGCTCAGATTTATCCCGTGAAGCTAAAGCGCATTGTGTCGGGGCGTCAATCAGCCATTATAGCCGACTGAACAAATGCAAAATCTTGACTGGAACAAATGCTTCCAACGGGTCTCGGACGCGGGGCTACATTTTCCCTCTTTGTTCCCCTCCTCTGGTTGGCATGTATTGGTGATGTCCCCCCCACTTCTCGCCCGACCACCCAGGACGCAGGAGGCAGGTCCTCCACCACTCTCCTCCTCGGCCCTCAGAGATACACCTCGCCGAAGAGGATGAGGCTCGATATCAGTGAAGGAGAGAAAATCACGCATCACATCAGACTGGATCCACTGTTAAAAACAATAATGCATCACATTGTGGCCTACGTATAACTTATTGTTAAGTCACTTTTAAATCAAGAAATTCAGAGAAAAGTAATTAATTGTACGATGCTATGTTTATGTTCTGTGCTGGCCGATTGATACATTGTTGATGATTTATTTGACCAATTAATAAAATCTTACCAGGAGTGATCAATCATTGCCATAAGAGGAAAACAGACATGTTGGAAGGCAAATAATACGTCTTAAACCATGTCTGTTATTTTATAGTAGATGTTAGATTACCATTGTTATAAAGCCCTCTGGGTTCTATTTTCCCAAAGAGGAGCGATTTTACCAGGTGGACCAGTCGTCTAATGACGCTAATAGATGTCGGGGTGTCAGAATCAGATGGATCAGATTTTACATGAATCAGATGGAATAAACAAGCCCGATTTTCAACTTCTTTGTTTAAGCTTTATTTAGACCAGATATTATAGCAAAGAATCCTAAAAAGACGTTAATGGGCGTGTTGTGTTCAGGTGGCAAATAGTCATTTTAACACATTTGTATTAAAGTTTCTCTTTAGTTGAATGACTTTTCTCTGCAAAGAAAATGAATTTTGGAGGTTATTAAATCTTGGCTAGTAAAATTATTTAAATTTTAATCAAGCATGTTGGCTTTCAAATGTAGTATTCAATAATGGTTTAATTCTATACTGCTTTGTTTTGGGAACAAATCCTATAACTCAACATTTTGATTATGATTTAACTAAAGATGTTGATTAAGTCAGATATTGGCTAGTTATTCTCAGTTGTCCTGCAGACAAAATCGATATGTTTCCATGGGCTGTATTATGAGTTTATATAGCAACTTAATCCAAGTTCAGAAGTCACATGAGACTTGTGGTTGGGAAAGTTTCTGAGCTGAAGAAAAAACTTTGGTTCCTGCTTTAGCAGCAATAAAGCTAACATGCTAGCAAACTGCAATTTTATAACCCTGATGGTTTTTAAAATAACTTTTTATTACTTAATTGGATATTAATCCCTATGTTTGTTTCTTTTTTAACACGGAGGATAAACAAGAAGACTTTATGAAATAATCAGTGCAGATGCTTGTTAATCATGAATCTGCAGACAACAAGAACTCAGCAGAACTGTCGAAATATCCCCTACATCCATAAAACATATACCCTATATCGAGTAATGACTTTATGGTTGCTAACTGGATAGATTATGTATTGTATTGAACAATCTGAATTTGTATGCTTACAATTTATAATTTGGAAGATTATTCTGGATTGAGAGATTATAACTAATGTTCTGGTGGGTAAGAACGGTTGATTGTGCAGCTGTTTTGTACCTCCTGTTGATTAATAAAATAATAACTGACAAATATTGCTTGGTAAAATTTCAGCCAGTATAAAACAGATGAGTTGGGACAAAACAAATTTATTTCAGTAACTAAAATATTTAATTTGAGTAAAAGTATTTCAAAACTAAATGAGAATTCACCTACTTTTATTCAGTATGAGCTAAATTGTAAGTTTGTCAGCGCACTCGATAGCTTGTGGACTTAAAAAATCCACTTTTCAACATATTTTTCTAGGCTTAACTGGCCGACTTGAGCTATATAAAAAAGACTTCCGTGGACGTCCTTGGGTTGCGTCTTGTTTCAAACCACGCTGTTCCACGGCCTACAACTTGTAGGCCTCATCTGAAACCAAATAGTACAAAAACCTAAAATGAGCGTTTATTCTCGCATCATATGGATGGATGAAACCATGCATTATCCTGGAAAGTCGGAAAAAGGAGAGGGAATCCTGTTGGAATGTTTGGGACTCTTCCACCGTCCATAAAGCTCAAAAACTTCTCACGCCTGCAAGCGATCCGCACATTAGTAGCGCATTAGTTAAACCAACTCTGCGGGCATCACGCTAATTGCTCACTTTGTATGCAAATATTGGACACGTTGTTTGGACAAGAGCAGGAGAGAGGGGGTGAGAGTGAAAGGGTTGGGAGGGGGCCAGTTTGATGATGGGACAGGCTCTGTTGTCAGTTGCCACCCAAGACGTGATTCAGCTCCAACAATTACCATTATCTGTTTCTCAGTTGGACGATACGGGACGAATCTGTAATGATGACGAGTGTTTCCTTGGCTCTTTGTTGAGTTTTTCTTTTCTCTTTTTTTTCCAGAGTCCACACCCAGCCATCATTGGTGACAGCACTCCAGCCATTCAGGTACTGGGTGGAGGGGGAGGCTTTATAAGCGGGCAGCGCATGGAGAGCGCTATTTGGGTAACATTGGGCTTGGCACACGGACCGCTGTTTGGACATCGCAGCAAAGTGGGATAGGTTTACTTTGAGGGCTCGGTTCCGTTTAATGCAAAAACAGGATTGCACCGAGTATACGCGATGACTGCACCAAGCAGGTTCAGTTTTTCCGTCAGGAGCATCCTGGACTTGCCTGAGCAGGATGCGGAGGCTGCGCCGCGGTCCTCCTCGGTTTACTCCTCCTGCTCCTCCAACTCGCCGTACACCTCCTGGATCGAATGCGATCGGAGCCCCTGCGTGTGTAAGTGCATGATCGATTTTACAGGCAAAATGCCTTCTAGGAGAAATTGCTTATCTTTAATTATAATGCAAAACATATAAAGAACTGCAGCGTCCTTCAGAAGAGGAAGAGCTCTTTAAAAGAACGGCTAACAAACATTATTTTCAGCAGCGTTTTCCCTTTTACTAAAATGCTAATTTCTTTTTCTGTTCCTCTAGCTTCTGATGAGGGAAGTCTCGAACCGTCCCCCGACTCAACCAAGCCGGATGACTTGTCCCTTGACATGGAGCCGGAGAAGATAAAAAAGAGCAAGAAGCGCCGCGTCCTGTTCTCCAAAGCCCAGACCCTGGAGCTGGAGAGACGCTTTCGCCAGCAGCGCTACCTGTCCGGACCGGAGAGGGAGCAGTTAGCTCGGCTTCTCAGCCTCACTCCGACCCAAGTGAAGATCTGGTTTCAGAACCACCGCTATAAGATGAAGAGAGGCCGAGCCGAAGGCGCGTTTCCGTCGGACGCGGACATACCGCAGCCTCCGCTGCTGCGCAGAGTGGTTGTTCCGATTCTGGTCCGGGACGGGAAGCCCTTCCACACCTGCTTCATTGAGGCGGATAAAGTCAGCTGCTTAACCTCTCCTGCTCCTCCTCATCCTCAGGCGGTGCCTTTTCCTCTAGCCTTCCCACCTCTCCAGCATGCCTCCCCCGGTTCTCTTCCTTCCCGGTACCAGCAGCACTTTCCAACCGCTACGGCCTCCAGATTCGCCTGGAGGGACTTTTGGAGCGACTCGGTCCCCTTTAACCCTCTAAAATAAGGCTCCTCGTGTAGATGCACAAACTCATTTAGAATGACATCAAATGTTTTCTAAATGTTTTACAAATTTCTGAGCTACTTAAACATTTAGATTTCTACTTTCTACTATTTTGCACATTTTATTTGGATTTGTTTGGTGTTGTGATTGTTTTTGTTCAGCGTTGTCTTGTTGCAGCATGTAGGACGTTTTTAAAGTGATAATGCATTGATATGTTTTTTACTTTCCTGTTTTTTTAATTATTTGTACAAATAACTTTACGCATTCCAGTAGATAAGGGATGGTGTATAGGAAGAAATCAGCCTTTAGCCTCTATCTGCAAAATAAAATGTATTATTTAGTTATTTCTTGTCTTCCAGGAGACTTTCTTTAAAGTTTAAATTATGTTTTCATTATGTTGAAAAAAATTATGAATAAATTTTTTTATTTTGGATTAATATTTTTTTAGAGTAATGTGTTTCTTTTACACGTGAATCATAGCTGTAAGATTGATGTAATTTGACCTCACTGACTGAGCACATTTATGCGTACTTTAGTGTCATTTCGAAACAATTATTTTTTTCTGGCTATACTTAAAGGGGAAATAGATGCTTATTTTCCCAAAAAAAATTGAGGTGTTAATTTACATTGATATTATACTTTAAATCATTACATATGTTGAGTTTATTTATAGTTAAAGTTAATAAATAAGATGAATTTGGATGACATTTAGTTTAATTTTAACATTTCATTCTTTTCTGGCTAGGTTTATATGTAAGGAGAAAATTAATGCTTTTTTTAAAAACTAAATAAATGAAATGTGTTTGTATTATGATATATAGTGTTACTTATGTATTATTTGTATTAATTTAAATAGTTTATACAAATACGATACAATCTAGGGGTATGTTAAGAATAATAAGAGGAGTTCAAGAAGCTTTAATAGTGTAAAAAAACCTAATTATGCAGCCAAAAGCTGAGCAAACATCTCCTCTAAAAGGACTGGATTTGGTTAAGCATGAGAATACCCAGCCTCTTTTATGACAGCATGATGTTGGGGTATGGGACCAGGAGATGCTTTGCTCATTCATTCAAGTTTTGTTATTCTGATGAAAGTGCACTAAAAGCATTTATTAGCTTTATACTGGAAATAGGTATGTTTAATACTTGTTTGGAGAGAAAGTGACTTTTTCACATGGTAGCATAAATTGAAGAGGAATTAACTTTTTCCAGATCAGTTTCTTCTTTTATGTTGTAACTATCTTTGTTTTTATTTTATTGCTTTTAATTTTGTCTTATTTTTACATTTCCTGTCCTGCCAGTGTAGGCAAACAGTAAGGTGGGTCTGGTTACCTCACAGTGTTGAGTCAGATTTGTTCTACAATTCCCATGGAGATGAAAATGTCTTCTGTCACCCCCCTCGTGGAAGCATGACCACCTGATCATTGGTCCAAAATGAAAAATATGTCACTGTGTTTAGAATCAAGTCAGTGCCTGGGGGGGCCGTTCACTTCCATGCCCCCTATAATGTTGTTTGCTCGTCCTGTGACCCCACAGCTCATCGTCCCTGTCACCTGGCCCTTTGTCCTCATCACTGGGGCCACCTTGCATCACATATGGAGGGGACTGGCCGAACCCCTCAGCTAGCAGCATCTCCCCTTAAACGCTTTCTTTGTCTGGGTGTCTCCCCCTGAATGGACCTTTGTACCTCCACCAAAGGGGACTGAGACAAAATCTTTAGTGTTTCAATTCTTGTGATGTTTAATCAGTCCCTGCAACAAATTTATGAGGTTTAACCACACAATGGTGTTTTAGAGCATCTTGGGGGTTTAAGAGTGACAAAGACAGGCTTTTAGAGGTTGCCATTGGTTTTTTAAGTTAGTCAGAAGAATTGTCTGAATGGGACGGGCTTGTATTGGTCTGCCCATCCCATAGTTTTACTCACTGGCCTGCCCTGGGGGGCCCCAAGAAAGTTAGGAGATGCACATAAACTAGGCCATGGAAGAAGTTTTTTGAAGCTCCAAATAATGTCTTTATAAACTTCTTGGACAAGAGCAGGCTATTAATGTTTATAAAACATTAATAATAATTTTTATAAAACATAAATAGACAGCTAGGTTAACAAATTATTTGGTTTATCACATATAATACAGAATATATTTTTTATTGGTAAAGAGTTCTATTTCAAAGTTTAATTCTGCAATTAATTACTGAATTTTGTGCTTTTTTTGTCCATTTGGCCAATGGTGTAAACAAAATATTCGTTTAGGATCTGATTTTTGTTTTGTAATGGACAGCTTCAAATTTAAAAATAGTAAGCTGAAGAGATTGTGTTCAGTTTAAAATGTGTTTAGATTTTAGACAACAGGTATCCTGGAAATAAGACTAAAGTGTAAAATCGGTAAAGATTCCAGTGAAAAGGACTTTTAATTTCTCACACAAATGTCTAAATAGCTCCCTCCACAATTATTGGCACATGTGCAAAAGATGTTAAAGGCATTTAAATAAATTAACCTTTTATTACAAATACATAATCTCACATTAAAAATATGCTGCTGTTCACCAACAGTGAGCGCTGGAGATTTTTGGACCCCTCCATTATCCTCCTCCTCACTCACTGTGTGTGATGACAATACTTAGCTCCTCATCCTGCAAAATTTGTCACAGCTAGAGTTTTTTCACACATTTTAATGAGTGTTGTAGATGTAGGCAAGTATAGCATGACTCATGAAGATCCCACACACACATTTGACGTACTTGAATGGCACATTCTCTCGTTACCATTTTGAACAGTGGCTAAAAGAAATGGTCCTGTGTCACATCTTGTATTTCCCCGGGAAAAAGGAAAGCATTGATTTTAAATTAAACATTCTTAGAACACCTGTATTTAGAAAAACAAGTATATTAAAATGCATATTTTATTGGAAATGTCAGGACACCGCTAATTATGTCATGATCCATGGAGTTTAAGTTACTTTGCTAATGGTGGTTTGCAGTTTGTTTTCATTATCCCAGTGTTGTATTATTAGTGTTCTGTTAGTTCCCTGCTTCTAATGTTTTTCCCGTTGTTTCCTTACTGTGACCTTACCCTTTTCCCATCGGTTTCTCTGTTTATGTCCCTAAGCAGCTACCTTACATTGTGTTAACTGCACTCACCTGATCCATGTCCCAGTAATCACCCTCCTCCGTCCAAACACTCCCTTTGTGTAGCATGTTTCCATTGTTTCTTCATGTATCCCTCTAGTTTGTTCCAACTGACTATAATAGCAGGAGTCCTCCTGCAGTCCTCCTGCTATTATCTGGGTTCTTCAACAACTCCACAACTTGTGATCCTGATAAACGTTGATTATTTGATTTGGTTTTCAGACATAAATCATGTTATTGAAAGGAAGTATTAATAAATCACGTTGTTTTTTATATTCATTATGTGGGCAAATTAAACAGAAAGACCTGTATCTGTTTAAAAGAAAGCACTACAGGTGCCCCAGTTATCTCCAATGTGTGGAAGGCTTTAACTTTATCCATGAACACATACAGAAACTAAAGAACAGACTCAAAATGGGCTGTAGACGCTTTAATTTAGATTCTTTTCTGACCTGCTGTTGCACTAAGTCAGCTACAAGATATCAATGTGAAAGAAAAATGTCCTGGTCATATTGTGTACTAACATGAGTTTCATAGGAATAGATGTCCCCACATCCTTTCCACATGTTTTCAAATGTTAGGTATTTTGCGATGAACAGTTTCACCTGTGTATTTTTATTTATCATCACATGCAGGCAGACCATGGCTCAGTAGGAGTGGTCATCTTGTAATCTCAAAGTTGTCGATCTTATTTCAGCTGCCTCCTGTCACATGTCAATGTGCCCCTGGGCAAGGCACTTAACCCTAAGTTGCCTAACAATCTGCATATCGGTGTATGAATGTGTGCCATTGGGTGAATGTGGCTCTAGTGTAAAGGGCATTGAGTTGTCAGCATGACTAAGAAAGTGCTCTAAAAACTAAGTCCATTTGGGTGTGATTGCATTTAAAAAAATGTTTTTTCCTGTAAGGGACTGCAGACGAATCAAAGTAAACCATATTTTATATTCAAAGTTCTATATTTACTGATGCAGTTTAAAGCAGCGCTGATGGTGTAGGGGTTAAGCGCGCGACCATATACAGAGGCTACAGTCCTCGAAGCGGCCGTCCAGGGTTTGAGTCCCGGACTCGGCGATATTTGCCTCTCTCTACCCCCCTTTCCTGTCTGCCTACTGTCAAAAAAATGAATAAATAAAGGCCACTAGTGCCGAAAAAATATATATATAAAAAAAGCTTTTCAGCCTAACTTCTAATTCTCAATGGCTTAGAATAATGATGAAGAAGCTCTTCAACTGTACTTCACATGCAGAATATATGAACTATGGTCTCGGGTTATTAGAGTTACTGCAACGATGAAAGAAATTATGAGCGTTTTAGAAGGATCTCAGCTGTTACCAAAGCATGAGATACTTCACTCATTATATAAAATGCTAAACATTTGTCAAAATATAAAATGTCAGGAAAATGTGTTCAGCTTAGCTTGTTAACTATCTTGGCTCAGGAAACATCAGGTTAGATACGCACTGAAGGCAGTGATTGAGGATTAATTTACATTGTTTCATAGAAATTTTATATGTATTAAACGTATAACATTACAAAGTACTGTTTGAATGTATTACAGCAGTAAACTTCATGTAGAAAGTGTATCCTAATATTGTGCAGTACAAATATTTATTACAGCAACAGCAATAACTATTATTCATCAAAACAAAAATTTAATACCTGAAAGTATTTGTGCTTTATTGATTGTTTATACTCTCACCGGCCACTTTATTAGGTACACCTTGCTAGTACCGGGTTGGACACCCTTTTGCCTTCAGAACTGCCTTAATCCTCCGTGGCATAGATTCAACAAGGTACTGGAAACATTCCTCAGAGTTTGGTCCATATTGACATGATAGCATCACAAAGATGCAGCAGATTTGTCGACTGCACATCCATGATGCGAATCTCCTATTCCACCACATCCCAAAGGTGCTCTATTGGATTGAGATCTGGTGACT
Source organism: Crenichthys baileyi (assembly GCA_036173005.1). NCBI lineage: Eukaryota > Metazoa > Chordata > Actinopteri > Cyprinodontiformes > Goodeidae > Crenichthys > Crenichthys baileyi. Next base: position 77,599 of record JAHHUM010000018.1, read on the forward strand.
GTGGAGGCCATTTGAGTCCAGTGAACTCATTGTCATGTTCAAGAAACCAGTCTGAGATGATTCGTGCTTTATGACATGGCGCGTTATCCTGCTGGAAGTAACCATCAGAAGATGGGTACACTGTGGTCATAAAGGGATGGACATGGTCAGCAACAATACTCAGGTAGGCTGTGGCGTTGACACGATGCTCAATTGGTACTAAGGGGCCCAAAGTGTGCCAAGAAAATATTCCCCACACCATTACACCACCACCACCAGCCTGAACCGTTGATACAAGGCAGGATGGATCCATGCTTTCATGTTGTTGACGCCAAATTCTCACCCTACCATCCAAATGTCGCAGCAGAAATTGAGACTCATCAGACCAGGCAAAGTTTTTCCAATCTTCTATTGTCCAATTTTGGTGAGCCTGTGCGAATTGGAGCCTCAGTTTCCTGTTCTTAGCTGACAGGAGTAGCACCCGGTGTGGTCTTCTGCTGCTGTTGTAGCCCATCCGCCTCAAGGTTCGACGTGTTGTGCGTTCAGAGATGCTCTTCTGCATGCCTTGGTTGTAACGAGTGGTTATTTGAGTTACTGTTGCCTTTCTATCAGCTTGAACCTGGCCATTCTCCTCTGACCTCTGGCATCAACAAGGTGTTTGCGGCCACAGAACCGCCGCTCACTGGATATTTTCTCTTTATCAGACCATTCTCTGTAAACCCTAGAGATGGTAGTTCGTGAAAATCCCAGTAGATCAGCAGTTTCTGAAATACTAAGACCAGCCCGTCTGGCACCAACAAAGTCAAAGTCAAAGTCACTTAAATCACCTTTGTTCCCGATTCTGATGCTCAGTTTGAACTGCACCAGATCGTCTTGACCATGTCTACATGCCTAAATGCATTGAGTTGCTGCCATGTGATTGGCTGATTACAAATTTGCGTTAATTAGCAGTTGGATTTAATTTATAGAGTTCTGCCGTTTAATTTGCCAACCAATCTTAAATGACCAGGATTTCCAGGTAATTTAATATAGTTTTGTTCAGAGAAAACTACAACTTGTAGCTGTCATGCCTATAAACTATGTTCATCTCAGAAGTAAAGTAGAATTAGGTTGTAGCTGTTACTAATGCTCACAACCCCCCCACCCCCACCCCCAGCTCTAACGGAAGCAGCAGAAATGACGCAATTAGTATTAAAATATTACCCTGTTAATGTAACTTTAAAATAATAAAGGTTTCAACTGGTATTGGGCCAGCAGGGGCTTTTCCTCTGCAGAAAAGTGTGCTTATGCCCTGGGCAAGCTCAAGTTTCCTCATTTAGATTTGAAAATGTCTTCAGAGAGATCAATTTAAAAACAGCTTCAACACATGTAGACAAGCTAAATTCATAATCTGAGAAAAACAAGGTCCAACACTCAAATTAAACTTAGAGCCAAAAAAGTGATGAAATTAGAAAGAAGGGGAAAGAACCTTAAAAAAAAACTTTCATCATAGTTGGTGAATGTAACATTCAATAATAGTTCTTGTTATGTGACCTATTTTGGTATTTTCTTTTGAAGTTTACTCAAAATACTAGTTCATGTGTCATGAAATGTGTCATTTGTGATGAGGAGGTGATAATTGCTAATATGTATATGTAGGTTAGTTATGAATGAAATGATCAACTTAGTGAAAGTCTGAGAACTTTCATGAGACTAGTGGTAGAGCAAGGTTTTGTGTTGGAGCAAGAAATTAAGTTTTAAGTATCCAGCTTTAGCTAGTTCAACAAGAATACTAAGGTCAATTAGCTAGCTTGCTAGCAAGTTTGACTTGCAAGATGAACTTAACCCTGAGGCAGTCATCCATATCTTAGCTGTGGTTGTCATGGAAACAGTTTACTGCCACCTTGTTAGAACTGAAAACCTTTCTGTTTGTTTTATTAGTTTGTCAGTTTGGAAGGAAGTAATATTGGTTGCTTCAATATTTGTTAATTTCATAGTATTTACTGCTTGTTTTCTGCCCCCAAACCCTCCACTAGATGGCGGAATAACACACAGAATAAAAGACTGGCAAAGTGCTGAGTTCAACTGGTGCAGAGACTTGCTGATCCACAAGGGGGCGCCTTTCACCCGAAAAACAACTCGCTCTAATACGCGTCTGTGCTGCGCAATCAGGCCACAGTGACATAATCATGACTGCGTGATGTATGAGCATTTGCTCAAAGGCTATGTGTCAGGATGGTAAGATGGTATGAAGGTAATTTTAAGGCACTTGGTTTTAGTTCAAGCTTCAGAATGATGCATGAGTTTTGAAACTGGTCTAAAATATGTATTGGTTGACATTAATCCAAACATTTAATACATGTTTTGCATGACACAAATAAAGAAATGTGACTTCCTCTGCTGTGCACTGAAGCCTAACACGCAAGTAAAGGACACATTTAGCCATCAGTGAAGGTCCATAGAGTCCAGAGGATCCAATCAAACTGAAAAAATAACATCCAGTTGTTATATATAGTAAGAAATATGTATTTTACCGTAAAATCAATTGAAAATGGTTTTATGATTTGAAATAATAAAAAAGAAACAAATCTTGTTCGTTTTTACTCCTCGCGTTTGTTTTCCCCATTTTCAGAGGGCTATATCATGTACCAATCAGCTGAGCAACTACAGCGTGTGCCCTCGATAACAAAGGCTCGGTAGGATCACATTCGCCACTTTCTTAGTGTTCTCATTATTCAGAGAAATTAGCGGGAACATTTGGACTAATTGCCGCTAATTGGCCATAATGAGTGCGTAGCAGAGCAGGGGAAAGGTACTGATTTAGATGATTAAGAATGTCTTGCAGAATTCTTTAATTAAGGGATGCATATGCAAGCTTTAGCGTGGATGTATGAAGATGCTGTAATTTTCATTGTCCTGCGAGGTAGGCACTGGCGCTATAGATGCAATGCATAACAATTTGTGTAGCCATGAAACACATGACAGTATTGGTTCATTGAAGATGCCCTCTGTTAAAACTGCAGGATAAGAAAATGTGATTTGGCTGTTTAAATTGGAGCGACAGGATAGGAACGTATGAAACAGGCGCATGACCGGAAGAAAGGGCAATGCACAGCTGTGGCTTGATAACTCTGACAAACTAAGTGGACGGCACGCCGCTGAAGGCTGCAGGAAGCACACTCACTGATGCTGACTCTGGTTCCAGTTTTGCAGCTTGTTACTTAGAGTACATCTTTGTGAGATGAAATTTTCAAAAAGAAAATATGCAAAAATTGACCATCACTTTGGAGTTAAACTGATCGCCGACTTTCTTCCGAGAGACGCTGCCACCAGAAGACGGTGTGGTGCTGCTGCTGCTGCTGCTGCTGCTGCTGCGATTCCTGTAAGAGGAGGTCGGATAAAGCTGCAGTCTTAGGCGGAAGCTGTGAAATTTGCTGCTGCTGAGATTGACCTCTGCATAAAAGGTTTCATAAAATCTAAATATTCCAAACTTAAACTCAACAATAGGAATCTAGATCAGAAAGCAAGGCATAATACAACACTAAATTAGTATGCATAAAATATTACACTGAAAAAACAAACAGGTAGAATGTAACCAATAAAAATTGGTGTGACAGTTTACAAAAATTTAAAAGAATGTTTATAAATATTTAATAATAATAATAATAATACAAGTTTAACAGTAAAACACTCACATGTATATAAATGTGTTAGATTCTAACCACATTTAAAAATAAACCAAAAACATTTCTTTAATTTTCAATTGCTTATGTTGCTGGTTGTATCGAGTTAAAAGAAACAAGCACAAAAAAAAGACATAGGCCTACAGCTTTAATAGAATAGTGATCAAGTTTTCAAATTACAAGGTGGGATGTAAACCTTTTCTCTGACAACCAAAACTAAGATGTACCGTTGATTAGCAATTAGCTCACCTTGCTAGCACTGTCACTACACTGAGTAAAAATGGACACAAACTTAAATTCTTGTACCTAAAAAAAAATCTTTATGGGTGCAACTCTTATGATGGTGTTTAACTTTTATTGCTTAATATTAAAAACCTTCCAAAGTTCGGTTTAATAGTGTAAGAAGCAGGGCTTTCTTTTAGCATGTTTGGATTTAGCATTAGCATTGCTTCTCAATAAGCTAATTCCGAAAACAAACTTTATTTTTTGGTCCAACACAAAAGCTTTATCAGCAACAAGTCTTAAGATAGTTCTTAACTTCTAATTGTAATATTTATTACCATCCAAAAGCACAGTTTGCTGAAGCTGCTCTAATAAAGCTGGAAACAAACTGTATTTCTTGCTCCAACACAGAAGCCTTATCAGCAGGTCTATAGCAGTTCTTAAGTTTTACTGAGTTAATTCATTAATTCATAATAGAACCTATATAAACACAAACATTCTCGGCTGGACACCGCACACAATGAATCAGAATAACAGCTGATAAAATCATCATGTTCAGTTAAATTATCATTAATATAAATGTTCAGGCAGGACTTGTTATCAAAATAAAAATGATGTTGCTCAGTTTTAGCTATTATTGAACATTAAAGCAACTAGCCAGTTTTTTAATTTTTATTTTTTTGTAAAATCAGCCGAACTCACATACGTTTATCTCCAACAGAACAACACATGATAACCAGGTTTCTATTTGTTATTTTGTTGTAAGTTGTTATACGATCAAGATAACATCTCCTTTAAAAAACAAGCTTTCTCCTAAACAATTCTCTTAGTGACATCACAGAAGGCATAAGCCACTGAGCAGAGTTCTTTTGAGTACGTCCATTTGTTTTTTTACTGTTATTTTTCTTCGTTATTCGCATATTTTTAATCAAGATCCTCCTTCAACATTAATTAGCTGTGTATATGATAAAGTTTGACCTGTAAAAAGAAAACACTGTCTATACTTTAGTAAATTTGACAAATATAAAAACATGGAAGCTGCTTGTAAAGACTGGAATGACCAGATTCCGTTATCAAAGGTCTTCAGCAGTCATTTCAGCCCTAGTTATAGAAACAGATGGTCTGGTCAATGCATTAAAACAGCAATGTAAATAAATCTGTACCAGTTAAACTTCTAAAGACCAGCATTGTCACTGTTTCCTTCAGCTTCGCCTTCTAAGCGATATCCAGACACATAACTCTTGCAACTCAAGCATAAGTTAAATGCTACAGAAATCTGATAAAACTCATTTGTCCACAGCGTTAACTAATGTGAGCTGATCATTCAGTGCTTCTGATGTCATCAACCCAAATACACAAAAAGCATAATTAGCAGGGTTCTTTGCGATTGAAAAAAAAATTTGGGAAATCATACTTAATAAAAAGTGTGTTTTTACTGTTTGTCTTCATTTAGTAGTGAAAAATCAAAACACAAGGGTGTAATAAAATGCAAACTAAAATTCTAGATTATTTGTTTTTATCATTTTAATGTCCTCCAAAATTCCTTCAAATGGTCTACCAGCACTATTGAGAATGTCGCCTTAAATCACTTTTAAATATCGTCCACTATTTATTTAAATTTCCACTACATAAATTAAATCCTGTAAATATAAAAAAAAGGAATACATATCCCCTAAAAGTTTAGGTGTTTGTCTTTCTTACTACTAAGCTAAGATTTAATGATAATAATCCCGTTGAGGTAATTTTTACTGAAAAAAGCCCAGCCCGTTCCCAAATGCCTCTGTGTAAAAGTTTGCAGATGATTGGGTTAAACTGTAATCGCTCCTTGAGCATTAAGGCAAGATGCTACTGAGGGCTACCTGGACTTGTGCTGCAGTAAAGTAGCTACTTGAACGCCGTTAACTTCACATGAGAGCCTCTCCTTCCGCCACACTAGATTTTTCTCCCCTTTTTCTCCCCTCTGTGCATCTGAATTTAGGTAACGCGCTGCTTTCGTTTAAATGAGATTAAACGTGGGGAGGAAGAAAAAAAAAACTAGGGGGTTAATCATTTACGCAGCCACTTAACTCGCCGATGTATATTTATTTACTTATCAGTATCAGGCGTTTTTCCCTCCACGCAAGTGCACTTTTGCATGTCTGAGTACGATGAGGCATAACACAAACAATCCTGTAATCACTGGAGGCCTCTCATGGCCATTAAAAGTCAGTAGTTCACCCGAGGAGTGGTTCTCCAACTCTCAAGTCCATATAGGCCTCCTTCCTTCAAGAGGTCCTCGTAAACATCACTACAGTTAATAAAGTGCATTGTGGTCAGGAAGCAAACCGCGGCAAGTCGCAAACTCGGCCATGCAGAAGCTGAGCGCCCGGACACCACCCCGCAGCAGCGCCGGGGATGAGCGTTTATGATCATGTGCGGCGGCGCTTATGTTATTGTTAGTGGGAGGGGAGCACATGTCTTCTAAGTGAAATTACGCTAGGAGCCTAGAGCTGTTTTTTTTTTTTTTTTTTTTTTGTATTGTTGCTGATGCCCCGCCTCTGACGGTAGCCTTAAACCTGGTACCCGGCTAAAACAAACCAAAGCCAGCACCGAGCTCCCCACTCAATCCAATTAAAGGTGCGACTTGAGGCGCTCTTCTACGTGTTCATCTACCAGGCTAGACGTTGAGACAACAGGAACCAGAGGGGCTTTGGCCAAAAAAAAGAGAAGGGGGAGAGAGAAGAGAAGGAGAGATTGCCTTGCCTTCTAATTTCTCCCTCTCCAAGCCACAGAACAATGTCGATGAGCCCTAAGCATACGACTCCTTTTTCTGTTTCCGATATCTTGAGTCCCCTTGAGGAGAGCTATAAGAAAGTAAGTATGGAGAATAACAACTTGGGGGCACCTCTCGCTTCTTACCGGCAACCGCAGGTCTCTCAGGCGGCGATGCAGCAGCACCACATGGGCCACAACGGGACTGTCTCAGCGGCATACCACATGACTGCGGCAGGTGTCTCCCAGCTGTCACACACTGCCATGGGGGGCTACTGTAACGGCAACCTGGGCAACATGGGCGAGCTCCCGGCGTACCAGGACGGGATGAGGGGCAGCGCCACGGCCACCGGCTGGTACGGAGCCAACCCCGACCCACGCTTCTCCACCAGTGAGTATCCAGATCCAGTAAAGCTTTTTATGTTTTAAACGTCATTTTTACTCTCCATTTTACTTAGAGGGCAAATCCCATATAGTGTAAATATCTAATCCAACCCCAGATGAGATTTTTTTTAGTTCACTACATTAATTTGTATTATTTTTCCCAGGGAGCTCAACATCTGGATCACCCAAAATATTTCCACCTGGGCTCTGAAGTTAATGAACAATTTGTTTTCAATTGGAACACGAAATAAGCCGCCGTAGCAAATGCCAATAAAGCAGATAAGACCAGACAATCTGATAGTAAATACATAATATAATAAATATATGTTGTTCAATCTGTTTGTTTTGCTTTTTATCTCAAGTTACCTTCCTGAATTCTATTAACGCCTTTATTTGTTAAAAAATATTGGATGAAACCAAATAATGAAAACAGTTTGTAGATTTGGACGCATAACAGGATTCTGTGGGAATCATGTTGGCTTACAAACCGAATTACAATGCCGAGTTGTAGTTTTAGTCATATAAATAATTTGGATGTAATTAGAAGTTAAAGTTAGTTTTTTATATTTTATAAAGCGATTGACTTGGTCCATCTAGTTTAAATTAAAATCTGTGTTTAATTCGAGTTCAAATCTTCTATTTTCTCAGTTTCTCGCTTCATGGGCTCCTCGTCAGGCATGAACATGGGCAGCATGGGCAGCCTCAGCTCCCTGGCGGATGTGGGCAAAAGCATGGGCTCCCTGTCCAGCACCCCGCGGAGAAAAAGGCGGGTGCTTTTCTCACAGGCGCAGGTCTACGAGCTGGAGCGCCGCTTCAAGCAGCAGAAATACCTGTCGGCGCCGGAGAGGGAGCACCTGGCGAGCATGATCCACCTCACTCCGACCCAAGTGAAGATCTGGTTCCAGAACCATCGCTACAAGATGAAGAGGCAGGCCAAAGACAAAGTGTCCCAGCAGCAGATGCAGCAGGAGAGCGGCTCCTGCCAGCAGCAGCAGCAACAGCAGCAGTCCCCGCGAAGGGTGGCCGTACCGGTGTTGGTGAAGGACGGCAAGCCATGTCAAGGCAGCGGTCACACACCCACGTCCTCCGCGCAAACGCACCACCAGCAGGCAAGCAATGTCATGATCATGTCCAACAACCCGTCCGGGCTCGGGCAGCATCAGAGCCAGCAGGTGGGCAGCACGGGTCACTCCCCAGACTTGGCGCAGCACTCCTCCAGCCCGCCGTCTCTGCAGAGCCAGGTGGCCGGCCTCTCTCACCTTAACTCCCCCGGAGCTGAGTACGGCTCGGCCTTACAGTGCTCGGCCCTGTTGTACGGCAGGACGTGGTGACAAGAAGCACCGGCTATGGTTAAAATTCCCTCTAAAGTAAAAAAAAGCAGGTTTCACCATCCATGCATACATTTGAACAAAAAAACCTAAGTAAAACCGCTGCAGCTTTTTATTCTAAGGAAACTCACGTGGAAGAAACGTTTCCCATAAACTGTGGATGTGAACGTCCTGGGATTTATTTATGTAAATTATAGAAAGAGACAAAAGAAGATTGTTGCCGTAGACTAATAGTGGGGGGACACCTGACCCTGAACATGGACGCATAAACACGTCTGGACTGCAGTGAAACACATGCGACTCTGCTTTCTAATAAAATTTAATGTAAGCCGTAGGTCTAGCTTGTACATTTCTGTAAAAGGTTTGAATTCTAGCTCTTTGTTGTACAAACTTTTTGACGCTATTGCTAGTTTGTTGTGGTTTCACTGGTATTTGTACGTTTAATTTCTTTGTAACTTATATAGATATTTGACTTACTACAAAACAGTCCTATTAATAAATTATGAGAAGGAGACAGCTAAACTATTCTTTTGTGAAATATGTTCGCACCTGCGCTGTTGCATTATGTGAATAATAATATTGAAGAAATGAAGAGAATTTAAGAAATTATTAGTAGTAGTCGTAGTAATGTTCTAGTATTAAGACCTTCATATTTTTCATTTATTTCCAAAAAAGGCTGATCAAAGTAAGGACATTTTTTTAGTGTGAAAATTGCTCCTTCAATATTAAGTACCAACAGTTTTTTGTAATTGATACATTTTTTTGATGAATCATACGGTTGCGCTCGCATGCCCCGCAGAGTAAACAGCCTTTACAGCCTTTATGTGCTTTGTTTTCCTTTTCTCCTTTTTTGAATGTGTATTCACTGAGTCAGAGAGGCGAGGTCTCTCGGAGCTCCAGATCAAACCCGAGCGCTGCTCAAAGGGCAGCTTATCGATGCAATCCCTGACCAAACAGCACGCGGGATTCTTCTCGAATGACGGCGCGAGCCTATATCAGCTGCTTCATCAATAATCAATCAGGGAGCTGAAAGGAAAGGGCGATTGGTTTGAGATTCAGTAACAAAACCGTTTCTATAAACTTCTGTTTATTACTATTATTATTAGTAGTAGTCGTAGTATAGATTGTATTTAAGCACAATTTAAATTTAGTCTATAAATTCCACGGGCATGATGCGAATTTAAATAGTAATTTATTGTTTTTCAATTTAATTTGGTAAATCCAAGTAAATCCAGGAAGCCCTTTATTTAACATTCGTCTAAGCGGCAGCTGCAGCTGTAATTGGTGCGGTTGCCACGAGGTTAAAATAAGCAGTTTTTGGTTTACTGTATTCAGTACAATACAACATAGTCCCACATTCAGTTTTCCAATTGCTAATATGGTCTTTATGAGTCGATCCTGATTTCACGAAACTATGATGTTTATAATTAGAGGCGCACAAGGTAAAATAAGCTAAGGTGCTGGTTAGGGGCCCCTAGGCCAGCAGGGGGGCCCAATGAGCGCTTAAGCTTTCTCAAAGAAGGTAGATTTTAAAATTTCAAATTTGCAGTCGAGTTTAAAATAACATTTTAAATTTCTTTAGAATTAAAAAAAACAAGTTTTATAATTATGTTAATAATTATAATCAATGCCACTAGGTAGGTAATGTCTGCTGCCTGTGTCTGTGCTGCAGTCAGATTCTATGGACAATGTAAATGGTAACTAATGAATAAATTTATGACAACTGGTGCCTTCTTTCTGACTTTTACTAAGTTAGCATTGAAATGCTCTACTCTGGGCGCCACTACCAGACCAAAAGAATAAGTCAGAGAAACATCTTTGTCTCAAAATGTATTTTCAGCTCTTTGTTCAAACATTAAAATGAACTGGAAATTGGGCCCTTCATCAAATTCTGCTTCTGGCCCCATTCAAACTCGAGCCAGCCCTGCTTATATTAGATAATAAAAATTAACCGAAAGACAAAGACAAGGTTTTTTAACTATTTGGCCGTTACGAATGCAAAGTTAAAATATGTCCACATTTTCCAGAGCAGGTAGTTCATGTTGCTGTGAAATGACAGAGCTTCACTGGGGTCGATGAATGGAAGAATTTATAATTTATTATCCTCTTTGTTTCTTTGGACATTTACATCCTTAGTCAGAACCTTCACCAAACAATTAGTAAAAAAGTAACGCCTAGTTATTCAATCTGCTTAATTTTATAAATCCTTGACTCCTTATTAGAACAAAGGAGTTTTTCCCAATATCAGCTTTTTATTGTTATTGACACTAAAGTCTCTCTCATGCAGTTTAATGAAGACTGATTCATATTAATGTATGGATGTATTTATTTATGTATTTGTTTGTTTGTTTTTGTTTGCATATTGCCAGTAAAACACAGGTTCCACTGCGACTTTTCAATGCAGTGTTTTTTACATAGCTGTCAAAAGTAGTCCTAGCCAACCCCCCCACCCCACCCCGCCCCGACTCACCACCCCTCCCAGTTATTATGGAATAGTTGGGATTTCCACAGCATACTTACACTACTGTATATTCGCATGTCTTCTGTCACTTTTATTCTAAAAGCAGCCACAGTTTGAGGCCTCCCGTGATAAATAAAAAGCCCTTCCAGAAGACCTTTGAGTTAAATTCTCAAACCCAGCATCAGAAACTGTCTTATATTAGGTGTTTTTCAGAGCGGGTTTTGTTCGCGGAGAGAAGTGAGAACTTTGGGATTACATTAACATGTCTTTGGCGCCGTGTGTGGTCTTTGTGCGCAGCTTGTAGCTGTCGAGAATTACTTGTTGGAAGCGTGTGCGCTCTCATTGCTCTCCTTTGTGGAAAGCCCACAGTGCAGCTCCCTGAGTCCTCCTGGCTTTATGGTGGGCTGCCTCAATGAACCCCAAGCAATTAGTCTCTAATCTCAAGGTAATCATATTTGAGTTAGTGACTAGCTGGTGAATTTCATTCGCCTCTTTAAGACCGGGTTCCCTCGGTGTCAGGGTGAAGTGAAGTTTGAACGGATATTAACTGTGTGTGCGCCTTAAAAGTAAAAGTGACGAATTAACGAGCAGGTGGTGGTTCAAAAATATCTAAATGAGTGGAAGCAAATTGTAAAAGGGAAAATACTCTATTTTGTAAATGTTATTATTATTATTATTATCATCGTCTTTGGCGAAATCAAGATGATACATAAATATGTTAGAGGGAAAATATGCTAAACACCAATATACTCTTAAAACATATTATAGAGACTAATTTTGGATCGATATCTGTCAATGGTTTTGCCGCAAAATGGAAAAAAAATATTATATACAAAACACTAAAGATTTATTTCTCTGGACATGTATGTCAGAAAAAAATTCTAATGACTAAGAATCTCAGATTTAAAAAATACAAGCTCTGGTTAATTATGTTTGATTTAATATGCGACCTTACAAACAAAAGACATTTTTTGCTTTAAGTATTGCATTTAATAAACTATGAAAAATAGTATAAACTTTTTATAAACAATATAAAGGTTTGCTATTCTTGCTATAAAAGTGTGTCATTAAGGTTGTTTTCAGATAATCCAAAAAGACGCCAACCAGGAGCTGTCCATGGTCCTAAGAACAGAAAACAGGAGAAAAAGCAATACAAAAGCTGCACTCTTCACTAAACCGTGTTTCTTAGATACTTCCTAACATTTTTGTTTTTGACGTTATAAAAAATGACGCACTTTCACCTTTGAACACATTTCCACTTCCTGCCTCCTTTTCAAAGTTCCGAAACATTTTATTGCAGCAGACCCGAGTATTCATGTGCGTTTCAAATGGGACAATTACACGGCAAAACTGCAATCACCCCCTTTGGTAAATGTTATTGTGAGCTAGCGGCAAAAAAATCTTTAATTGTCCTGCGTTTATCTGCTTCTTCAAGCCATTGTGCAAAGAGCGCAAACGAGGGTCATTTGCGAACTGAAATACTTTGCATGCAAAACGGAGCACAAGATGCTGTAATACTTGACCTTTCAGCATAATTGTTGCAGGCATGAAATGCAGCATTCAGGGCTCGCTGAGTGGAGTCTTTTCTGTCTCCCCTCCCTGTGAAGAACACAGCACATTTTTACATCTTAGGTGTTCATTTTGATTTGTTTCTTTTGTAGATTCTTTTTTCCTGGTACTGGCTGCAATTTTACTTCATTTCGATAATACTGCCCGGCCGAGCGCAAATTTGACTATCAGAGCTTTTTTTTTCAATCGCAACACTAAATGGACTTCATCCTTAAATGACAAAAAATCTCATGTGATATTTTTTTCAGTCTGACTTTTACTTTGCAAAGGGAAAGGCTTGATTCTCCTCGAACACCTAAATTTCTTAATCAGACGCAGGTTCATATATATATATATATATATATATATATATATATATATATAAGGTCCAATTTGTCGATGGACCCACCGTTGCCAGCATTAGCAACTTTAAGTATTCTGTAAATATCTTCCACAAGGTTTAGGAGTGTATATATGTATCCAGTACAATATAGTTTCAAATTGCTAACCTATACTATAGTGTTGTTCTGGATAGAATGAGACATCGACATTGATTTTAGTGCTCTGTTTACATGTGTGTGTGTATAGATATATATATATACATATATATATATATATATATATATATATATATATATATATATATATATATATATATATATATATATATATATGAATATATACAAATAACGCAGTGACCCACGAGATAGGGCTACTTTTAAAAATATAAGTTGATGAAAATGTACAAAAAGAAGTTCCAGGAATATTATACTTTATATTTACATGCCTCATTAAATACACATCATTAAATACACATAAATCAGCCTAAACTTTACATGTTTTACTTTGGTAAGAGTTTTTTTTTATACTTTGCTGGAATTTTGGCCCATTCCTCCTGACAGAACTTAGCCAGGTTTGTAGGCTGCCTTGCTCACTTAAACCTTTTCAGCTCTGCCTACAAGTTTTTTGATCAGGGCTTTGTGATGGCTACACAATGGCAATCTGAAACATTGACTTTGTTGTGCATAGGCCACTTTGTTACTAGTCTGGCCGTATGATTAGGGTCATTTTCCATTTGAAAGACCCATATAAGCCTAAACTGTAACTCCCTGGCTGATGTCTTGCTTCAATACCTCCTGTACTTCACAGTTTGCATGGTGTTCTCAGTATTTGTAAACTCCAGATTTTCAAGAAAGTTATGAAAAAATATCTAAAACATTTCATCTCTTATTATTTTGGCATTTAACTAAACCAAATTATTTTAGTAATCCTAAGTACTCTAAAACAATAAAGAATGTTTTGTCTAATTTAATGTCAGACAGTGAGAAAAAATATTGTATAACTTTTATTAAAGTGTACTGCATGACACATGCTATATTTTGAAAAGATTTAGTTTAATTTCTGCCATACTGGGTCTAGAAATATGGTCTACTTTGCTAATTGATTTAAACTAACAGTTGTCTTATTACTTTAGAATTATCAAGGGTTGAAGAATGTTGAAGAAAATAAGTTACACCAAGATGTAAGTATGCTTGCTATATATATAAATATAGTAAACAAAAGTTAAGTCAAAGCCCTAATAGCTGTAAATAATAGCTTGTTTCTGTCCAGTGTGTCTTTCAATACATATTTACTTGTTACATAGTTAAAGTAAAAAAAAACATTAAAAATGAAAAATTTAACCCTTTAAATTTGTTATACGTATTTTGAGTGTCATCATCATGAAGAGACTTTAAAAATGAACAAACAAAAGCAACAAAAAAAAAAAATAAATCCACCAATGCGGTCTACTCAGGAGACTGATTTAATCTAATGCAGTATCTGAGATTTTAGTTCAGAAAAGTTAGAACAAATTAGTAGTTATTTTGCACTCATATGAGCGGCAATGAGCTTCTTTCCTACCTCCCCGTGACCCGCATTAGAACAAACAAGTTAATGTGCAGTTGCCTTCAACTACCAGTCCCTTTGAGGGACATTTTGGATGTTATAAACACATTTGGCTGTGTTTAGCTGTTGTAGTTGCACATTTATTTCTGCATATACATTTGGTTCATTTTACATGACAAACTATTGTTTAAAAGCAGGACACTTAAACTAAATACACTTCAGAAACTTGCAGCTAACAGTGGTGGATTAGGAACGTCTGTATTCATAATAATGGTGAAAGTGGAAGTAATCATTGTTGTTTAAAATGTGACAAATGCTCTGGAATAAAAGAGTATGATGTTCTGCCCTTAAAAATGTATGGTCCTAAATAACTCCAAGAGAAGGTTAGATGACTAGGAAAGGGATTAGAACCCATTCATTTTGAGAATTTTAGGAGAGCTTGAAAGACTGAAATTTGTATAAATTTATATAATCTTTCAAAACAAAGGCTAACCAAAGGGTTTTGGGATATCACAAATTATAAGAAATACATCAAACAAAACTGTTCACTGACAAGAGGCTAAAAAAAGAATCCACAGATTGATAATTAAGTCCGGGTCTTTTTTCATTTCCCCTATGAGCTGCCTGGCTTTCATTAAAATGTAAAAAGATCTTTTAGCAAATAAATGTTCATTAGGTTGTTTTGAAATATTTTTCCTCACCCTATCCATTACCTCCCTTTCACAATAATCTCGGTAGGCAAATTTAACAAACCAAGCATAACTTTGGCATGAAGAAAAAAACAGGAACGCTATTTTAGCATAGTTAACACAACTCTATGTAAAATGTACCACAAAATCATTTCCATAAATATTGTATACAATGCAAATAAGACAACACTTAAAGTAACTAACGTCTATAAAAGGTATTGTTTATAAATGTGTTGTTCATGTTCTGCTTTTTACAAAACTTTGTGTTTGAAGATGATGCTTGTTAAATATTTTCAGATTTACTTGAGATGGGTTTTCATTTACGTTTTGGTTCTATAAGGTTTCAAATGGTTGCAGTCGGTGACGCAAATGGACTGCTGCAAAAACCAGCTAGAAAACTCTATCATCTGGGAGCATGGTGTTGGAAAATCTGTGTAGCTCTAATGGTGCCTTTACTGATGTCCAAGTTGGCCAGGCTGTGTGCACTAATGTAATTCACAAATGCTGGGTTTTGAACCAGCCTTTTGAACTTGTTCAATGGCCTTTCTGATATCTAGCTATTGGGGAGAAGCTCTAGTTAATAACAATTTCAGTTTTTGATTTTTAAAAAACTGTGAGGATAGATTATTTTATACCCCATCTTTAATAAGCCTAGACCCAGGCAAACTTTCAGTGTTTCTTCATTTTGTTTACTTTGTAATTGTATGAATAAACTTTGTCCATTGACCAGGATTTTTTTTTTTTGTAAGTGTGTTTCTTATCCTATAAATTGATTCCAACTACTGAATCACTTCATTAAGTTATTGATAGATATGTCTGTGGATTTTTGAGTTGTGTCTGTACATGCTTTAAACATCTAGATTGGTTCAAGAGTGCCTGTGAACATTAATTTTCAAGTCTTGCCAAAGATTGTCAACTGAACTGAGGTCTGGACTTTGATCTGAACCATTGATTTACAGCCAGAACATCTTGTCCCGCATGTAGATGAAACTCTGCCCCAAGTTTCAAGTCTCCTACAGATTGGAACAGGTTATCTTCCAGGACAGCCCTGCATTTAGCTTTATCCATCTTCTGATCGACTCTGATCAGCTGCTCAGTTCCTGCTAAAGAAAAGCATCC
Organism: Crenichthys baileyi; assembly: GCA_036173005.1. NCBI lineage: Eukaryota > Metazoa > Chordata > Actinopteri > Cyprinodontiformes > Goodeidae > Crenichthys > Crenichthys baileyi. Next base: position 93,629 of record JAHHUM010000018.1, read on the forward strand.
CCACAGCATAATACAGCTGCCACCATGTTTCACCATGATGATGCTGTTTATGGTGATATACAATGATAGCTTTTACCTTTGCACAGTGTTTTGCAAGTATGCAGAAAAGATCAGCTTTGGTCTCATCTAACCACCGCACCTTCTTCACTTTGCTATGTCTGCTACATGGCTTTTTCCAAACAGCAAAAGAACCTTTGTATTTCTTTCTTTCAACAATGGCTTTCTTCTTGCCACTCTACCGTGAAGGTGAGATTTGTGGAGTAGAAGCCCAGAGTTGTTTTGTTGACATATTATCCCACCTGAGCTGCTGATCTCTGCAGCTCCTCCAGAGCAATGGCGGACTTTGCATGTGTCCCATGTTATAGTGGTTACCTGGGCTTGTATTAGAAAGGCGGCACACAACCATCCAGATAATAAAATATAATGGGTCTCTCAGTAGTGCCCAGAGCAGGTTTTCTATTACTTTAATGCATGTGAAGTCAGGGGGACTTGGTCAATACACTGTGAACAATGTGTTATGTATGTTATCACACTCCAGAATCTCAGATAATTTCTTGTATTTTAATTGATTGAGAGAGGGCATCAGCAGGAGGGTCTCACCCAGGGCGCCAATCATGTGAGAACGCCACTGCTCCAGAGCTACCATGGACATCTAGTCTAGTCTCTTCTCTGATTAATGTTCCCCTTGCCCAGCCTGTCAGATGAATTATACAGTCATATCTTGGTAGGTTATGGCATACTCTTTCCATTATCATTTGATATATGCTCTGTAAGGTGTTCAGAATTTGGTATATTATTTTACAAATATCCACAAATTTGTATTGGTCCACCACATAACATCCCAGTGAAATAGATACAAGTTTGTGGTTGTAAAATGTGAAAAAGGTCAGGTCAAGTTCAGGTTTTAACACTTTTTGCAGGTCATTATGTATGTCCCTTGGAATTTAAAGAAAAAAAGCTTTTCTGTCTTCCAGGTAGAATGATTGCTCACCCACTTTTAACTTTTACCTTAAAACCGTAAACTGTGGGTAATAAAAAGGTTTTTATGAAGATATTTACTCTAAAATTTGTCTGTGTGTGTGGTCATTATGTGTGCTCCTCTCTTTCTCCATGCCTGCAGTGCTCTCGTTAAACATGCCAATTAAATGAACTCAGACTAAAGCAGGATTGTCCTGTCTGTGTACAGTACCAGCAGGAGTCCTTTAGAAGGCAGCGAGCCATCACTAACCCCGTTAACACCAGACCCTTCAGTGAAACCCAGGGGCTACCGCTCGCTCTATAGGCCTACAGGAATAACTGTTCCATTTAATGACAGGTTGAATAGTCCAAGGTTATTCCTTTTAAACGGTCAGACCTAAAGTTCGTTTAAATTGATTTGCATGCCAAAGAGAGCACTTATGATTTCTAAATAAATCTTTAGTGGAAGGAATCTGGACAAAAAGTGCATTAAAAGTAGTGGGTGTTACTGAGCAGTGGTGCATATGACGAGTATGTTGTGCTCAGGCTTTGAGGTACTTCTACTTTATCTGACCCTAAAATGCTTTATGGTCACTGAATATATTTAATCAACTTTCAATACACAACTAATTTATCTGAAATGTCTAAAACCTTCTAATCAGTTTATAACATTAAAACCACACTATTATAGATGTATCATCTGAACCTGCCTTATAAAAAAAATACCCTAAATTCCAAGACCAGGTGATATAGATTATCAAATTTAGGACACAGCAAAACCCAGTTTTGTATTTTGGGGGTATGGCTCACTACCTAGGGCAGCACACTTTGGGGGGTTGGAAGCACTTAAAAAAATCATCTGTTGGTTGCGTCCCGGATGGGTTTTCTTTAGCTTTTTTACATGTCCAGTCCAGGCAAAGGGTATGGTAATGCACAGTATAAAAAACTGTGATAAAATATATTCTTACACTGGTGGTGCCTAAAGAGGTTAAATATGATATCTGATTCACAGCTCTTGATTCAGAGGTATATTAAAGGGCTGTTCCACAGTTTTAATAAATTTGGAATACAGTTAATCACCTCCAGTGTCAAATCTAAAATGACCTGAATCTACAAACATGAACATACGCTTTAAAGGTCAATATGAAGTTTATGAAACCATTTCTCCTTTTGATAAAACACAAAAAAATAACTATTCAAAATCCTTTTGGGGATTGGGACTACATTAGATTGAGTGTTAAAATTGCAATATGCAGACTGGTCAAATCTTGAGTTAACCTTAAAATGAATTCTAAAATACACTGGCAACCAGTGGAGTGAAGCCAGAACAGGGGTAATGAGTTTACATTATGAGCAGCACACTGACTTACACACATAAAGTCCATTATATTAATCTAAGTGGGATGAAATGAAAACATGAATCACAAGAATATGCTTTGATCTAAACCATTCCACTGTAGCTCTGGGTGGATGTTTAGGATCACTGTCCTGATTGAATGGGAACCCAGTGCAAAGTCGTTTGCAGCCAATACCAGGTTTATCTCCATCCATCTTCCAAAATAAACTGAAGAAAAGCATCCCTGCAGCATGATACTACCACCACTATGTTTCACCTTAAGGATGATTTCTCCACCACATGACTAAACAAAACACAGCATTCAGTTCCCTTTTTACATGGCTGTTCAATGGATGTACAAAACTGTTTTCATTAATTTTATATAGGTTTCGTGGGGCCACAGGGGCACAAATGGGAGGACAAAGCCCAGGTCATTATAGGTGCAAGAACCGCCGCTGGATATATGATCCTAAACCCAACGGTCCATCAGTGAGCCATTTCTCTATGTGAGTGAATAGAACGTCTCTTTGGCAAGGTAAAAAAAAAAATTCCTTGAATGTTGCAACACAATAAGCAATCAAGATCCCAAAGCCAGACATTTGATAGCTTAATGAGTTCAGGCTGCAATCACTTTAAGGAAAGCCCTGGTCCATTTTAACCCGTGCAGTCTGCGTGAGGCGAGCGGAGAAACAACCACTGCTCCTCCATTTAACTCACAGCAAAGACGCACATAACTACATGCTGACAAAAACACCGGCTGGAGGTGAATGTAAATAGGTCCCGTATATTAGGACCTGTTGAGACTTGTGCTTTTTTGTTCAGCATCCGGGAGGAGGGGGTGATATTTGCCCCCTAATGAAATATGTCATTACGAGGAATTCATGTGACACAAAAGGGGCGACAGTCAAAAATTGCCCCACTGCTGTTCAGTAATTATATAGTTTGCCCTGGCAGCGCCTTCAGGCAGGTGGCTGGTCCATCATGCAAATGGCTTGGCTGTGCTGACATAATTAGCCACTGCGAGCAGCTTAAATGAACAATTAGCTAACATGCAATTCTGCTCACAACTCAATAGTTTTCCCTTCTTTTTGGCCAGTCATCACTGTATGTAATTCCGGTGCCTGAATTGCACAGCAGGATAAAGCCTATATAATTTTTTTTTTAAACTTGGACAATTTGGTTGCTAAATAAACAGAAATCAGTAGAACAAGGGGCTTATATACTAATCCCCAAAGAGTGGATGCATGGAGGTGCATTTATGTTAAACATTTGTCAAAAAGCCTAGAACACAAATCTTAGGCTAACAGGCAGCTTAACCCTATTAGAGTGTTCAATGTTGCCATCAAAAACGGGCTGGGGGCTGCAATAGCCTAGTGGTTCCCCTGGCCAGAGTGTCTGATATGCATTATATATTATATTATTTATGAATATAAATGCATAGACATTAGTGGAAAAACTTCAGAGAGTTGCAACATTTATTTATGTATTTATTTGTTTGTTTCTTTCTTTCTTTATGTGCATCCTGTCCAATCAGCTTAGGCAAACTGTATGGTGGGACAGGTTGCCTTGCAGTGTCTGTGACAGATTTGCTCTATTAAAGGAAATGGGATATTACCCCTGTTGCACAGTTGATTTTACTTAAGTAGTGGCATGACCCATCTGGTTCTCGAAGCAAGTTGGCTAGACAGGGACAATTAGAAAAAAAAACAAAGATGAGCAGTTACAATTAAAGGTAAGCAAGGTGTCAGGTAGTGGTCAAGTCACCACCTGGATTGGCTTTAAAACGGAGATACACCCACCCACCAGTTCTCTGCTTAGATACTGTTCCATTTCACCAGCTCCTGCATCCTCCTGTGTCATCTCGGGTGCCTTAAATGTGCCCTTCCTTTGTCTTTGCCATCACGGCTACTTCTCTGGTCTGTTTGTTACACCGATTTCTTCCCGGATCCGCTGTTAGTGCTCCTAGTGTCAGTCAGTCCTTTTTCTACTGCTTCTTCCATTGTGGGGTGCGGGGAAGCTGGTGCCTATCTCCAGTAGTCTATGGGCTGGAGGTGGAGTACACCCTGGACAGGTGCTACCAACTGCACTAGTTTGCAGCCCCGCTCCTGGTGTTGCTAGAGTAAATTGTGTGATTCTTTCTACCCATCAACAGGTCATTGCTGCATTTAGGTCTAGCCAGCACGTGCATCTAACTCAGTGATCCGTGCATTTGGCCCCACACTTTCAGAAAGAGATAAAGAATATTATTATTATTAGTAGGAGTAGTAGTATTAATAGTTGTAGTAGTATTTAAACTTTGCAGAAGCAAATGTCATATATAATAGGTTTATTCATTTATTTAGGTATTTATATACATTTCTATTCTCCATAGGGGGTCTCTCCTTCCTCTGAGCCCACCCACCGCCACTATGCCTAACAAAATCATAATAAAACTCCTAAAATTCTCAATTTGGTATAGGTGTGCCAGTCCAAGATGATCAAAGGCTTCCATCTGACCAACCCTTTCAAAAGTTCCTAGAAGCACCCATTTTGATGATAAAAAGTGCAGTTTCACTGAAAAGTGGTGTAAGTGAATATGAATCAGACCGAGGGGGACCACATGCTGAGCTTGAGTCAGCCCCAAAGGTTCTGCTTTTCTAACCTCTCCACTGATCCCCTTTGCAGCCGACGTCCTAAACACCATTGCCTTACTGCCAGTCACAGCCCACCCACTTGCACATTATTCTTGCTGCCCTCTGCCATGACACAGGAACAAAGTAGACTTTAAGCAACATTAAACCCGGGGATGGGAGTAATCAGGAAGCCGTTATTTCTTAATGAAGGAAAACACATGCGGAGCGATACACACAACCAGTGATCAATAGATGCACCTGACAAAAGAGCGAATCGGAGAGCCCCCCTCCCCACAAAAAGAGAAATGCAAATCAATTAGAGTCGTTGTTTGCTTTGAAACCCATTCAGTCTATTTACATTAATTATGTGTTCATTAAAAGTAATTCGTGTGGGCTACACAGCAATAACAGCCTCATCCCTGGTTCTTTTCTGATCAGTGATGGACAAGACACTGGCTGGGGTCCAACTCTTCTGGGCATTTAATCTAATGTTTTGGTTTTTTTTAGATTTGATTTTTTATGAACTAAACACATTCAGGTGTAACAGGTGATCAGTGACAAAGAAAAACTGAAACAGACTGAGGACAGAAAAACATGAAAGCAACACAATACAAGAAAGAAAGAGTAAAATGCACATTTAACAAAGTAAACAGCTAAGAAATGCAAACCTAAACTGATAAATTAAGCTTAATAGTAATTGTTTCAGTCCTGATTGGAAGGAGCCAACAAGTTCTGCACATCTCAGAATCTCATCTTGAATGTGAATAAAACAAAGGACATGATTGTGGATTTTAAGAGAAACCAGAATAGGTCAAACACTATTTCCACCATGGGCGAAGAAGTGGTGGTGGTGGAGAAGTATTAATACATCAGTGTTCACCTGGACAACCGACTGGAGTGGAGATACAACTGTGAAGCTGTATACAAGACGGGACAGAGCAGACTGTACTTCTTGAGGAAGCGTAAGACCTTCAGTGTTTGCAGAAAGATGCTGCATATCTTCTATAAGTCTGTTGTGGAGAGTGTGATCTCTTCTGCCATCATCTGCTGGGGTAGCAGCATCAGAGCCAGAGCCTTAAAAAAGCTCAACAAGCTGATAAAGAAGGCTGGCTCTGTTCTGAGGACTCCTCTGGAACCTCTGGAGATCATTGTCCAAAGAAGGATTCTTCATAAAATGAAGAACATTATGGAAAACCCTGAGCATCCTCTTCATTAGACCGTTGTACAATCAGCAAGTACGGCTCTTGGAAGAAACCTGCGTAATATGAGCTACAACAACATTTAATTTCCCTTTCAGATTAATAAAGTATTTTTGAATTGAATTGAATTGAACTGAATTAAATTTGAAACAGACTAAACAGTTCTCTGATTGGGATCTAGGTGGCTGCCTACTTACTCTAAAAAAGTATTTAGATCTAAGAACAATTAGGGCTTTAAAGACCCATGACAAGTTTTAAAATATATTTTTAACGGTGATGGAGCCAGTGCAGTGATACAAGGCATGGTCTGATATAATCTGCTCCCTGGTTTTGGTCAGGACTGTGGCAGCAGCATTTTAGGTGAGCTGCAGCTTCTACAGAGAACATTAAAGATACCTTCACAGTAATCTTACAAACTGAAAATTAAAACATGCAGCAGTTATTCTGTGCCGTGTTTTGTGTAATAGAACATTTTATTGCTTTATAAAGTCTTTTGACTTTCTTGAACTCATGGGTTATGCCTTTATTATGCTTAACTTTGTATAGAATAGGGTTCTCTGCTCCTACTCTGAAGGTTCTCTGCTAGACTATACCTGTAACTGAATAGACAAACAAAAGTCGGTTCTCATAATAACTTGACTTGCCTGGAAGCTAGTTCTCCCGTGGGTTTCGTAAATATTTTGGATTTCTCTTCCTTCATATAAAAGTCTTGTACTAATTGTGTAACAAACTCTCTGATATTGGCGAATGCTTTTGCTCTTGTCTTGTGAGATTACTTTAATAATCCTCACTGATTGATTTCTTACCATAACACCCCACTAATCTCTTTTTTCTGCGACATTTTGATAGGAAACCTTTTATTCTGGCAATGTTTTTAAGATGGTAGAAGGCTGGTTTAATAATAGACATGGTGATTTAGTTAGGTCTGAGTCCATAACCACATCAAGGTTTCTTGCATGCTCTGTAGGTCTGAGTCTAGCTGAGTGCTGATCTTGCTTTGTTTGGGACCAAGAACAATGACTTCTTCCATGAAAGAAAGTTCTTAACCATCAACTCACTGATATGGATACTTTATCTTAATGAATGCAAGGTAGTGCCCACTACAGTTGGGGCCGGGACCCCACTTGTGGTCATGCATCAACACAGGGGAGTACTAAGATTATTTTTAGAAATTAAACTTAATAATACAAATAATGCAGATAAAGGATTTATTAATGTAAATGTTTGAAAAATAAAAGCAGCATTAACAAACAGGTATAAGCAATATATTGGCTGTTGATGCTGTTTGAGATGTCACTGTACCTCTGTTTAACTGATTAAGTGCTTGTATACTTCTCCAAAAGTTCAGGTCACGGCCATATATTTCTTTAGGCCATGTGGTGACACGCAAATACAAATGAATGAAGCACAGGAATGGATAGTATAATAATACTCCATGATGTTAGCAAGGATGAGAGTGTAGATTTTGATTTAAAATGGCCTGAGAGTTGAATGTGGTGTAGTGGTGGAGTGTGTGCACCACATACAGAAGCTATGAGTCCTCAAAGCACCGTCCCGGGTTCATCTTGCGACTCTGAGTCCTTTGCAGCAGGTCTTCCACCCGCTTCTCTTTCTGCCCGTTATATAAGTAAAAGCCACTAGTGCCACAAATTAACAAAAAAAGTGGACCCTGAATAGAGCCTTAAGGAACCCCAAATCTGATCTTTGTTTACTTAGGTGTATAATGGCAAAATAACAAAAACCCAGACAATCCCACCTGTTTTTTCAGTCTATCGATCAGTACAGTATGATCAACTGTAATAAAAATCAAAGAAGGCCAAATGATCCCAAATAAAACATGTTATAAACATACTAAAAATTATGAGAGGTTTTTAAGATCTGAATCGGAAACAATGCAATCCAAATGTAAAACGGTTGTACCTGTGCACCGGGTAAATTGATTAAGTAAACTGTCTTTCAGTTTGAAACAATGAATTACAGCCCAGCTCTCCTCCGTCCATGACCAAATCAGCTTTCTGTCAAAATTTCCGAAAAGCACATTTAACATCCTTTGACATAAAGCAATGTTTGCAGTAAATGTTATTCACATTAACGGAGACAGCCTACTTGCTATAAGAACAAAAATGATCTGTTGTTTAACAGAGTGCTGTTAAAAGACCCTCCCAGTCTCTATGGTATCTTATCTCGCTTTTTTTTTTTTTTACAAAACCAGAGTTGCTTTTACCAAAGCCCCACAACCTCTTGTTGGTTGCTATAGCATTTTCAAGCACCATTCTCCCAGTTCCCAGCCCCCACATAGAACCTGCTCTGCACACTTGTAATAAATTATCTTCAAGTGAAAACTACTAAAACCGAGCTGCAGGACCGAAGCTGGACAGAGCCACTTTACTGAATCACACCTCGTAAACATTTTCCCTTTTTTTGTGCGATTTGAACCCCAGAGCTTTAAAACTGTCAATGCGTGTGTCTGGGTCTGGCAGAGCACATGGTATTGAAACTCGCCAACTCCACCGGCCTATTGTTATTGCAGCTCTTATCCACCTAGTGATGGCTGATGTTATGCAATCACAGACATAATCTGTAGGCGGCTGGATGCATCTCATCCGCTCGTCCTGCTTGTCCTACATCTTCAAGTACAAACATATGGGCCTGGGGATGCAAAGCAGAGGAGGGTTGATTTGGTGAATAATTAAACATGCTTCAAATAACCCCCCCCCCAAAATAAATCAACGGTTCATAATGCCACCAAGTTCAGCAGCAAACAAGTGGGAATCTGAATCAGCCTCTTTACTCTATGAGACCCATCTTTGCCAAATTGAATGCAGATTGAAAATAATTTTTCTGCTCTTGACTCCAGCTATTCATGACTGAATTGGTTTTGTCATATTGCCACACAAATGTAAATAAAAGGATTTAAGCAGCGAGCAAGTCCTTTAAACTTCTCTGAGGCTGTTATTTGAAGTGTTCTGTCAGATGTGCAAGGAATAAGAAAGAAATGACACTCAGATTCCTAGTAATAGACTGTAAATGCATTTAAATTGTTAAAAAAAGTGATTTTCTGTGCAGAGTAAAATCTGGGTTTACACAAAAACACTAGCACTGCTCCATACCAGTTTTTTTTTTTTTCCATTTTTATGCTGTTATGTGTACAAATCAGTGTCAGCAGCTAACTCCCTCTGTGCTCACATCCTCTTGTGGTTTTCCAGTGCAGGACCAGTGCCTGCTGTGTTTTGGCAGGAAATCAATAAGGGGGAAAATCTGTTCTAATCATCTGTACATTTACCATCACAATCAACAATCAAAGCTGAGTCCTGGATCTTTATTTGTAGGCCTGAACTGAACAATTTTCCCACTGTGAAAGGCAAGCTAAATTAGAACCCTTGGTTCCCGTTAGTAGCTCTTAATGGCTCTGATTTGTGAACTGCTAAATGAGGTTATGTAAATTGATCCTGAATGTAGGCAGGGGCCCCCAGGTGACAGGTGCAGCTGAAGGTGGGGGCTTGGATGCCGACATGAAGTGGTAGGGGAGCAGTATACGTTCCAATTTATCTGTAGGGACAGGCTGGCAGAATGAGGTTAGCTGGATTGTCTGGGAACTGGAGGGAAAGAAAAAAATTCACACTCTGAAATGCGGTATGCACTTATTCAATGTCACAACATTAGTGCACTCTTAAGATTTAAAATAATTTATTCATAGAAAAGGTTATTGTGGTGGAAAAAAGCTTTGCTACACCGTTTTTGAAGTACTTCTTTTTCTTTCATTTTTTACTTCCTAACTGTGTCATGTGACTGATAATGTTTCAGGCATCATTATAACAAAAATCTGGGCTTCACAAAAGATGTAAACATATTGAATAAACCATACACACCTCAAAGTATTTGAACAGAAACCAAGTCCAGCACCTCCTTCTGTTGGGGTTTAAGACAAACACAGCAGAAACAGCTAAAATGACACATATAGAATATCTTCATTGTAAATCCTCTGTTTGTTTACCAAAATCTTGTTGTGCAAAAGTTAAACTTTGTCACATTTTCTCTCACCACAGTCAAAAGCTTCAGTGTACTTTTTGTGTCGACCAAGTGCATAATTGTGAAGCAGAAGGAAAATTATTCATGGTTTTCAAGTTATTGTAAAAATGGTGTCTGCGTATGTGTTAAGCCTCTTTAATCTGATGCACCTAAATAAAATACTTCAAAAGTCACCAAACTGATTAATAATGTTATACTGTGTAATTTATTCTTAATATAAATGCAGCTGTTCTGTGAAGGCAACAGGGATATCTTAGAGAACATTTGTGAACAAACAGCATGAAGACCGAGGGGCACAGTAAATGGGTCAGGAATAACACTGGTAAAGTGTAAAGCAGGTTAGGTTATAAAATAATATTCCAAGTTTTGAACATGTCGCAGGGAGACATGGCTGTACACCTAAACTGAAAGAAGAGCATTAATTAGTGAACCAGCCAAGATGCCCATGGTAACTATGGAGTAGTTGCAGAGATCAACAGCTCTTTCCACAGCAAGAGGGAAAATCTATTGACAGGACAACTATTCACCATGCACTCAACAAATCTGGCCTTTATGGTAGAATGGAAAAAACAAAGACCATGAGGAAGACAGCCATAAGAAGTCTCATTTACAATTTGCCACAAGCCATAACACAAACATATGGAAGAAAGTGCTCTGGCCAGAATATACCAAAGCTGAACTATTTGGCATTTATACAAACTGCTATGTGTGGCGGACACATACACTGCACATGATATTTACCTCACCATCCTCACAGCAGCACATGGTGGTAACAGTATCTTGCTGTGGGGATGCTTCTCCTCAGCACCGGCAGGGAAGTTGATGAGAGTTGAATAGAAGATAAATGGAGTTAAATAAAGCACAAACCTTTAAGAAAACCTAAAAAGGGCTAGACTTTAGATTGGGATCCAGGTTCATCTTCCAGTAGGACAACAACCCTAAAAATACAGCCAAAGTTACGATGGTGTAGATCAAAGCATATTTATGTGTAGGAATGGTCCAGTCAAAGACCAGACCTAAATACAGTTGAAAATCAGTTGCAAGACTTGAAAATTGCTGTTCACAGACGCTTCCCATCCAATATGGCTGAGCTATTTTGCATAGACGTATGGGCAAAAGTTCTAGTCACTAGATGTCTAAAGCTGATAAAACCATACCCCAAAAGACTTACAGCTGTAATTGAGGCAAGAGTTGGCTCTAGAAAGTATTGACTAAGATAATCTGTCAGTATGCTGTGCTGGATACAGGATGTGTTAACACAAGGAAAGACATCTGCAGTGCATTTAGAGATCCTACTGTTTCTATCCGTGAGTGTTGGGAAGGTTTAAAGCCATTTCTGAGTAACTTAAACTCCATCATTCTACTGTAATAAAGATTATATACCAATGAAAACCATTTAAGAGAGTTACAAATATTTCCAGAAAAATTCACCTCAAGCTTAGATTTTGCATTGCTCAGATAATTTTCAAAAAGCCCATGAAAAAAAATCCATCTTAGATTAAAAAAAAATCATGGCACCACATTTAGAGAGAGGCTGAAGATATGAATAGTTTGGTCCGGAGCCTTCTCTTGTCAAAAATATGGCAGCATGACATAGGCTTGTAAAGTTTGATCTGAATGATCCACAGGACATAAGAAACAATGCATTTTTCACATAAGAAACTAAAGTAGAGATGTTTGGCCATAATGGAAAGCATATCAGCACAAAAACCTTTCAAACACTGTTAAGCATAGAGGTGGAAGAATGATGATTTAGGCATGTTTTGTGCCAACAAGACAGTTATTAATTCAGCTTTTAACTCCTCTTCTTAATTGTGTTATAGATTCAAATGAGTGGCAAACTTTCTGATAGTTGAGGCTCATCTGAAACTGGATCATCAGCAGGACAGAGATCCAAAAGACAGCATTATATTTAGGCTTGAAAAGCTGGGGCGTGGGGTGTGGTGTAGCTGTAAAGCGCACGACACAAATATGGAGACCTCAGTCCTCAACATAGACTTCCCGGGTTCAAGTCCAGACCCGGAGACCTACAGGGGTTGGACAATGAAACTTAAACACCAGTCATTTTAGTGTGGGAGGTTTCATGGCTAAATTGGACCAGCCTGGTTGCCAGTCTTCATTGATTGCACATTGCACCAGTAAGAGCAGAGTGTGAAGGTTCAATTAGCAGGGTAAGAGCACAGTTTTGCTCAAAATATTGAAATACACACAACATTATGGGTGACATACCAGAGTTCAAAAGAGGACAAATTGTTGGTGCACGTCTTGCTGGCGCATCTGTGACCAAGACAGCAAGTCTTTGTGATGTATCAAGAGCCACTGTATCCAGGGTAATGTCAGCATACCACCAAGAAGGACGAACCACATGCAACAGGATTAACTGTGGACGCAAGAGGAAGCTGTCTGAAAGGGATGTTCGGGTGCTAACCTGGATTGTATCCAAAAAACATAAAACCACGGCTGCCCAAATCACGGCAGAATTAAATGTGCACCTCAACTCTCCTGTTTCCACCAGAACTGTCCGTCGGGAGCTCCACAGGGTCAATATACACGGCCGGGATGCTATAGCCAAACCTTTGGTCACTCATGCCAATGCCAAACATCGGTTTCAATGGTGCAAGGAGCGCAAATCTTGGGCTGTGGACAATGTGAAACATGTATTGTTCTCTGATGAATCCACCTTTACTGTTTTCCCCAAATCCAGGAGAGTTACGGTGTGAAGAAGCCCCAAAGAAGCGTACCACCCAGACTGTTGCATGCCCAGAGTGAAGCATAGGGGTGGATCAGTGATGGTTTGGGCTGCCATATCATGGCATTCCCTTGGCCCAATACTTGTGCTAGAAGGGCACGTCACTGCCAAGGACTACCGAACCATTCTTGAGGACCATGTGCATCCAATGGTTCAAACATTGTATCCTGAAGGCGGTGCCGTGTATCAGGATGACAATGCACCAATACACACAGCAAGACTGGTGAAAGATTGGTTTGATGAACATGAAAGTGAAGTTGAACATCTCCCATGGCCTGCACAGTCACCGGATCTAAATATTATTGAGCCACTTTGGGGTGTTTCGGAGGAGCGAGTCAGGAAACGTTTTCCTCCACCAGTATCACGTAGTGACCTGGCCACTATCCTGCAAGAAGAATGGCTTAAAATCCCTCTGACCACTGTGCAGGACTTGTATATGTCATTCCCAAGACGAATTGACGCTGTATTGGCCGCAAAAGGAGGCCCTACACCATACTAATAAATTATTGTGGTCTAAAACCAGGTGTTTCAGTTTCATTGTCCAACCCCTGTATATGCTGCATGTTTTCCCTCTCACTCCACCCCACTTCTTGTTTGCCTACTTTGGAAAAATAACAAAAATGAAGGCCATTAGTGCCACAAAGAAAAGACTGTAAAAGTCATACAAAAAATATATATTTCCATGAAGTGGTTCTACAAGTGGTTCTACAATTTATTGAATCATGGGAGCACTTAGTTTATTTCACGACTGTATTGACAGTAATATAAACATTCTTTTCCCAGTATTTTCTCTGTAACTAATTTTGAAAAAAAAATAAACAATTTTTAAGCCACTTTGTAAAATGAACTTAACAGTTCAAATCTTTCAGTACTACAGACAAATAACAATACTAATAAAAAATGATTAATTACATTTTAGTATTAAAATGATAGGTAATAAGGCAGAATACCTTAAATGCAACATATTTAAAGAGTTTAATTTGGGGGCAGCTGTAAAACTAGTGCTGCTGCTCATGGCTGCTCCCCTTTTTGTTTATAGCTTGTTTACCTTCATGCGTTACAAAGATCTCATACATTGTGGTGCATGTCTGGTGCTTGGCAGACAGCCATGACTCCGATGAGTCTCTATAGTTCCAACTGAAGATGCAATAACAAGGAAACTATCAACATAGAGCCTCTCAGGGAAAGACTGCTGAGTGATTGGAGCACTCTGAGTCACTGCACTTCACTGCAGCCATTTAGGCTCTGCTGAGTACCATCTCAGCTGCATGGAGGACAACATTCGCAGACTGAAACATGTCATATGGCAACCTGGTCATTCCTCGCTTAAAGCGTTGGACCTGGACAGTGGAGGAATGTCATTTGTAGTGGATTCACATTAAAGACGTTTCTTAAGTACTGTGTAAGTTCACATAAGCACTTTCAATTTGTCAGAATTACAGTTCATAACATTCAGTTTTATGTACTATAAAGATAGGAGACTGGTTTTGATGGTCTTCAAATTTGTGGGATTGATAACATGAATAGTTTGTTTTTGACGCTGACATACTTCGAAATGTCCCAGGCTCTCTAGCCGAACGCCTCTAGTAGGGGGCAGCTAGATGGGGAGCACAAGATCAAGTGAAACACCAAGATCAAGTTCAAGAGCCTGAACAAAAATTCAACTTTATTTAGGTCTTATGTGATATGTTGCTTCAAACTTAACTTAACTTAACTTAACTCAAACAACCAAATAATTTGTTAGTTAAAGTTTTCAAGTACTCAGACCAAACCTAAACTGATTTGAAATATTAGCGCAAACCTCTTTAGCCCATGTTGCTGATTTGAATTCTTTTTAGTACTGTTATTCTCCACATTTTGGACCAAGATGCTTGATCCTGGTTTAATTTGAAAGTTTTTTTTCACATAATGAATAGGTTGGTGCTGAAGGACATTCAAAAGTGCCTTGCTAAGAATGACACCAAAATGTGACTAATAGCATATTTAATCAATCAAAAAAGTAAACAAAATAAACTGAAACTGAAAGTTAAACACGGTTTTAAAACATATCAGAAATAAACATATTAAAAGTCGGGTAAGCATTTTTATGCCCCAGAATTGATACTGGATACCAGAACCACCTTTTTGGGGTTGGTCTCTATCAGATTTACACTCCTGGGTTTGCTCTTTTTGTTTTAAAAAAAACACTACCTATCAAAAGTTTTAAAAACCCTTTTTCATTTAATGGTTGTTTTTATGTGTATGACTATTTACACTGGACATAGATTCTGACTGAAGGCATCAAAACAGTGAATGAACACATGGAATTATGTAGCAAACGAAATATAGTAAAATAACTTCATATATGTTTTATATTTTAGAATTCTTAAAGTAGCTGCCCTTTGCTGTGATTAAAATATTAACCTCTGGTCGTTTCTCAATGAACGTCTTGGAAGTTCTTTCAAGACTCTTTGGAAAACCATTTCGGGTGACCACCTCATGAAGCTCATGGAGAGAACGCTAAGAGAGCAAAGCAGTCATCAAAGCAAAGGGAGGCTATTTGGAAGAATCTAAAATATAAAAATGTTTAGAGTTATTTCACACCTTTTGTTTACTACATAATTCCACACGTGTTCATTCACAGTTTTGATGCCTTTGATAAGAATCCACAATTTAAATTGTCATGAAAATAAGGGGACCCATCGAGTGAGAAAGTGTATCTAAAACTGTTAACCAGTACTGTAGCTCAAACTCAGTCAGATTGGTTGGAAAGTATCTTTAAACAGCAGTTTTCAAGGCTTGCCACAAATATTCAATTGGACTCAGGTCTAAACTTTAAGTGCACCTTCTAATAAACTGATATGCTTTCATCTAAATTTATCTATTGTAGTGCTGGCTGGCTGGCTGGCTGTATGTTTAGGGTTGTTGTCCTGCTGGAAGAGGATTCTACTGCAGTTTCAAGTCTTTTGCAGCCTCAGGATAATGTGCAGTGTTAGTTTTCCTAAATGCATAGTGTTTTGCATGTAGACAAAATAGAAAAATTTTGGTTTCATCTGACCAGAGCATGTTCTTTCAGATGTTTGCTGTGTCAACTTAATGGCTTGTGGCAAATGGAAGACAGGATTTCTTATTTCTTCCATAAAGGGTAGACTTGGACTGAACGACTAATAGTTGTCCTGTCAACAGATTATCCCACCTGAGCCATGGATCTCTGCTGCTCCTCAAGAGTTACCATTAACCTTTTGGCTGGCTCTCTGATTTAAGCTCTCCTTGCCTGGCCTATCAGGTTGAAGGTCTTTGTAGATTTATAGTTGTTCCATTCTCTATACTGTGGCTTGTAAAAGTATTCATACCCCTTGAACTTTTCCACATATTGTTACATTACAACCACAAACATAAATATATTTTATTGGAATGTTATGTGAAAGATGTTTAAAGATTGGGAAATTGTTTTATAACTTAATGCAGCTTTAAAGTTTTTAAGGGTTTCATAGTAAGAGGGTAAATACTAACAAACGCCAAACTTTATAGATTTTTATTTGCAAAAAAGTAACTTTTAACCTATGTATTTACAACAAATGTATTTTCCTTCCTCTTTACAATTAGGCACCACTTTACGTTGGTCTGTCACATTAAACACCAAGACATTACAATGAAGTTTGTGGTGATCATATGTCAAAAGTTCAGGAGATGCCAATATTTTGGCACAGCACTGCAACCCCCTCAAAAAAAACTAGAAAAATGGTTCTGAAAATAGTACAAGTTCAAGCATTCCTAATTTGCCCCACATGTGAACCCACGTCAGAGTTCAAATAAAAGAGTTGAATCTTCCTCCACCTGGTTGGAAAGGCAGCAGGCATTAATGTGTGCAGAAATGTAAGCAGGTTAAAACCATTATGAGGATCTTCAGCACTTTGTTCATATTATTAACTCACTTGACAGTCATGAAGTGGTTTAAAGCAATCACCTACCCACCAACTATTAAAACTGACTTTCAGTGAAGGATGTACTGCAGCACTAAGAGTGGTGTTTTCCTCATCGCATTAACTCATTCAGTTTAGTTGAACAGGTTTGCCTATGTATGAGTATAAAATACTAGAAGGACTGTAGTTTCTGGTTTAGTTTAGAGTTACATCTGTTGATTAAGGCGCTCCCTTACCCTTTCTTCAGTGTAAAGGGAAACATGTAGAGGGGGAACACATAAAGGCTTGCACATGATTCAAGATGGATACTTGCATGTCCACTAAATATAATGTCCAACTGAAACAATGTTTAGCCAAGAAACGATTAGAAAGTGCAAGGGAGAGATCCTTATAATGTCATCTTTAGAGCTGTCAAACCTGATGACTCAACCACAGCATAGGCAGATGTGTTTTACAATTATTTCTTCATTATTAATATTTGTTTATGCAATGCTGTGCAATATTTTAAACCACCCATTCTTGTTGAAAACATTGAAAAACCTTCAGAAATGCCCACAACACAGTACCATGGTAAGTGTTT
Organism: Crenichthys baileyi; assembly: GCA_036173005.1. Lineage (NCBI taxonomy): Eukaryota > Metazoa > Chordata > Actinopteri > Cyprinodontiformes > Goodeidae > Crenichthys > Crenichthys baileyi. Next base: position 110,993 of record JAHHUM010000018.1, read on the forward strand.
GCTTCATATCATCAAACAACTTTTAAGTTCAGAAAAATTCATCCTATCATCCATCGTTTTTACCCGCTGCCTAAGTGGCCATTGGGTGAGAGGCAGGGTACACGGCGTTACCAGTCAATCACAAGGCAACACAGAGACTCACAGGACAATCAACCATGTAAGCACACACTCACATACCTAAGGGCAAAATCAAGAGACCATTTAACCTTCAGAAAAAGATAATTTGAGTAAATAGAAAATGCAATGTTTAAATTATGATTTCATTCATTAGGGGAAAAAGCTATCCAAAGTAACCTGACCATAAGTGAAAATATAATAGCCCTTCTTGTTAAATCATGAAATAACTGTGCCTGATTACTGTCTGACCTGTAGAATGAGGAAATCACCAACATAGAACAAAAATAGAGCCATTATTATTATAATGAAATTAATTGTGCCCAGGTTTTGATATAGCCTTTAGGTTCTTCTGTTTTCAGACACACAACGTTGTGTGTCTGATAACAGGGGAGGCATTATCCATAAATGGAAAAACATGGAAAGTTGGAGAACCTTTGTAGCTGTGGCCAGCCTGCCAAAATTACTTAAAGAGTATGTGCACGACTCAGGAGGTCACAAAACAACCTAGAGCATCAAAACCACTGTAGGTCTCAATTAAATCCACTTTTGACAGGCAAAAACGAAAAACCACAAGAACAAAAGTTAGAAAACTAGAAAAGAGTTGGCTAGTCATAGTGAGCTCTTAAATCAGATTGAAGTTATGTGGCATTATCTTGAATAGGCCATTCATCCTCAAAAACCTTCCAATGTGGCTGGTATGAAATAATTTTTCAAAGACAAGTGGGTCAAAATTCCTCCACAGGAAACGCTCGATGCTTAATGCAGCTATTGGATATGATGGTTTGGAGCTCTTTGATTAAACTGGATCATTATATCAAAGGTTGTGCATGTGTTTGTGACTCCCTGTTTAACGTCACTGCATCTTTTTTTTTTTTTATGTGCTGTCGTGACCGTTATGACCGAATCTCTCTGGTGTATCATAGTTTACCTTAAAACAATTTTTAAAAAGTCCTTTTAACACCATGCTGTCAGAAAATATGATTTCTTGTAGAGTTTTGGGGACTAACAACAAAAGAAATTGATGCAGGTGGCCAATGTTAGGATGACAACTAAAAGCATATGAACCTAAAGATTCCTAGCTTTTCTAACAGCTCTAACTATAAATAAAATGAGTTGTCAGAATAAAGCGAACGTCTATGCTTTCTAATCATAAAGAACAGGTCTTCACTGAAAATGTATTGACACATATCACTATGAAAAAGCTCTGATAAATTTAATCATATTTCTTATTAAATGGATGAATTTAAACAATTGGATCAAAATTTTAGAGATCTCACTTTGTCCATGGAATAGTCAGACTCAATCCCACCGGAAAAGAATACATATCATTTTCGCACCAGCAACGGCACCATATACCAAAAACTTTCTCTTGCTGCAACATAAAAAGTTATGTTTAATTGTTCTAAAACTAAACAAATTAAATGTTTGGGACTGACCATAAGATTGTCTCCTGAAATGTCATTCACAATTCTTGTACTAAGGCCCCCTTCAGCTAAAGATGTGTTTTTTGGCCAACTCTCTAATGTTCTAAAAAAATGTGATGCCAAAGAGGTTATTTTTTTTATGGGAAACTTCAAAATAAATTGGTTGGACAAACATAATAGAAAAAACTAAAAGAAATTACTCAGAAGTTTAATTACACAGATTTAGATTTAATTTTACAAATAAGGCTGACAGAATTGCAAAAGTGTACAACTTAATAACAGGGCTATCTAACCATAATTTAACGTTAGTGGTTAGAAGATTGTCAAAAGTATATTACAGAAATTTAATCAGACAAGATTTAAATGAATTCAAACACATTCAGTTATTTGACAGTGAAATGAGACAGATTAATTGGAACAACATAGGCTTGAATAAAGACAGCAATGCAGCAACCAAAGACTTTATAGAAACAGTTCAGCAGCTTGTTACTAAATACTCCAGAGTAATACAGGGAAGGAAAAACAGTAAAATGGTCTTACCTTGGCAGAATGACGAATTATGAAAATGAATGAAAATCAGAAAGACTGCACTGAAAAAATATCTAAAAACCAGGTTTATTTCTGACCGGTTAGTATACAATGGACTCTGAAACAAGGTCGTTTTGTTATTGAGAACAGCCAAGGCTGTATTTTTTCTTGATATAATTAAACAAGCCAAAGGAAATTCAAAAGAGCTCTGAAAAACAATTGACAAATTAACTGGTAAGAAACTATCAAAAAATGAATCAATAGAACTAAATATAGGCGGGATATGCTGTAAAGATGGTCAGTTGATTGTAAATTATTTCAACAATTATTTTTTAGATTCAGTAAACGAAATAACTCATCAGAACTCTGACTCCCTTGAGCTTTGTGCTCAACCTGCTTTATGATCGCATACAGATTTATTGCACTTCAAAAGGATTAAGGTGTTATTAACAGACAAAGTAATATTGTCTGTATCAAATTCATAATCTAAAGATTTGGATATTTTAACGCCATCTATAACTTATATGGTTAATAAATCAATTGACAAAAGTGTGTTCCCCAGTATCTTTAAAATGGCAGTGATAGTACCAGTCCACAAATCAGGTGTTAGAAAAGACGTGAGCAACTATAGACCAATTAGTATACTACCAATAGTTTCCAAAATTATTGAGAAATACATCACACAGCAATTGACAGATCATTTTAACAGTGATAAATTCTTGCATCCCATGCAGTTTGGTTTTTGATCTAATTATTCAACTTAAACAGCCTGTTGTTATTTGACAGAAAGCATCAAAGCGAGTCTGGACAGAGAAGGAATAGTGGGTGATGTGTTCCTGGATTTGTAAAAAGCCTTCGACACAGTAAACCACACTGTGCTCCTCTCTAAATTATCTCATTATAATTTGTCCAGTGATGCTTTCAATTGGTTTAAGTCAAACCTTTCAGATCCTGTACAATGTGTACGAACAATTAAAACAGTGTCTTCTATGAAGTCCTGCATCCCAGGGGTCCAGCAAGGGTCCATTTTTGGCCCCCTGTTGTTCAGTATTTATATCAACGACCTTCCAGCAGTGTGCAAAGACGTAGACCTCATCATGTACACATATGATGCCGTCATATATGTACATGACAGAGACATAAATCTGGTTGCTATTAAATTGTCTGCTGTGATGGGAAAAATAAGGGACTGGCTACAAGCTTCCTGTCTTACTTTAAACGTAAAAAAAAAAAACGGTTGGCATGTACTTTAGTAAGACCAAGAAATTTAAAGACATATTGAGTATTACTGTTAGTGGTGAAAAATTAAACATTGTAGCTGAAATTAATTATTTAGGAGTCCACCTAGATATAACCCTGGGGTTCAAAAAACGTATAAAAAATTAAGTAATTCAGTCAAATATAACATCTTTACTCTCAGACCCATAAAAAAACAGCCCAACACTTGAAGCATCCTTGATGTTTTTCAATGCTATGGTTGTTTCCCACATCATTTATTGCACTTCTTGTTGGTCTCAGGCTAATGGGACCACACTGAAATCATTCATATCTCTCTATAACCAAACCCTAAAGTGTTAGACAAAAAAACACCTCATCATCACCATTGTCACATCCTTAGCAAATACAATTTGCAATTTGCTAAAGAAATTCATTGAACTATGTTCTGATTAACAACCCAGATAACTATGTGATGTCCATTTCACACAAAAACTCTGTTGTCCAAAAAGGATGTTCTACGTTTGCACAATCAGCTTTTTCATTAAATCCATCATCATAAAGTTCTGTGTAGATCTGCCTTAACACATTATTATTAATCAGTTGTGTCAACATCAGTCCTAATGATGTGTATACCTTTTGTTCCTTATTATCTACTGTTGGTCTATTTGTACCTAGTATTTTTTAGTATTTATCAATTTGGGCTACTTAACTTTTTTAGGTTATATGTTTTGTAATTGTATATGAACTGCAACGTACATATTTTAAATGAAAGAAGGGTAATTTTCTGTATTGTGAATTTATTTATTGTGCACACTTGCCCAGCGACTGTAGATGGAAAGTAGCTTTAGCTAGGTCTGGTTCAAAGCATCTCTTCTCGTGAGATGAATGTTTTTGTATATAGTCCCTGACAAATAACTAATAAACTAAACTTAACTAAACTAAATTGAAAAAGAGATGGGGCCAACATTTGGACAGCTTATTGTAATGTATGGGGTATTTGTAAACTAACAGAAATATAAAAAAAAAGGTTTGCACTGGTCTAATGTCCATTCATTGTGTTCTTTAGCCCAAACAAGTCTCTTCTGTTTGTTGCCTGTCCTCAGCAGTGGTTTCCTAGCAGCTATTTTACCATGAAGGCCTGATTCACACAGTCTCCTCTTAACAGTTGTTCTAGAGATGTGTCTGCTGCTAGAACTCTGTGTGGCATTGACCTGTTCTCTAATCTGAGCTGCTGTTAACCTGCGATTTCTGAGGCTGATGACTCGGATTAACTTATCGTCCGCAGCAGAGGTGACTCTTGGTCTTCCTTTCCTGGGGCGGTCCTCATGTGAGCCAGTTTCTTTGTAGCGCTTGATGGTTTTTGCGACTGCACTTGGGGACACTTTCAAAGTTTTCCCAATTGTTCGGACTGACTGACCTTCATTTCTTAAAATAATGGGGGCACTCGTTTTTTTACTTAGCTGCTTTTTTCTTTTCCATAATACAAATTCTAACAGTCTATTCAGTAGGACTATCAGCTGTGTACTGTATCCATCTCCTGCACAACACAACTGATGGTCCCAACCGATTTGTAAGGCTTGAAAATCCCATTATTAAACCTGACAGGGCACACATGTGAAGTGAAAAACCATTTCAGGGACTACCTCTTGAAGCTCATCAACAGAATGCCAAGAGTGTGCGGAGCAGTAATCAAAGCAAAGGTGGCTACTTGAAGAACCTAGAATTTAAAAACTATTTTCAGTTGTTTCCCACTTTTGGTTCAGTATTTTAATTCCACATGTGTTAATTCACAGTTTTGATGCCTTCAGTGTGAAGCTACAATATTCATAGTCATGAAAATAAAGACAACTCTTTGAATGAGAAGGTGTGTCCAAACTTTTGGTCTGTACTGTATGTGTATCCAGAGACCATTACCTGGCCGAAGATAAGACTAGCCATCTTAAGCTTTCTCTCTGACCATCTGCAGAAAGGAACCTGAGCCAAAGATTCCCCAAGAAGAGACGATGTTCCTAATTACATCGACAAAGCGGTACCCCCTCCACTACTGCAGCCCCGCACACCTTCCGAGTAGATGCTCTTCCTCACAGCCTCTATTGAGAGCGGCCGCCATGCAATTGACTGGCCTTTGTGCTTCCTGTCCTCCTGTTTAGAAGAACGGTTCACATAAGAGGTTGTATCTGGGCATAGAAAACTGGTGTCCCATAAAACAATTCAAATATTGTTTATTTCATTGTGTTGTGCTTTGTTTTGATGCTTAAACTGGATCAGGCCAGAGCAGGCCAAGATCAAGCCAGAGCTGAGGCTACATACATGATACATACTTTACTTTAATGAGTGGTTTAAACACTAATTGGTCTGGAAAAGTGAGCTTGTTCCATGTTATGTGTTTTCCCTTCATTCCTTCTAACTAACCTGCATAAAATATGTCAAAATAGTGCTTAACAACTTGTTAAATTGTGTCTCTGTTACCTGTAATGCTATGGCTAAAAGCTCTGCTAATAATAAAACGGTAACCACCATTAGTTTGGTTGTGTTTACAACACAGCACGTTCCGTGGTGTTGCGATCGGCAATGGCAAACCAGTAGTGCTCGTACACGCATAAATATGTATGTAATATATTTAACAGTACACATGGAACTTAAAGAGGTTCATAAAGAGTGCTGCAACCATTATTATTCTTTGTTGTTAAGCTGAGCTGCTTATTTCAGTGTGACATCATTACACCTGCCTTCAAGACGGCCATCTTGTTTGTCCTTAACACCATTCAAAAATAATTCACCGTGAGGGCTAATTAACACAAAGTAAGAATCAGTTGTCCAAAAGGTTATTGAGTTCCAATCCTGCAAAGTATTCTTAATTATTATTTTATTGAAATAATGATTTACTTACCCTTCTGATTTGCATTAGGAACTGGTTGTTTGAACCCATCCAAATTGTTGCTCTTCAATAATTTTAAAGCTAAGTTGACCTCTTTCCAAACTCCTCAAACAAAACTTTTCACATTGAACTGTGATATCATTGCATTGTTTTATTGGTAATTGGTTTCACTTATCCTTTTGTTTCCTTTTTCATGGTTTATTAGTTTTCCTCATTCTTTTCCTCTTTGAAGTTTAATTATTTTGGAGAGAAGTTGTTTGTGTTTATGTGCATGGCTTGGTGTTTGAGAAGGCCAGTGGGCAAATTAATTCCTTCATCTATTATTCTATAATACAGGATAATATATTCAGGTATTCATAAAACATAACTGACAGAGACTGGGAGCTTCTTGGCTATTAATTCCTGATAATCAGGTGGTGCCCCAACTTACTAATTTTGATCAAAATTACTAACTTTGATAATAATTGCCTTTGGCACTTATTAATTCAGTTAATAATTATTCAGAGCCAAACCACGCCTGTTGTTTGTGAAACACTGGATTATGATGAGTAGAGAAACGGTATTTTTAAACATTATTTTAAACTTGGTTGCTTAGAGCTGTGGTTGGTGCACTGCATGTCAGGGTCTTTTTAACTGTCAGAAAAAACTGCACTTTGAGTGTTGCAAGCAGAAATCCATACTTTGAAACCTAAAAAAGTCCACATATAATTCAAAGTTATTAAACTCATCTTATACTTACTAATTACACATTTAAAGTGCTATATCAACTATATGTTGAAACATCAGTAACATAGAAATTATTTTTAAAGAAGACTACTTCTTGTGACTTAAAAGGACTGCTATTTCAAGTGGTACATAATTACATAAATATTACTGTTTTCCCTATTTATAATCAGAAAAGATCATGAGGTGAAAGCCCAAACCTGTAAATGTCTGCAATTTGTTTTTAAATGTTAAAAATAATTGAAACATACCAATTCCTTCTTTAGGCTGCAGACGCACCTTAAATACCATGTCTAGGAAAAAGAGAATTCTGCTCTTGGTTCTGCAGCCAGGCAAATTAAATGAAGATTTTCTTTTTTTAATTTCAGAGCTCCTTGCTGTGTGGGAACATTTAGTAACTGCTCAACGTGTCAAACCATGTCAAGTGTTACAGTTCCTTTCCTTTTTTGAGGTGAAAAAATATCACCCTGCAAATGAATTAACCGAAAAAGGGCTTATCATCAGACCCCTTCCTGAAATGATTAACCCTTCTAAAAGAGCATTATTGAGTTTTGAGTGCATGTGCTGTGCCGTCTCTTTGCCTGTAATTGTTCTTTTTCTGTTGTTTCCTTCATCAGTCTCTCACCCCATTATATGAAAGAAGGGAAAAATGTCTGAATAGAGGAGGGAGATTTTCCCACAGTCACTCAACTCAGAGAAATACACCATTGTGGCCAGGTTCCCATCCCACTGCCCTGCTGCTCAGTCCACCGTTGTCAGAGGCACAATGTTCTTATAATTAAGTGTTCATTCTTTAACCTGTTTGAGAAGTATGTGATGGAGAATATAGTCACATGTAGCTAGAAAATCTATTTGCAGTCCTGTTAACAAGAAACTGAGTAGTACAGACATAATTTTAAGTGAAGATCAAGAAGCAGTATGCTTCATTGTGTTGGTACAGATAAGAGATTTATTCTTGGAACTAGAAACCAAATTTGAGCCCCTTAAGTATTTTCTATAAAATTTAAGCACCATCAAATTGAAAACAAAGTAGCATCTATTGTACTTATAATGAAATATTTTATGTTATTTGAATTGTTTTAACGGACAAAGCTAATTGGTTAATATAACAAATCTCACACAAAGGTAATAACAAACTTCTTAGATAAAAGCAGAGTTTAGAAGGGAAAATCAGAAATCTAACCTGAAAAAAAGATGTGAATAAAAAACTGTTTTATGCTGTCAGTTCAATTGGGTTCAGTGTTATTTTGCTATTTTCATTGTTGGATGTTAACTCTGCAACTCTAGCAAAATAAGACAATGTACACAATTCCTTAAGTAAAAAAGGAGTGGCATGAAGAAGAAATCTCAAATGACCTGCTCCTTTCATAATGCAACACAATAAATACAGGTAGCCATGGATTTTTTTAACATGTTTACAAAACAAACCCAAAAGATAACATCTGCATACAACACCATCTTTCTCAATTAGTGTCATTCTATAGGTTTTAAAATTTAAATAGAACAACAGATGAACATTTTTTTTTAATTGTTATTCAGGTTTTTCTGTAGTTTCACTCCATAAACCAAAATACACATCTAATTTAATGTAGGTCATACATACCCACTTTTTATTTTTTTATTTTTTTATGTATTTATCCTTGGATGTTAATAAAAAAAGATTAATTAAATTGTTCGATCAAAACATTTACTCTTCTTTAAATGTTGATATATGTGTCTAAATAAATAGACTTTTGTTATGTTTTCTTGCATCTACATTATGTAATATCGTTATTTGTTGTATGTACTCTGTACGAGATTCCCAGTTAGGCTCATAATATAAAACAACGCCTTAAAATGTCACCGTACCTTTACTACTCAAAGTCCATTTGTTACCGTGCTAATTAAATCATCCTTTTTTAATTTTCCAAAATCATCACTTTCGGTGTTTTTTTTCTATTTTAACAGTATTTAATTATATATTAAGCCACTTCTCGGGTTAAACTATTTCTCCAACCAACATGGATTCAAAAATAATTCCCAGAAGAAAAAATATCTGTAAAGAAAATAAATTTTAATTTTCTAGATACTACATAAATGTTATTAAAATATAAATTAAAAGGATTATGTCCCAATGCTGAACCTTGTGGAACTCCAAATTTAATGTCCATTATTCATCATTAAACTGTACTAATAGGTTCTTTAAAGTTACAGATGGTTACAATTTGTGCATAAAACATGTTTCAACTGTTCTACAATAATATCAAACGGTCAACTTATCCTGTCTTCCAAAATCATCATATTAAAACAATAACTCCCTTAAAATAACACACCTAAAGTGTAGTTATGTCATTACAGCACTATTATGTAAGCTTAATGTTTTTAGGTGTGAAATTCTGATGTCTACTAGAATCACAAGAGACAAAAGCAACTGTGTGTATTCAGGAAAGTACTAAAATAAAATAGATATTAAAAATAAAGTTAAGATGAGAACCTATATTGTTGCGGCAAAAGATTTGATGCTTTTTTTTAACAGAAAGACAATAAAGGAGCCTAAATTGACATTACAGTGGTGCATCCTTCCTCTCACAACATTCTGTGTACTCTGATGTTTCTTCCAGGATTTTTATGAGGGGAGTTTTGTAAAAGTACTTGCGAGACTTAAGATCCCTTACGCTTCAAAAGAGATACAACTTACAATAGTTACATACATTTTGCACTGGACACAGCATTACCACCCTACAGCTTAAATTTAACAAGTATCCTTTTCCACAGTACAGTTCTCGCAGGGTCTTTACAAAGCAACTATTTAATGCCTTATATTTGCTTTATTTCAAAGCAGAACGTATGATGCTGTTCATTTTCATTTAAATCCTATTATCAGCAATTGTTGATGTTTCCCAGCTGTGGAGCTCTGACCAACGGGGCCATTAGGACGTAGTCTGCAATCACGTGACCAGATTCATGTTCTTCCAACCAATCAGCGCATAGTAGTTTGAGGTCCTTCAACAGTAATGGCGGAAGCAACAAAGCTAAGTGGAAATCACGCCCCTCCCAAAGAGCCCACTGAAATGTCCCGTTACAGGGACTGCGTGGATGTGATGCTGAGGCACCTTTCAGACTTTGGAAAACAGGTTGGTTAACAAGGTTTGAGTTGGTTTCACTCCGAGAACTGGGCCGTTCAGTCGTTAGTTAGCCTCACGCTAACACTTTTAGCAACCTGGCGCTAGCCTCGGCTAGCCCCGCTCCCCGTTTATTCATTGTTAGATTGTTTTTGCTTGGTTGTCCGTTGGCATTAATTGTGTGGCTTTTAATACTTTTAACTCTTTGCAGTTAGATATGTGTGAACAATGGTTTCTACATAAATTCTGTCGCTCATTTATGTTCTTACAGTATAATCACATACAGTAGGAATGCTTAGTTTTAGAGTGGATATAAGAACTTTCGTACTGAATTCCTGCAGAATCGCCTGTAATTTTTATGAACTTTATCTTACGCATGTTTAAATCATTATTGGAGCTTTTTAAAAAAAAAGATGTTAATACGATGGATTTCTCTCAGATAGATTCTGCTTTAATACTTAAGGCAGCCTGTCTTTTCTAGGTCATGTATCAGGCTTCTTGCTTTTAGTGATTAAAGGACTTGGCTTTAAAAATGATCAACACAACATGGATTGAATGGCAAAAAAGTATTTCAAATGTCTTTTGAATGTAATCTAATACTGACCAGTGCATTGCTAACACACTTGGTTTTTATATTTTTAAGGAAAAATAAATAACACACACACAAAAATAAAAATATTGAAATGAAATATTGTATTACATAAAATACTATTTTGCATAAACCCTTTTAATGTTTTTTTTTTTTTTTTTAAGAATAGCAGAAAGCGGTTTTGTTATAAAGCTAAGGATATACTGTTATCTAGAAAAGCCTGTATTGTTTGTCCAGTGCAATCAAAAAGTTACCAGCAATAAAAGTGACCATCTAAATGCATGCAGGCTATTTAACTTAACCGCTACATTTCTTTCAACAATTGTTTAACCCTAACTGATCAATTTACAGATTATCAGATTGTTACTCATCAATTAAATATTTACATTTCTGTGCTAAATAAGGTGATTTTCGTGAATTTTTACATTATTGTGGAGTTTCACCAATTACTCAGACATTGGAATTGGCCGATTTTTACCTGGATCAGCAGGTCATAACCAAAAAAATCAGATTTTGTTTTCTTTTCCATTTGCTCTAAGAACTTCTGCTAGTGTTGCCTTACAAAAGCATCAAGCATCAACTTTTAATTTTAAGAAAATATTAAATGAGAGAAATGGAGATGATCTTGTTATTCTTTAATTTTCTGAATGAATCAAATCTATTAACTCTACATCGTTTGTGTTGTAGCCTTAAAACAAAATTGCAATCAGCAGGTAGGTCTTCAAAGAAAACTAGAAATCAGTATTGGCCTGGGAAACCCTGAATATTGTATTTCTACAATCAGCATGTTACCATCTTAAATTTCAACCAAATAAATGTCATATAGCCCTTTGAGTACTTTGTCATGCTGCCTTACATTTTCTGTTGAGCTTGTGTTTGTCATTTGTTTTCAAATAAAGCTCAGATTAGGGGATGCTGCTTTAAGAATAGAGGTCAACCACAGCGCTGTGAATCTGACATCATCTTCAGAGGCTCATGTTCACGGCTGTTTGCAAGAACATATTGCTAAATTACAGGTAAAATTGATGCGTGTTTGATAGTTCATGTAATACTGACCCTGGATAAGTTGTATCATTTGACTGAAAGCTTTTGCACAAATGGTTTTGAATTGATAAACATGAAATGATTATTTGCAATGATGAAGGCCTATTTCAATATGTATTGGGGAATGCTTTTTTTCTGTATTATAAGACAAATACATTTGGTAATATATCTAACTGGTACTTCTTTCTAATTGGATATTATGTGATTTCTCTTTTACTGTAGGCTGTTTCAGAAAGCCTCAGGACGCTAATGGAGTCTGAGGGTGTTACATGTACGGAGGAAAGCATGACAGATAAATCTGTCACGTCACCCTCACCCCAGGAGCAGACAGCTGCCTTGTCGGAGCTCCATCGGCCTGGCTCAGAGGCTGTAGAGAACAAGACTCTGACTGATGACGTCATGGTCCAGATCCGAGCCGGAAAGTCAGAGGTTGGTCCTTGTGGACGGATCAGTCAGCTGTTCTGGCTGTGACATTTTAGAGCCCTTCACACTCTGTCAAGCCAAATGAATAATCATAAGTAATTGCTCCCGGGGATGTGAGCATGACGTGCAGAGAAAGCTCGATGAAGACCTGATAGACTGGGTTCGACAGAGAACGAGGGGTGCTTTAGTGCTGGGCTGGGGTAGAACAGACCACATTGCTGGAGGGTTTTGAGAGAGGGCCAGGTCCTTGATGGATTATGAAGTGGATGCTCATTACTCTGAGATTGCATGTGGATGAAGGACAAGAGGCGGCATTCTGTTGTGCATTTATTTGGTAGCCAAGCAAACCGTATTCATATTCCATCATGTAAAGATGGAAGAAATCTTAACTTTTTTTTTTTTTGCAGCCTGGATTCATTTCTTACACTGTATTTCTCATTTTATGTCACAGAAATCACTACATTACTCTGTTTCACAACATTAAGTAGGAAAAAAACATCACATTCTTCAACCCGATCAGTACCTCATCAATCTATTGTGTCCTATTATCTTTGTTGTGTCTCCAGATTGAGCGAAGAATATCTGCATTTATGGAACGCAAGCAGATGGAGATCAATGAAAACAATGTGCGCGAGTTTTGCAACGTGATCGACTGCAATCAGGGTGAGAACGGAGGAGAGGTTGGGGGGGGCAGCTAGGGCTAGGGAGGTTTGGGGGCAGGGTGGAGAGGGAGCCTGCACACAGATTGCCAATGTTTGGGAGAGAGCTGATTTCCACAGGCGAGAGGTCAGGCTGAACTGCTCCAAGAGTGGGATTGAAGTAGCTAACACGCTCGGCCTTAAAAATGCAACCCGTTCTGTGCAGAAAAACATGAGACGGGGGACCTGCTTGAAATTCAAAGGCTGTCTGAGACACCAGTAACACAAAATCAGGACAAGCTGCAGTTCATGTGTGATGTATGCTTTTTTTCAAAAGACATTTAATTAAAATTGTAAAATCTAAATGCTATATTTGTGAAATTTTATCCTTCGTAGAAAACAGCTGCGCGAGGACAGATGCAGTCTTTACTCCTTACCCAGGATTTAAAAGCCATGTAAAAGGTAAGAACATCTGAAATTCTGCTGGTGTTCCAGAACAGATCATTAATACATACATGTTTCTACATGAATAAAAATGAAAAGAATTGAAGAACGTCTAACTGGCTAAATGTAACATTTGGGTGTTCGTCCATGTCTATTGATTTATAGCAACCTACCAGATATTGCATTCAGGCTGTCATTTGCCATATTGCTCAAAGTGATATGTGATGATTATTGTGATTTCATACATTGTGCAGCTCTTTCATGTTGTTCACCTCATTACGACTACCCACCAAGTTACACTCTTTGTTCATGTTCCTTGGCTGGGCAGTCACACGAGTAGTAAACACCTACGGGCCCCAAACTCGTAGCACCGGGGGCCAAGGAGAGGCCTGGGAGCCTCAGAAGGGGCCAGCAGCCAGAGACTGTGGTAATGCAGCCACAGAGGAGCGACTTCAAAACATCGAGGCTCATCTCAAACTGCCATCGGGTGAGAGAACTATTAGAAAATTTTGGTAATTTTTCAGATATTGATATAAACACCTGTCATTGTAGTGTGGGAGGTTTCATGGCTAAATTGGACCAGCCTGGTAGCCAGTCTTCATTGATTGCACACAACATTATGGGTGACATACCAGAGTTCAAAAGAGGACAAACTGTTGGTGCACGTCTTGCTGGCGCATCTGTGACCAAAACAGCGAGTCTTTGTGATGTATCAAGAGCCACGGTATCCAGGGTAATGTCAGCATACCACCAAGAAGGACGGACTACATCCACGTGGAGTAACTGTGGACGCAAGAGGAAGCTGTCTGAAAGGGATGTTTGGGTGCTAACCCGGATTGTATCCAAAAAACATAAAACCACGGCTGCCCAAATCACGGCAGAATTAAATGTGCACCTCAACTCTCCTGTTTCCATCAGAACTGTCCGTCGGGAGCTCCACAGGGTCAATATACACGGCCGGGCTGCTATAGCCAAACCTTTGGTCACTCATGCCAATGCCAAACGTCGGTTTCAACGGTGCAAGGAGCTCAAATCTTGGGCTGTGGACAATGTGAAACATGTATTGTTCTCTGATGAGTCCACCTTTACTGTTTTCCCCACATCCAAGAGAGTTACGGTGTGGAGAAGCCCCAAAGAAGCGTACCACCCAGACTGTTGCATGCCCAGAGTGAAGCATGGGGGTGGATCAGTGATGGTTTGGGTGCCATATCATGGCATTCCCTTGGCCCAATACTTGTGCTAGATGGCCGCGTCACTGCCAAGGACTACCAAACCATTCTTGAGGACCATGTGCATCTAATGGTTCAAACATTGTATCCTGAAGGCAGTGCTGTGTATCAGGATGACAATGCACCAATACACACAGCAAGACTGGTGAAAGATTGGTTTGATGAACATGAAAGTGAAGTTGAACATCTCCCATGGCCTGCACAGTCACCAGATCTAAATATTATTGAGCCACTTTGGGGTGTTTTTGGAGGAGCGAGTCAGGAAACGTTTTCCTCCACCAGTATCACGTAGTGACCTGGCCACTATCCTGCAAGAAGAATGGCTTAAAATCCCTCTGACCACTGTGCAGGACTTGTATATGTCATTCACAAGACGAATTGACGCTGTATTGGCCGCAAAAGGAGGCCCTACACCATACTAATAAATTATTGTGGTCTAAAACCAGGTGTTTCAGTTTCATTGTCCAACCCCTGTATATATAGATATAGAGTTAGATAGATAGATAGATAGATAGATAGATAGATATGGAGATATCTATATATAATGTATAATGAATGACAGAAACACACATAGATATAGAGTGGTAGAACTGAAACATGCAGTAGTTGTACCTTACATAAAAAGCAAACCAATTAAAATGACTAGTTTAAAAAAGGAAAACACTTAAATATGGTTTAAACTTAATTGCCTAATTGAAGCCGTTATGTAAAATCTCAAGTATATAAAGCTATTCCTAATGTTTTTTGTTGCTGTTCTCTTTTTTTCAGTGGGGCCAGTTCCTTTGAATGTTTTCCAGAGGCTCAAGAAGCTGGAGGATCGCATCCTAGAGTTAGAAGGACTTTCACCTGAGTACTTTCAGTCCAATGTGAGTCCTTGGGATGTATAATGGGTATAGGAAAGCCTCTTCCAATTAATTCAAACTATTAATACACAGACAATAAAGACATATTCCTGGAACAGAAATAAATGAGAAACTAAATATATAGAATATGGTTTCACATGAATACAGATTTTCTAAAGTCTGTGGAGAGGATAAACTTTTAGACCCATCTGTGTCTGCTGCACACAAACTTCAGCGCCTCTTTTTTTGAGAGTTTTTATGAAAGACAAATTTGTCAACCGGACAGCTATTTCTCACACACTCTACAATGGCCTATATTGGAGAGTAGCAAAAAAAAATCATAAGAAGTCCTATTTTCACTTTGCCACAAGCCATGTAGGGATACCGACAAAGGTGTGCTGCTCAGATGAGGCCAAAACATTTCTTTTATTCCTACATGCTTATGGATGTGTTGTGGAAAACACTGTGAGCACACAATCCCCACCATGAAACATCATGTCGGGGGGTCCTTTTGCAGGAGCAGGAAAGCTGCTCTAAGTTGATGGGTGAATAGATGGAGCTATATACAGGGCAATCTCAGAGGAAAACCTTTTAGAAGCAGCAAAAGACGTGAGACTGGGGCAGATACGACGTACAGCCAGAGCCATAATGAAATGGCCCAGTCAAAGTCCAGACCTAAATGCAACTTAAAATCTTTGGCGAGGCTCGAAAATTGTTGTTCACAAATGCTCTTCATCCCATCTTGAGCTATTCTGCAACTTATAGGCAACCACTTTAATCTCTAAATATGCAAACACATCCTGCAATAGACTTGCAGTTGTAATTGCAACAGAAGTACAAAGTATTGATTCAGGTGGGCTGAATACGAACGTACACCACACGCATCATTCTCCTACTTCAAATTTCGGTACTACTCTTGTGTTGGTCAGTCACATAAAACCCAAGTAAAATGCACTGAAGCTTGTGGTTGTAACGAGACAAAACGGGAATACTTTAGTGAGAGCAGTAAATGTAAGGAAGTTCTGACAGTGACCTATTTGCCCATGTAGCTGCACCGTTTAAATCACTCATTCAAATTTACCTTCCAGCATCCACTCAACGTTCCCAACGCATAGCCATCCTCTTTTAGGAGCCCAGGTGTCTATACCATTTCATGCAATTAGCGCAGCTTGTAGTGTCTTGAGCATCATAGTGTCACTATATATGTGTATATTGCTGCGATTTTCACCTCATTTATTTGAGCACATTTAGGCCTCTTCAGTCCCTCGCATTGTGAAGCCACAGACTTATACCTACTCAGATTTAAATAGCCAGCCTTTGCAACATTTCGCCTAAGAAATACGCTCACTAACCTACCATATAAACCTTACATATAGTAAAGAGAAATCTAGAGATTTAGCTAACAGCTGTGCTAGGCATTTAGGTGTTGTCAACCCATTTGTTTGTCGGTGTGTTTCAATGGAAAATGGAAGCATATGCAAAAGTAAACAAGGGCAGAGATTTGCTGTGTTGAAAAAAAGCTTTTAAAGTATGTTTTTAGAGGTGTGTAGTGTCCAGATGTCTATGTGGAGTACTGCTTTACAATGGTTTCAAACCGAAATCTACTTGCTGATTAGTGTGGGTGACATGCCGATGGAGTTTCATCTTTTATGCTTTATTACTTCTATTAAATGAGTATACAGTTATTAAAAACACAGGGATGATCACACAGAATCCAGAGAGTTAAAAAATAAAAATACAAAATAATGAAATTAAATGTAAGTTTTCTTTCCAGAGAACCTTTAGCGTATTTTAATTTATCCTTGGTATAAGGAGAAGACCTCTACTTAAAGACCCTAAAGCTGTGCCTATGATGTATTCAGTAAACATTTCAGATCTATAGGAAGACACCAGGTTGTTTAAAGCTTCAAGTCAATGACTAGTATTTTAAAATCAGTTCTTTGTTTACCTGGAAGCCGGCACAGAGATCTTTAGATATGCTCAAACCTTTCGGCTTCATTGAGTAGCCTAGCATCAGCTTTTTCTTTTAGCTGAAAATGTCTATTTTGATAATCCAGGAAAACTGCAATAATCTAATACCCTTTAGGTTGTGTTAGGAAGGATCTGACTTTGCTCTTAAGTAGGTAAAATGCAGCTTCTACATTATTACATCTTGGTTTTTTAGATGCTTACAACATTTTAATCAGTTGTGAATTCAATTTAGGATAATCACAATTTAGGTTATCAGAAAATACAAGAAGTATCTCTGTGTTGAGCTCTGTTCAACTTCAGATTATCCTGGATAGCCAACGTTTGGCATCAGTAAAGAAGTCAGCGAGGTTTTTTTTGCTATGTAATGTTTTCAGCAGAAACAGAAATGTATGACTGTGTATCAACAGCATTTGAATGAAGATGTACTCATCACTGTCGGACTGACCTAAAGCAGAACTTTTCAAGACATGGAAAACAAGACACTTACTTCTAAAAGTAAATGTACAGAGTTTACTCAGTCAGTTGCTTCTTTAAATACATTTTAGTGGATATTATTCAGTGGGACCATAAGCAGATCTAACCAATAAGGTTGATCTGTAAAAAAAAAATAAAAAATGGATATGAAAGATTTATGTCTGACGGCAACGATAGACAAGTTAAACAGAACAGGGCTAGGAACTCAGCCGTGGGGAACTCCATGAGCAACACTAATTTTATCCAATTCAGAATTGTTCTACTAATGAGCTACAAAGACTGTCCAAGATCAGTACCTAAGTAATATTAAAGACACTGAAATATGAAAAGCATCAGCTTTCCCTTTCTCTTTAGTGCATATTCTCAGATGATTTGGACTTAATTTTAAACCTGTTAGAGAATCAGCACAGTCCATCAAAGTCTGGTTTCTTAAGTTAAAGGAGTCCATCCAGCTTGTTGGTTATCTAAGTGTGCTTGAGATGCTCCATGTCTTCTCATACTAGTATTTCTCAGCACAGCATGCTGCTTCTGTGCAAGTGCTGCTCTCCGTCTGCTTTTGACTCGCTGCATGTTTGTGAGCAGAGCAAGAGATGTCGAGTGTCTTTGAATAAATGGCTGAAGATGGGGGTCTTTTATATTCCAAGTCTCCTCCCCCATCCCTCCTCTTGTTTTTTCCCTGCTGTAGTTTGGTGTTTAGTGAAAAGCACCGCACAGTTGGCCCATGATTTTAGGAGCAACATTCTAATACTCTAGATAGAGCAGGCTCCATAAGCAATTCTAAAGGGTTTTATAGACAAAACGAAGCAGATACCAATTTAAAACATATTGCTCCAAGCAGAAGGACATCTCTTTTTCTACAGTAACTAGGGACGTTTGCAGAATAATAATCCCCCGAGTCCTCCCATGCTTTTACTTCCTCTATCGTTAAAATATCTAATAAAAAGATATACCATGATTTAAAAAAAAGATTTTCTCATAAATCATATCCTGTGCCTAGTTTTATTTGTATAAATCCCCATCTTTTTGTTCCATTAAGTGACTCAAAGTCTATGTTTGGACTAGAAATGGCACAAATCAAAAGTTTCATTGTCTGCTTTTATTACAGAGTCATCTCCACAAGCGGGCTAAGACGACCACTGCTCAGGTTAGTCCTTTTCTGCTTTCTTCTCAACAACAGCTTATTTGTTGGTGAGCACATTTAAACATCTGACTTGTACTTGTTTTCCTTCAGGCTTGCACTCTGTCAGAACTGGATGAGAAGATTAGTGCTGTGAAAGCAGCGCTCCTCAAGAGGGTTTCAGAATTTGGGCCAGTATACGGGACCGATAGTCCGCTCTGATTCACAATAAAGCCAGTCAAGCATTCAAGATAAACATCCTGTGCTTTTTTGTTAATGCTCATCAGTCACTTCGATGACTTTTAAAACAGTGCTCCGATTACAGTTCGTCCTGTTGACCCTAAGCCCCAGCTATTGCTACATTTATCTACTTACTAGTTTACATAGATCCAAATCACAGACTTGCAAATGTGTAGAATTTGATCCAATTCCAACACATTCCAATCATATAGTAAGATTGTGATCCAAATATATACTGCTCAATTTAGCTCTAATACAATTAGCTTCCTAAGGAAGCCCAGCAGATAGCATGGAGTCATTGACTTCGCAGCAACCCCTTCTCTTAAGAAAGCTCATGGCAATATAGAAAACTTGATTTCTTTTTTTTCTGGTGCTCAAGTGAAGTTTTTGCTGGCCCTAAACTGGATTCAGATACTTTGTTCAGTTATATAATACTATATGTGATGTTTTTGCCTTGTGTTTGATTCCTACATTTTCTGCCATTAGTTTGTTTTTGCTTTTTTCTTCTGGAGAAATAAAGATATAAGCTTTGAATACAACTGCCATCAGTTCGGTCCAAAAATTTAAAACATTTTTTTGTCATTTGTTTTTTTTTTTATGATTACATGCCTTCTGATTTAAAAAAATAAAAACTAATGTATTTCCTTAGTTTTTAATTAAATAAAAACATTAAAAAAAATTAATTAAAAACTAAGGAAATGCATTAGCACAGGATGATTAATTTTTTAAATTAGAGTATAGCATCAAGGCAATTGAACTCCTGGGGCATTTATCTGGTCAGCTAAGATGCAGAGGGGGCTGGTATTCAGAATCAGTATCCATGAAACTAACAACAGCTGTACAAGAAGGGCTACATTGAAACAACCCCCCAAAACAGGAATCATTTTAAAGGCGGAGGCCACTGACATTTTCTCTCATCTTTTGTTTTACTAGTTTTTGCATTTATCTGTTATCAGGTGACACCTGGACCCTACAGAGGTTGCACAGGTAGTCCTCCAGGAGGCTGTGCCAGTATGTGTCATTGACAGAAGGTTTGCTATGTCTCTCAGCACTGTCTAAACAGCAAGCAATTCCAGGAGACAGGACGTTAACTTTAGGAGAGTTAGACAGGGATGTAGGTAGTTTTTAACCCTTAACAGGAGCCGTATGTGTAGAGTACTGCTAAAGCCCTACAAAATAACCCCCAGCAATGCCCTGTGTGAAAGAGCCCAGTATCCTGCAGTAAACTGTGTGCTCGCTGCTTGGTACCATTGAGCCCAACTGGGATTTGCTATTAAATAAAACAATTTGCAGGTCCACCTCTGGCACCGGGTGCTTTTCAGAAATGACAGTTTCTTCCTGAGCATGTTACAGATTGATGGTTCGGGAAAAGCCAAAGAGAACACTATGCTGTCTTTAACTACGTTCTTTTAGAGATGAGTCAGTGATGGTCTGGGAAGGCATGTCCATTGAAGGAAGCCAAGTCCAAAGACCAATCAACGGAACCCTGACTACCATTAGGTATTGGGATGGAATCCTTGGACCCAATAACAGACCCTACACTGGTGCAATGGTTCCTGGGTTTCACCTGATGCACAACAATGACCAGTCTTAAGAGATGAGAGCATGCGGACAGGTTCTGCAGGATTAATACTATTGTCTGGCCACCATGCCTGCCTGATCTAAATCTAATGCAAAACCTCTGGGCCATTATGTTTCGATTCATCCAACACAGCCCGATTGCACTAAACTATCCAGGAGCTCAGTTATCTCCTGGTTCGTATCTGGAAGGAGATCCTCCTGGAAAACATCCCTGGTCTCATTAAGAGCAAATCTCAACTCTGAGGTATTCATGCAAGCCATTGGTGGGCATACTACTGAATACTATTTAGAGTTGCTGCCATAAAATATTGGAAAAATGGTCTGGTCTGGCCTGCCCTATCATTGCTTTTTGGGATGTTTTTGAATTTTTTGCCCTCTGTATGTGGATAATTTTCTAAAAGAATGTGTAATCTGCACCTTCCTAACACATTACGCAGTCCATATTAGTATAGATATGCTGCTTGATGTTTCGTTATGAGATCCGAATATTCCTTAAATATTTAGAGCAGTGTAATTGTTCTATAAATTGATGATTTTAGTTTTACTTTCCTGCTTGACTACTGGAACTTTGAAAATAATCATGATCTAGAATTAACAACTAAATAATGTAATGTGATCGCAATTTGTTTTCTTATTTTGCCTATCAGTCATGTTGCCTAAAAACAATCTGGAAATGGTAAGAATGCTTTCAGTGTTTAAATAAACGGTTATGCGATTTAATATTATGTGATAGATGCAAAACCCCTAAATATTTAGTGTTCAGCATAATTTCTATGTATGAAGCATCAGTCGCTTCAAATTAAGTGATTTTGTTAGTTCAAATAGAAACTATAACAAACCAAATTATAATACACTCTTAAAAAATTATAAAATGCTTTTTAAAATTGGAGGCTTGGTAATTTAATCTTCAGTAATGATGGGAAGGTGTGTGTATCTACGTGTGTGTGTGTGTGTGTGTGGGTGTGTGTGTGTGTGTGTTATTGAGATGAACCTCTGTGAGAGAGCACCTGATTTATCCTCCCGACCGCTGTGTGACGATGATCACCCCTAATGGTTGTCATTATAACAAATGACCTGATTACTGCAACTCTGTTTGGAAAACATTCTGGAGACCCAACAAACCAGCATTAAATGGGACGCCGCTGTGTTTGACACTGTGACATGTGCATAAAAAGCTTGTGCGCAGAGTTTTCCCTAAGCAAGTCGCTCAAATAATGCGTTTATGCGTTTCTCCTTTATGAGAAAACATGAAGAGCTGCTGCATATTGGTAAAACTTGTTTAATTCATCTGTTGGGCTGGAGACATGTAAATAACAAAATGAAAATAAATAAAATAACTGTTTTCAGTAAGGGCTGTAACAACAAAAAGATGGAGCTTAGTTTATTTTTCTTGTGCATTCACAACCAATATATTAACTTTGCTAAAGAGTCACATAATAAATCCTAAAGAATTGGAGACATTTGAAGGTAGTTCATGAACCATTTTAATTCAGTTTTTCAGTTTTATTTATAAAGCGCCAGTTCACAACAGGTCGTCTCAAGGCACTTTACAAAGTCAATTTAATTGAGTCATACAGATTTGAAGTCAAATCCATACATTCCAACTGATCCTAATTATCAAACAGTGCAGTCAAATTCAATTTAGTTCAAAAGAATTTCCAGCTAAGGAAACTGAGCAGATTGCATCGAATCAGTGACTTGCAGCATTCACTTCTCCTGGATAAGCATGTAGAGACAGTGGACAGTCGCTTGCATTGACTGCAGCAATCCCTCATACTGAGCATGCATGTAGCAACAGTGGAAATTTCCCTTAACAGGAAGAAACCTCCAGCAGAACCAGGCTCAGTGTGAGCGGCCATCTGCCCTGACCGACTGGGGGTGTAAGAGAACAGAGCAGAGACACAAAGAGAACATAGAATAATCCAGGAGTAGTTTCAACGGGAAAGAAAATTAAAACAGTAATGGTAGTAGCTCCTTTAGCGGCATCATCTAGGAAAGAAAGACAACTAAGATGAACTCTGAGTCAGTTTTTAAGTCTAGAGTATGAAAGAGAGCACATACAGTTAGTCACAGTAGAATCTCAGCCAGTAGCTATGTCTAGGAGAGACAGGATTAAACTCTGAAAGACAGGGCCAAGTGTATCATCGGTAGAAGGTGAGCATTAAGTTGTTGCCAGCAGCAGCTCAGCCGATGCCCCCCTCTAGGAAGGAGCCACAGCTAAACACAGAGCCAGGCCAGATGCAGCTTCTAGGAAGAGAAAACAACAGAGAGAGAACATAAAGTTAAAAGCTGAAATAACAGCTAATAATGCAAAATTGGAGTAGTATGAGAATGTAGCAGAGAGAGTGAAAGTGGTCATTATGTCCTCCTGCATTTATGTCCTCCAGTAGCCTCAGCCTTTACCACTTTAACAAGCATTTTCTTCATCTCTCTCTCATTTTATTTGTGTTCCATATTTTAGGAGCGACTTACCATCTAGAGATGAATGTTCAATGCTAGTTATGTGCCTCTAGTGACCAAATAACTACTAGCTTAATCAGAAAATATTTCCAGCTGTCCGTATCTGGATAATAGCTTGTAATGAGGCAATATCATTGCTTCATTTAATATTATTGTTGGTTAATTTTAGCAACAATGGCCTAAGTTCTTTAGCATATGTGCAGTTTATAAAGGAAAAATTGCATTTTGTCTGAACAACATAAAGTTATTGTTATAGCACAAATGGTGAAAATATATTTATGTCTATCTGTTGAAAGGTGGTTGGAGTTGATCAAATGAGCTAACCAAGCCTAACTTTCATTGTCTTTGTTTGGGCTAAATTTGAAAAAAAAAATTAAAAAAGCCACTGTTTCAGCCTATTTCTGGGTTACAGCTGTGGGAGGCAATTTTCTAAGCGGAAAAATGAAAAACCTTATACTGCAAGGTCCTTTAAACAAAATGCTAAATTAATTAATTGCAAAATAAAAAAGTCATTTGAAACCCATCAATCATTTTATCTTTGACAACATCAAAGCCTGGATTCAGGTAATAATAACTTGAACTGGAAGTTTGTTGTATTTTATTAAAACTTCTAAAACTGTTTTTAGTAATAAAATGTATTTTCTTTCCATGACTGATGCTGCAGCTGTGACAAACTGACTACTACAGAGAAGTCCAGCCTTCTCATGTCTTTGGAAATTACTGTAACTCCCCTTCCTCTTCTTTGTTTTTGCTCTTTTTACATCCTGTCAGGATTTATTTCAGACTTGATTGATGGAGTGACCTGAATAAAACAGAGGATCTTGCATTGTGTTTTTTTTCAGGGGAAGATATTTCATTCTTAAAGCGGAAATGGGGAAATTTCTTTTCACCCTGTCTTTCAGGTGTACCTTGCTCGTTGACGGCTCTGTCCGTCTCTTGCTCATAGAACTGGAACCCTTGGAGCAACAAGGGGGCCACAATGTGCACAGAAAGGGGGGAGCACTTGAGCTCTGCCGATGTGAATGTGGGGAGAGGGTTGGGTATTCTCATTGTTCCCTGGAAGCTTTTGTCTCAGACACAGCCCCCTTATGAGGGTTAATGAGGACAAATTGGTCTGAGTGTAACAAATGGATTATGGAGCGGGACAAAAGCTTGTATTTGGTGTGCTGCTTTTGTTGGGATCCACCCATCATCTGCCTACTGAGCCAAACGTGCAGACAGGAGCCTGCAATGACATGGATTGCTAAAAAATCTCATGATCTTCATCTGGTGCTAGTATGAAGATACATCTTGCATGAGGTAGATTTCTTAACATTTACACAAAAACGGTGTGGTATGTTTTCCCAGATTTTTCCCTATGCTGCTAATTTCCTAAAGTCAATATGTCGACAGTAGTGTCAGTGGTTAAGGCGCCAGGGTTGGGTGGGCATAGTGTATCCTTTTAAATCCACAATGAGGCACTCATCTCCTATTGACTCTATGTAATTCCTGCCTGTCAATCAGTCCCTCTTCTGCTTCGTGTCTTAAAATGTACTTGGAAAGCTCGGTAAAAAGACACAGAGGTGTTCCTTGTCTTCTGTGCGTCCAGTTGTATTTTTTGTGGGGTCGAAGGAGAGGTTTCATATCCATTCATATCTCTCAAACTCTTAATGGGCTCCAAGCCCTCCAAAAAGAAAGCTCTTTCCTGTGACTAGTCAGCTCCAGTCTTTATTCATCTGTGGCTCCGTGTCAAAAAAGACTGTTGCTCGTTTGTGCCCCGAACAATGAGGAACAAGGCTGAATCTCTGGCTGGGAACAAAAGACGGAAAACAGGCTTTTCACTCTGCAGAACATTAGATTCTGACACATTTTGCCATGGCAGTTTTTTTTCCTCCCCATCCTGAGTGCCCTGGCTCCGGTCTTATAAAGAGACCACCTGTTGGCAACAAGCCTGTTCTTCATTACTGACAGGCCTATTATCGCAGGATGAGGAGCACCACAGGCTAACTTTTTAAAGTTAACCCTGCTGCAGTTTCTAAACCTCGCCAATTGGGACGCCCAAATCACATGTTAGCACTGGAAAATCTATTTCTGCTCATAATTTTGTATGTTGCGCATGAGTAAGGGCTGTAACGGAAGTACATCATTCATGTCCTTTTTAATCACAAATGTTACAAATAGTGGGTCTCGGATGTGGACAGATTAAATTAGCTACAGCAAGGTATTTTCAACTACTTTTTTTGTGGGATTTTTTTTTTCTTTTAGAAGGAAATGTGAGCTGTTTAAAACAAAGAAAACATCATCATTTGGCTACAATGTTCAGTATGCAAAAGAATTAATGTTCTTTTTGTGATAGGCACTACTTTGTGTTGGTCTAACTGTGAAGTGGAAGAAAAATATTACATGGTGTTCACAATGTTTTACATATAACGATCTGAAAAGTGTGGCATCCATCAGTATTCAGCTCCTTTGTCAAAATAGCTGCAAGTATTTTTGCAGTATACTTTAATCAACTCGGTTTTTTATTGCCAGTGATTCTTCATTGAATTTAGGTCTGCACTTTGAACCTCTGTAATAGATTAATCTGCATAAACCAGTCAATGTTAGCTCTGGGTGTCTGTTTTAAGTCATTTTTCTGCTTGAAGGTTATACTCTGCACCAATTTCAAATCTTTTGCAGCCTTCAACAGGCATAAAATCTGACCAGCATGATGTTGCCACCGCCATGTTTCACAGTGGAGATAGTGCTCGGTGTTACTGTTCCACCACACATACCATCTGACCAAAGCTCCCTCTTGCACATGTTTGCTGGGTCCCTGTTATGGCCTGTTGCACACTGCAATGGTTTTTTTTTGTTTTTGTTTACGTTTTTATGTTTTTTTTCATTCCTTCAATGGTTCTTCCTGTCAAAAGATTTTCCCACCTAAGGTGTGGATCTCTTCGGCTCCTCCAGGGTAACCACAGGCCTCTTAGCTGCTTCTCTGAATAATGTTCTCCCTGCCCCGTCTAGAAGGGGCCAAATACAAATCGGTTCCACAGTTTTCAGATGTTTTTTTTTTGTTTTCAAAATGGAAAATAATGTGTCTGTGATTGATATACTGTATGATGCAATCAAGCATGTGGTTCTGTTTCGAACTGATTTTGATAAATACTGTCTGACTGGAAACAAGATGTTTATTTTTTTGTCTGATTGTGTGAAGATTTTAGGGTTAAATGATTTGTTTTAATAGATCTGAAAAACCAAGGATTTTTATTGTGGGAGCATGAAATGTAAGTTTAGTTGTGGCTTAAGGGAACATTTTATTCCCTTAAAGGCAACGTAAAAAAGAGCAAATACTTTTGTCATGCTCATGTCAAGGTATATCCAGTCCAGTTGTTGCTTCTTCACAAGTATCCAGAAGAATGGGGGTGCATGCACCTGTGAGCATCCCCCAAAACATAGACAACACAAAAGAGGATCCCCCTGCAGGCTTACAACAAGAGGCAGTCAGCTGTGCGCTGTGGCCCTGCTGCACGGTCTCCAGGCACTCTGGAGTTAAATGCTCCTGTGATATTGCCAGGAGGGAGCAGCGGGAGTTGAATTCAGGCAATTACAATCAAGTCAGGGCATAGTTAGTGCGTGGGCCCTGGCAGCACCTGAGCTGGATGCTGATGAGACACTTAGACCTAAACCCTCATGCATTGGCCCAGGCACTGCGTTGAGTGAGCCCTCCCCCCCAGCTTCCCCTTCTCTTCTTCTCCTCCCACAACAGCAGACCCCCTACTGGACACTTCCACTTCCCTTCACCTCATTTAGGCCTCTAGAGCTCTCTCACCCTCTCCCTCTCTGGCCCTTACATTGCAATACTTCTGCTTTATATAGGTGGCGTGGAGTACTGCACTCAATCACTCTTCATTCATTCACACTGTACAATAATAGACTACTACTTCGATATTGGCCTTCAAGCACCTGTGCATAACGGAGCTTCAAACCTGTGCAATGTCATTGCAAGTTCTTGAGAAATATGTGAAGCGTTACCTCTCTTAAATACACAAAAAACAACAGGAAAATGTAGAAAAGAGGAGCCTTTGATTATTTCAGTTTTACCACAGTGTGTACTAAAAAGACCTTTTTAAAGATTCTCCCTGTCTGACCCTGTTATTTTTACTCACCAAGATCCATTACGCATTTCTCTCTGGAGATAAATTCAGTTCCAGGTGCTGAGTTCAGAACTGCATGCCCCACCTGATGTGCTACAACAATGGAAAGAGAGAGTACAGTGCCTTGAGATTTTAACATGTCATGTTACAACTGCAGACTGTATTTTATTTTATAAAAATTCTGTGTTATAGGCCAACACAAGGTTGTGTATAATTGTTAAAGTGGAAGAAAAATAATGCAAAGTTTTCATATTTTTTTACAAATAACTATCTGAAAAGTGTGGCATGCATTTGTGTTTAGCCACCCTAAGTCACGATGAAGAACCACTTTTTGGTGTCATTAGAGCTCCAACTCTTTTGGACTAGGTCTCTTCCACCCATCTGTGAACTAAACATTTTCCCCCATTTGACTTTGCAAATTATCTCAAGCTATGCTAAACTGGATGAAAGGCAACCATGAACAGCTGTTTTTAAAGTCTTGCCGTAGATTATCAATTAGTTTCATGTCTGGATTTGGAGCTGGCCATCCTGTCACAGGGATTTTATTTTATCTTAACCATTTAATTGTATCTCTGACTCTGCGTTTACGGTTGGTGTCTTGCTGGAAATTGAAGATCTGCCCAGTTTCTAATCTTTTGCAGCCTCTAACAGGTTTTCTTCCAGGATATCACTGTATTTACCTGGATCCATCTTCCCTCATCTTCCCTGTATCTGCTGGGGAAAGACATCTCCACAACAATCTTCTTATGGCTTACTCTCAACAATGCCCTTCTTCTTACCACTCTTAGTGATTGCATGACTAAACGTTACCCTGTCAGTAAATTAATCCACCTTAGCTGTGGATCTCAGCAGCTCCTCCAGAGTTACCATTGACCTATTGGTTGCTTCTCTCATTGACAGTTAATGGTCATGTCTTGGTAGGTTTGTAGTTTTTAAACTACTCCACCACCTGACCTGTCAGGCATGTCTCTTGTTCTTCATGATTCTGTTTACTCACTAATTACTGAATTTTATGTAGGGACATCAGAATGGGGGGGGGTCTGATGAAAGGTTCAGTTGGTATACATATTGTGCAAGGCGCTGTTTCTTCCTTTGTAGGTGTTGAATACAGAACTGCATGTCTCACCTGATGTGCTATAGTAAGAGAAACAGAGAAGAAGTTCTTGAAAATCTGTGATCCAACAATATGGAATCAGGCACTGCAACAACTACACTCTTAGCCCCTTTACCCCCTGATAAGATGCTCTCAGCTCTTGCTGAGGGAAAGCCTCCTGGTTCCCGCCCTCTCTCTGCCACCACACTTTGCTGAAGTGTCATTAGGATTGTAAAGGACAGGCCTACACAGAATTTGGATTGCTACAGATGTATGGATTCATAGATAAAACATAAGATATTTTGGAAAAATCTAAAGGTGGTATCCGAAATGAGGGGCCATAGAAGAGATTTCACTCACACTCTTTTTTTTTCTGTGAGCATGCATCTTTCACGGGTCACTTTAGTGCCATTTCTTGTGAGATTGCTAGCTTTGCTCCTCAATCTACTACCATTGCCCATGTGTGGCAGTGCTTGTTAGTTAGAACTGGACATAGTATTTGGCAGATCCGAGGGGAAAGGTTGGATACCCCTTTCACAAATTTTGTCATAATGGCTGTCTTTTGATTTTGCCTGGACTTTGAAGACTAGCAGGGATTGTGTGTTTGAAATTATTCCATTTTGGCGGCGAAAAAAGAAAATGGATTGTGCTGATCCTGTTTTGTTCCTCCAGTAGGGGACGGGGGTGGGGGGAAGGCTGCAGTATTATCCCAAGCTGACACGGGTGGCGAAGAGGCAATCACAGTGGGCCCTCGCTCTGACAAAAACACTCCATCTGCAAGGAGAGGAGGAAATCATACCACAATGATGTCTGACTCTTCTGCCTCACTCTGGCAGCTGGGCCCTGGGACCCATGGACTGGCAACCGCCTCCACAACGGCTTCTATACAAACACACAAACACCGCACTACTAAATCAGCAGCTGTAACATACAAAGGCAATGCACCTGCCTTTACACGACAACAGGAGCAAAGCCTGTCTTTGGTCTAGAAGTTTCTTTGAGTAATCAAACTAGTTAGAATAATAATTTCACAAGTGATACTATCAATATATTGTTAATACTCTGCTTAAATGTTTAAATCTTATTGTAACTTTAGAATCATATGGTCTTCTTTCAAAGCTTTAAAGCCGCTCTCATAAAATTATCTTTGAGAATTTAACTAAGAAAATTGGTGGAACAATATGCATCGCTTTTACACGGGTTTATCGTTATCAATATTTATGAGTAGAACTTATGTAAGTTTAACAACTACAATACACAAAATAAAATAATGTTAATTGTTAAGATTACATTACACAAATTAATTAATTTTGATTACAAAGTTGTCATGTTCCTGCTGTTCTTTTTTATATGGACTTAAACTTTAGGCACAACATTCAATTTTTGTCCAATTTTTTATAATAAAATTGAAAATGTTAACCCTTTGAATTTAATTGTAAAATCTATTTAACCTTTTCCATGAAAACCTCAGCTAATATGTGTATACTGCCTCAGGGTTAAGAAACTATGGTAGGTAGCAAGTTTGACATTAGCATTAGCACTGTGGCTAAACTAGCTAAAGCCGGATGACTTCAGTTCTTGCTCTTATACAGAAACTTTCTCATTTTGTGGTCTTTATGCTTGCCTAATTCTAACTAATTCCTAATTGAATTTCTCCCTTTTCGTGTTTTCACAAATAGAAAATAAATCTCGAACTCTCCATTAAATAATCTCTGTTCCATGAAATATATTACCCAGTTCAGGGTTGGTAATTGTTAAGATTTTAAACCACAGATGATCAAAGGCACTCCAGACTCATTAAAAAAGCAGTGAAATAGCTATTTAGATTTGCACCGATTGGACGCTACAAAGTAGATGGTATCTTTGGGATCATTAGCCAATTGCAATATTCTTACACTGTATCTTGTTTCTACCGAGCATCCAAAATGTTGCTAAATGAGTAATTTAAAAGGCGTGAAGGCTTCTTCTTTGCTTATGTAGTGGACTCTTGTCGGCCAACCAAATATCTTTATATCTTTACTCTGTCAACACAGCAGGGGACAACTCAAGACCTGCTTTTTTTAATAATTCAAAATAAGAGCTTCATACATAAATAAAGGGTGTCAAGCATGAGGCATTCACCTTAACATTCAAGGTTCATATTAATATCTTACATTTAATTGGTGTCACTATTATGTAATGACAGAAAATAGGTAGCGCCTTAAAAGACCATTTTAATTCATTTGTTTCAAATTAGTATGAACAGGGACAAGACAAAAAACAATGTTCATTTTTAAAAACAAATTTGCCTGTCTATAGGCCTTCTAGCCAAAGTTTAATTCGCAATATTGTGAGATCTTGTGCCACAAGATCTTATTACAAGTGAATCTGAATTGTAATTATTTTAATGCCTTATATTTAATACAATCCAAAGTTATTTTGTAGTGCTTCAATTTGTTTGCAGAACACAAATGTAATTTGGATGTAAAGGACACAGTCACAGCAAAAAAAAAAAAAAATAATAAGCATGTTTGCAGGACCTGTTAGCATTCTGTAGTGTCATCTCCTTCCCTCAGTGGCCTGTACCTAGGGATCAAACGCACCTCTTTGGGAGTAAGGCCTGACCCCCCGCTATTAGCAAACAGAGAAGAGCCCAGCTGACACCACTCTTGAGATGTGCCATGTAGACGGAGGCCTGTGATTACGGCACAATCCTGAGGAGACTGCCCTCCACTGCGCTCAAGCCCCAACCTCAACTACACACACGTAAAATTCACCTGCCCCCACCCACTCCTCTAATACAGTCTCATCCACCTCTAAAATAAATGTTAATCCCTCTCCCAACTGGCTGCTTCTGAGCCCTCGTTTACACATATAGAGCCATCCCTTAGCCATGAATAATCAATGAATGTATTGCCAGAGCAGGTAATTTCTGGTCGCTATTACAGCAACAGATTAGAGATTGTACGTTATAAGATCTGTGGGGGAGGAAAGGAGGGTGTGCCACATATGTTTTTTTTCTGTGTGTGTTTTTGAGAAAGGATGGAGAAGCTCTCTAAAATACAACGTGGCACAGAGAAATATGGGGGCTCTCGGGTGCCTTCATAGTGCCACATGAAAACCAATGAAGGTAAAGCAAGAGTGGAGATTAATTTGTTGTGTGAGAGGCACAGGCTCAAGTGGGTCTTCCAATAGCAAATTAGCGAACCCTCATTTCAAAAACCCTTAAACATGCTAGAGAAGAGAAATGCACAAAAACAAACAGCATGCACATGCATTCAGTGTCTTCCTTCAAGGTGAAAGACTAAAAGCTCGTGCACACCCTCTATTTTTACTTTTTGGAAAAAATATTTCCTGCTTTCTCTTTTCTACACTAAGGTGCTCACACACACACGTGCACAGAAAGCAAACTTCAATTTTATCTGCGGGGGCAGAAATCAATCTCACATCTCTTTAGTTAATCCGCAATGACTCTCTACAGAATCTGACACTAATAAGGTATTGAGCAGGTGAGGCCAGGGTCTGACGAGGAGAACAGAAGGAAAGGCCTGAAGTCTGGGGCTCTGACTTGGCGGCTGGCACCGTTCCAGCACAATTATGGGAGTTGTGTATGGAAGAGAAGCAGCAGAGATAGAAAGCAGAGAGGGAGGCACAGAGAAAGAGGGAGATAGAGGAGGTGGTGGAGGGGGGAGAGGAAAAAAAGGAGGAAAAAAAATCGATCCCATCTGTGGTATGATGGTTAATTAAAGCAGCTCCTGAGCAGCCCAAGGATGAGAGGCTTGGCTGGGCTCCTGGAGGCACAGCTCTGATTACTCACACAGAATGGATGGTTTCTTAGCAAAGAAAGGAGGAGGCCAAGAGCTGCCTAGTGGGGTGCACAGACAACGTCAAGGAGGAGAGACATGTGCACACGTGCAAATGGACCCATGTACAAACTCATGCATGTATGTTTTTAGTTGCAAATGCTGTGAAAATATCTATCACAAACATTTGTGCAGGCTATGTTGATATAACCCTAAATAGATGTTTCAGAAAAGAAATGAAACAAACAAGCTAAAACACATAAATTAATAGAAACGTTTCAACTTTATGCAATGGTAACTTTGTGCAGTCATGTCTCACAACTTTAAGCTCAACAGACAAGTCCGAAAAGAAAGCTATAATATGTTAATAGAGGTCAGGATGAGCTACCATTTCATTTTCATCTCTTTACTATAAAGACTCGCAATATTATATTTAAATAACCTCAAAGCCAATTACACCCTCCTCATTGACTTTCAAGGCTGTTTCATATTAAGAGGGCATGAGTGACAGCATTAGCACTTTGGTGTGACCCCACCCCCCTATGGTAAGATTTGGTATTGCATAATATGACAAAAAATATTCTGCATTTGGGATCCGTCAAGAGTAAGATGAACACACTAACATTCATTGTTATATGTAAAAAGATTTTAATGGTCACAAGGGAAATTATAAGTTTTACAATCACACTTTTTACAAAAGCAGGTTAACAATTGCTGTGACCATGTCAAAAAAAAGGTTCTTGAAGGATGTTATGTAGATGTCAGAAAAAGAGTTGGAGCGGACATATAATCATACTCTCATGCTCAGAGATGGCTTATAATAAACCACCAAATCTCAGGTGTATGAATTATGTATATGGCAATGATTTAATGGGAGCAAAACAGAAAAGAAGGAGCATGCAAGCTGATTGAGGCGTGCCACGTGGTGCATCACTCAGCGCCGTGTCTCATGGTGCAGACGTCTGAGGTCAGGGCCCTGTGCTAATTGGTGTCGGGCCAAACGCTTGTGAGCTAAATTAGAAAATTACATGTTCCCGGAGGAATCAGCTGCAGTTGTTGGGGTGCCTTTCTACAGTACGGCTGCAGTCTGCATCTGTGTGGCAGAGACAGGCGTCTGGCTGTGTTTGCAAGAGATGGTGGGTTGCTGATTAGAGAGTGAACTTTGTGTTTTAAAGGTCTGTCTGGAGAGTAAAGTTTAACAACCCTGGCGCACCTATCAAATATGGGAAAAATTGGCCAAACGGATCAAAGTTAGGAGAGTTCTGTCTCCTTATGTCTTAAGTTTCATGCAAATAAGGAAATTAAAAAATACGTTTTCACTCTGTCGGCATTGAAGATCAAAACTACAGATACATTTACCTTGAAATAACAGGAATTCAAGTAAATGCAACCAGTCCTAGTCGGTGTTAAAATGAACGTTTATTAACAAAAAAAGGGGAACAAAAGTGTTAGAATTATTAATTTTTAATAATTAAAAATTGGTGTTGCCACGTATAGTTTAGTTGTTTATCAATGAAGATTGTGGATACAGAGATATAAAATAATTGTCATAGTTTGGTTTTTTGATGGACCAAAATGCAGGGAAGAACTCCTGAAGCTCGAGGTTTTCAGGTAAGATGAGTCTTTGTTATCCATGCCAGGACACAGACAGGGTGGCAAACACACGAGATCACACATACCCTCACATAAGGAACCAGCAGGGAACAAAAGAAACAAACCGGCTTAAATACAAAAACTGAATAGCAGGGGGAACCAATGACAAACGTGGCAAGACAATCAGGGGAAAACACAGAACAGAACCAAAACAAAACAACCCAACCAGGGTGGGCGGAGGGGGCCTTGGAAGGAGGGCAAGACTTCAGGCGGGCCGTCCCTGACAGATCCTGAGTCCAGGCGGCCGGCCCGGAGGCCGTCCCCGTTAGACCCAGAGTTCAGGCGGCCGGCCAGGAGGCCGTCCCGGGCAGATCTGGCGATCAGCAGGCCAGCGACATAGGGGCAAGCGATCAGCAGGCCGGCAACGTAGGAGCAGGCGATTAGCAGGCCGGCGACATAGGAGCTGAGCAGACCGGTGACGTAGGAGCCGATGATCTGAAGGCCGGCGGCGGGACCAGGAGAACCCACGGTGGAGCTCAGAGGCGCAGTGTTAAGACTGCTGGGACCTCCAGCGAGGCTGTGGAGACCTGCGCGGAGCCGCCAAGACACAGCAGGTGGAGAGTGTGCGTCCTCGCACCCCTCAGGGACAGGAACAGGAAGTGGAGACAGGTCCTCCACGAACTCCTCCAGAACGGGAACCAGGGATGGAGGCAGTTTGTCCTTCGAGCCCTCCAGGACAGTACTGGGAACAGGAGCAGGAAGTGGAGCCAGTCCATCCACGAGCCCCACACGGACAGGAACAGAGTGTGAGGGCGGTTCGGCTTGGGACCCCTCCGGAACAGAACTAGGAACAGGATTGGGGTGTGGAGAAGGTTCATCCATGAACCCCTCCGGAACAGGACCAGGAACAGGATCGGGGTGTTTAGGCGGTTCATCCATGAACCCCTCCAGAACTGGACCTGGAACAGGATTAGGAGTTGGAAGCAGCGGCGATGGCTGTTCAGGAGCTAAACCATGAGCCAGAAAGCCGCCTCTAGCTTCAGTGGAGAGGCGAGCGGAGAAGGGGGCAGGATGCCTCCTCATTGAAGCGGCGATTTCTCCCAGGGCCCTTTGTCGCTCAGCCTCAATTGCGTGGTGAATCCGAGGATCAGGGAAAAAATCCCTCCTCGCCTCGAGCCAGTCTTGAAGGCTGCCAGCTATTTCCAGCCTTCTCCATGGTGAGCTGAGAGATGTAGCAAGGTGGGAAAACAATTTGACCAAAATCTCACCCCTCTTGAATTCCCTCACCATTCCTCCCGCTTGGTCCCGTTGGCTGGTTCCTTCTGTCATAGTTTGGTTTCTTGTTGGACCAAAATGCAGCGAAGAACTCCTGAAGCTCGAGGTTTTCAGGTAAGGTGAGTCTTTATTATCCATGGCACGACACAGACAGGGTGGCAAACACACGAGATCACACATAAACTCACATAAGGAACCAGCGGGGAACAAAGGACACAAACGGGCTTAAATACAAAAACTGAACAGGAGGGCGAACCAACGACAAACGTGACAAGACAATCAGGGGAAATCACAGAACAGGTGTGGGCTTGGGGTGCAGGGAGACAGAAAACACAGGACTAGACCAGGTAATATAACAAAAACACAAGCAGGTATGACAATAATAGTTTAAACTTACTGTCATATCACAACCTTTTTACAGTTTGCCTTCAACCAGAACAACATTCTTTAAAGTCACAATGGATTTCTTTTTTTTTTTCTTTTTTTTTCCAGCTGTACTGTTGCAGCATTTCAGGCATACCATATAGAGCAGGTGGTTGCCTACATGTGCCAGAGCATTTTTGTTCTATAAAAAAAGATATCTGAAGACAGTATCCTAACTGCAAAATAAACTTTTTAAATTCCGGATCCAATCCAGCATCAAAGTGGGAAGGTCACATTTATGTTATAGTAACCTGTGTTTATATGACCTTCGCCCATTGAGAGAAATTGAGCGTTGGTGCATTGTTGTGTGCGTGTGTGTGGGTGTGTGTTTGTGTGTGTGTGCATATGTGTAGAAATAAGTGTGAAGGGATGCCCACCGGAGCCCAGCGCAGCCCCTGTATCCCTCAACCAGCTCAACACACTGCCGGGAACCATAGGGTACCAGACGGGGGCGCACTACTTCAGCACGTGGCTCAAGCACCCACACAGACAACACCCCACCAAGGCAGACAGCCCCCTGCCGGACCCCCCATGGCAACATCCTTGCCAATGCCGAGGAGGCACCCGGACCCCAGGCACAGGCAGCCATAGCACCAGGAGCTACTGCAGGCCCCAAGCCACCCAGGGAACCAGACCCAGATCCACCCACACCAGCCAGGAGCAGAAGCAGGCCAGATAAGAGGGCACAACGGCCTATGGCCCGACCTCAGTGCTCGTAGCTGCAGCACCCCTACCCCACCGCCAACACCTCCATGCTAGACCCACTGCAACCCCAGGGCAACACCCAGTCCACCTAGGGACAGCACCAGCATCCCCATAATACCTGGCCCCCAATGCCGAGGTGGCAATGTTAATACCCCCTACACCACTAGGTGACGTATTCAATTAATGGAGACCAAATCATTTTGAAGTTATTCTGTTGGTTTTTCTTACAAAAAGACATTCTCTCCATAGAAACAAATTCAAATAACATATTTTATAATAAATTGTATAAAAGTCTTTCTATCCTCCAGTTTTTAAGTATGTTTTTTTGTTTCCAAATCTACTTATTTGATGTCACCAAGGAGGCAAAGTGAGGGGCAGATTGCACTATATACTCATGTTGACAGGTTTTCACATACTTTTAGCCAAAAGCCACAGAGAGGCGGGCAGTGCCAGAGAGCATGTAGATAGTCTTCAGGTAAATCTCCCGTGCAGTTTTGACATTTGTTGGCAAGTGAGAAACGCATTTAAAACATCCTTTCGTCTGTGTAGTGCATTTTATAAAGGATTTTGTTTTGTATCAGCTGATTGTTGACATTTTGATTCATTCAAAAAGTGTTTATCGGAAGTCAAAGGACTGTTAAACAACCGATGACCAGGCCTCTTTTATTATATCTGCTTACAAATTACTACATCATCAAATACTGCTCTGATTTTACAAAGTATTTTTGTTGGTAAAAAGTAGGACACGCATTTTTATGTAAAAGAAAAAAGCGCCTCTTTTTTCTAAAGTAGAAACTCATTAGATACAAGCCTAAAATTTAGACTACATATCATTATTACATAGTCTTAAGTAGTATTGTGATTGTGTTCAATAAATGCACATCTTGCTCTGCTGAGGATCTTTGCACATGGAGGCGTTTACTGAGATGCTAAGCTAATGTTAGCTCGCTGCCTCTGTTTTGAGGCAGAAACTACTTTTCAGTAGTTATTTGGCTCCTAACATGTTTTTGACGTTTCAATTACTTATGTGTGAACTTACAAAAATGTGTTCTCCAGTTTGTGAGGAAGATCAAGTGTTTTGCATATAATATTTAAAATTAATAATCATTGTTATAGCAGCGCACTGCGCTGTGTTTGGGTCGCTCCCGCGCAGTTGTCAGTTGAGCCTTAGAAGAGCTTGCCCTTAAAATGAGACAAGCGGGTCCAGATCAATTTTGGACACCTGCTGCAGCAGATGATGGTTGCCTCGGGTCTTATGTCAGATCTTTGCAATAATTTTCTTCTTCACTTTCTAAAAGATGTGAGTTCTTCTCGTTTTTGGTTGGGGTGGAGGGGCGGGGGATACTGTTATCTGCTATTGATAGGCTTTGAGGTCTGACACCTCTTCTCTTCCTCTTTATTTGTTTACTTTTGTCATTTTTAGGCCCACAATACTTAACAATGTGCCTTCATAGTCAGGCACACCAACTGGAAATGAGTGATGCTGCCAAATTCCTTTCAGAAAGCCCTGAGAACACCAGTTTATTGGTTTTAAAAAAGTTACACTATTTTGAAGCAAAATAATTAACATATTATGAGGCAGTTAAAAAGTTCTACACAATAAGGAAGTTGGCCTGCTACTAGGATTTTGTAAATTAGACTGATTTAGTTGGAGAGCCAGAGCTATCTGCCAAGACAGTGGAGAACAGTTAATTTTTTATTTTTGTAGAAACACGTCTGCTTAAAGTTAAACGCTCAAAACAGTCACTAGTGTTATTGCTTTTCTTCTTTTCTGTTCTTCAGGAAATACAATCGAGATGATTCATGTAACATTAACCACAATATCTTTGGTATCTCTGTCATGAATAACATGTGGAGAGATCCTGCTTTCTTCCACTAAACCATATTTTTCTTTATTGTTTCTTCTGTCTTTGTGTGCAGGTAGAGTTGTACCTGCATATGTCATTTAAAGCCTGGGCAAATTATTCACTTTTAAACATAACATTCCTCCACTCCTCAGGCACACCCAACAAACAGACCAACAATGTGGACTAAATGATTTGAGTGTTAAATAGCCTTCCTTTTGTTCTTATACTTGTTTCTCCTTTCTGCTCGCTTTTTCTCTTTGTAACACAGGCTCCTTTGGCGGTGTCCTGTTAATCTTAAGTAAACGCCATTAACTGTTTGCTCATATCGCCCAAAGAAAGTATGCTGCAGCCTCCTTTGTCCCCCTATCAGTTGTTTTAAAAAAGGTTTGTGCCATAACGGCGTGGCCGGTCAGTGCCAGAGGCTTTGATGTGCCGTCTCATGTGAAGAATTAACTGCAGTGACCCCTGAAATCTGACTCTGAAGTTGCAATTTCAGGAGCTAAAGTGGCAAAATAACCTCAACTGCACCCTTTCTTTAAAACTGAGGCGCTATCCGATTCTGTAATTACCTCTGGATTACATAGCTGTTTGAAGCTTAAATCATTTGTTAGGCTTTATAGTGCAAAAATGTACAATTACGGGATATTAAAGTACAGTCTTATGTTGGTGATAAGTGTGTTGTTTTTCCTTTCCTTTTGAGAGAAACAACCGAAGGCATGCATCACTGGTTACCTTATATTCTATAAATCAATACAAACCAGTGATATCACTAAAGCATTGTAACTGGGACAGCTTTTAATGATGAATGTTTAGATATTAATTAACCAATAAATAAGAACTACTCCTTCCCCTGTCGATGTAAGTTTAAAACCTTATGTAAGGAATGTTTCTGGTAAATGTGTGCAGTTCGCCTTAGTATTTTGTTAAATAGACTGGATGGTAGATTAAGTAACTAGTCATTGGTAAATAGTCTGCTGGTCAAAGTTGATCTCCTCTTTATTTTGTCTATAGATTTTGTTTCTATTTGTTTGAAAAAACGTTGTGCTGGAGAAGTCCAGAAACTAGCACTTTAGAATTTAGCAAAATATTAACTAATGTGATAATGTGAAGTAACCCATATTTAAGCCACATTTATTCAAACTGTAAAAAAGATGTTTAAAAACAGGAATATTCTTGCAACTGGGGTGCCAGAAAATGCTGGTAAGTAAAAGTCTGTTGTAAAAAAACAATAAAAACAAACAAATGAATAAGACTATGATAATTCAATCTTAGAAAGACTGATGTAAAAGAACACAAACTTCACATAGTTATTCAACTGAAAAAAACTGTAGTGTAAAAAAACAGTAAACAATTGTAAAACCTGCAAATGAATTTTAGCACTTTCTTCTTTAACAAACATAAAAAGTTAAAAATAAATAAATATTTCCTTTCCTGAAAAAGGGCTTCGCAGTGATGCAGTTGTGAGCGCTTCAAATCCTGGCTTTGGGACTTTCTGCATGGAGTTTGCATGTTCTCCCCTTGCCTGAATCGGTTCTCTCAGGGTGCTCCAGATTCCTCCCACAGTCTAAAAATATCTATGTTGGATAAAATGGTTCCTCTACATTGGCCTTAGGTATGAGCATGTGTCCTGTATGTCTATGTGTTGCTCAGTGATGGACTACTGGCATGTCAAAGATGTATCCCCCCCATAATCTACATGGATAAGCAGGATGGAAAATTGGATTTTCCTATAACATTCAAAACTTTTAATTATTTCATGCATTTTGCATTATTCAGAAAACAAACTGAGAAAAACTGTATATTATGTTGTTCAAGAGCTACAGCAGATGGAGTACAATCAACAATTCAGATTTTACTTGAAGTTTAATCACTCCTCCTCCTTTTTAGGCATATTACTCAGGTTTTAAAATCATTGGAATCTTAACTTTTAATATCTTTACTAATTTATACATTTTAACACCTATGACGCTCTTATTCAGCAACCTTTGCTTTTGCTTGCTGCTTGCAAACACATCAGTGCAACTTAACATCTCCTTACTGATGCTGAAAGTTAAAGTGGTGTTTGCAGTGCTCACAGCGACCTCATTTCACTCTATAATTCAGAGCCTTTATGTTCCCAAGCGCACACAAACACATTCACACCTCTGCACACCTCCACATGGTCCCATTTCTCTGTCAAAGTCCCTGTGCGTCATATTTACAAAGCAGATCGACAACCTCACTGAATGTCACTTGACATTCAGGCATAAGAGACAGACAGTCCAATAGCTGAGTGACAGGCGGACACAAAAGAAGGGAGGAAAGCTACAGTGTGATAGCAAAATCCTGGGGGCTATCTGTCTGGTTTTAAAAGAAATAATTGATGTTTTTTCTAAGTTACAGTCACATCTATAAAAGGTTGACCTCTCAACGAATGCACTGGCTTACGGCAGATATCACAGCATAATGCCATAACTAAACAGACACTGAGAGGCTATTAAATGTGGCCATGACAGAAACAAGCCAGGCACTGCTTACATGGATGAAAGCCAACCAGATGACACAGACTTATTTAGGGGAAGCATTTGAAATCATGCTCTGTGACAATGGTTGTTGGGAAATACTTTGTCAGTACTGATTGTTTTCAATACCATACATGTAATATATAATATTTCAATCTAGAACATTCTTTAATTTCAAACAGTTGGTCACACCGCAGCTGGCATTTGTTTTCCAGTTAAGGGTCGCTTTTCGCACTCATACCAAAAGTAAGCGTAACTGGAGCTACTTTTGTTTTATGTATGCTTGAATAAGTATATGACTTTTAAAAAAATAAAAATAACGTGCTAGAAAAGAGATTATTTGGTGTACTAATGCAATATTTGGCCTACATGCAGTGCAGGGCAAATGTATTTCTGGCCTCTGAATTTTCACCTTTTTTGCATGGGATATCCATAAACATTGGTATATTTCACCGGGGTTTTGTGTGATAGACTACTGCAGAGTAGCACATAAAGGTGAAGCTGTGATAGAGTGATGGAAGGTTTAAGTAAACCTGCAAAGTTTGCCATGCATATGTATTCAGCTGTGGATCACTGCAGCTCCTCCAGAGTTAACACGGGCCTCCCGGCGGCTTCTCTGATCAATGCTGCCCGCTCCTCGCCTGTCAGTTTAGGTAGACTGCAATGTCACTGCTTTGTTAGATCTTCAAATGTAGTATTGAAGCAGTGGTAAAACAGAGCTTGGAAACTGAAAAAGAGATTGTTTGGTCGTAACTCAGATGCAGTTTGAATTTGCATCAATCTTAATCCTAAAACATTAAAGAGCTCATCTTTATCAGGTGTAATCTTAGCTTAATATCATCATGTTACCAAAAGACAATACTTCACTCAAAGAGAATCTGGATCATTCAACATGTAAGATCCACTGCATTTAACACACAAACAGTACATTATTATGTTTATTGTTAATTGAAACTTTTGCAAGCTCTTCATTTCTGCAGGTATTGACTAAGAAGAAGAAGTATTAACATATTATCATTATCGGTCGATATCATCAAGATGTTTATCAAGGATGAAAAAATCCATAAGTTACATCCGAAATGCACTCTTCTAGAGATGTTTGATCTGCATTTTCCTGAAATTGTACTCTTGTTGATGCCACAGCCTAGACCCATTATACCAGGGATTTTGGTGACCTGGGTGAGTAATGGCAGCAGTGCATTAGGAGAGAAAGGGAGAGAGATGTGTGATAGCCTGAGTTGTGAGTCAACATCAGAGGCCACAGGCTGACCCCACGGGGGATTACACACTCTGATTTAAGAGCATCTCTCTTCAGCTCCTCTTCTTGCTGTAGCTACCACCTCAGCGCATACAACACCCACATGAGGCAGCATAATGTCCCAGAACACATACACACTCTCTTATCACGCACACACAGAGTTGTGTACGGGTTCATTCTCGTTTTACCCTTATTCTTAGTCCTGCTCTATCTTCTGTTATAGGGCCAGGGCAGAGTAGGATCATATCAGGGTTCGTTTCCTGAGAAAGAGGGAGAGAGATCAGAGCCCCTGCCGTGGTAAGTAAATACAGCCTAATGGCCTCTGATTAATTCTACATTGCTCTCATCGGGCCAGTAAAAAGAGATGTAATGACCTGCATCGCTCTACCTCTCCTTCCTTCTCCCTCACTCCCCCTCCCCCTTCTCTCAGTCTTTCTCAATTTCTCCCTCATTTGCTCAGCTTTTGATTATGAATTAAAAGGGATTGCAAATCGTATGCTGTTGGTTGGCTCCCTGATTGCCATATTTGATTAAGAAATGTCAGTGTGCATGTTTCCCATGCCCGTCTTTTCTTAGCCTTTCTGGTCGGTGTAACATTCACACATCCGCCAGAAACACAATAGCGAACTCAAGATTAGGCAAACTTGCTCTAATCAAACACATTCTTCCGTCTCCAATTTCTTTTTCTTTTTCTAGGCCTCTCTTCTCTCTCTCACTCTCACTCTTTTTGCCTTTTTCAACACTTGCTGTTTTTTGTAACAGCTGTGAGACACACCAACAAGGGAGAAATCACAGACAATTAAAGAATATTGAAAAAAGCAGGTAGAGAACAAACTATGGTAATAGTTTTTTTAACAATGGTTAATCTGTTAGTCTATAATGTTGTCCTAGACATGTTACATAGTTGCATTTTGATTTGCAGCTTTCCTTAAACTATACATCAACTATTATTTGTATATTGTCGAGGGTTCATGTCACCCTGTGAAGAGAAATGTAGTCTGTTAGTTTAAGAAAATGTTCTTTCAACATTTAGTTTTTCTCATAAAATGGGTGTTGGGGTAAAATGGGTTTTAACCATGTAACTAAGTGTAGGGCTTTAGCCTTCTTTGTTAGGAATGGAAATGCACCAAGAAATCGGCTGGTGACTGGAATCGGCCAATTTTTCAATTGATCTGCCCAGATCACTAATCGGCAGGTTGAAAATCATAAATCATGCACTCATCGAGAGCTCAATAACTAAGTGGGAGCAGTTCACACTGAGAAAGCTTGTGGGAGTTGTTACTAAGACTCAGTGAGCTGTTTTTAGTATCAGTAAAGTGTTTAAAAATGTATTCATTAATTTTGTTTTCTGTGAAGGCATGCAGGCTGGTTATTCATGATTTGTTTTCTTACTTGAAAGACGGATTTTCCGAGCTCCCAATTGGAAAAACAACAAGAGCACCTCAAGAGGTCAGCATTCCAACTTTGAAAGTTAAAGCTTGCAAAACAACCCCTAGTTTTGTAGCAAACAAGACTGTTGTGCATTTAGATTGTAATAAAAGTTAGTGGTATTACTTTTAGCACTTCTGATGGATTGTATCTTTGTAAACCAGAGGCCGAAATCGTGCTGTAAAATATTTATTTGTGAGAATGTTCCTATTGTGTTTCATTGTATAAAATAAAGAGAAATATAGTGTTCCTGGCTTGTATTGCTTATAATAGTTAGCACCAAAACAAACAGCATATACCATTGTTTCCTAAGTTGGAACCAGGACACTATCAAGTCCAGTGTCACGTCATTCCCAACTTCCAAGACCAATCGGACATAGAATATAGCTGATATTTAAGTTAAACAGGAAGACATGAGCAGATAACAGTAGTAACTTTAACAAAGACTTCGATCAAAAGAGTTTTATTTGAAATTTGCATGAAAAGTATGTTCAAATTATATGTATGTATGTAAAAAAAGGAATACATAAGTCAGCTGCAGTTCTGGCATAATTTATGTCCCTCAATTTACATTAAAACAAGTACGACAATGTGACCCAAACGTAAACAAATACATTGCTGAACTTGGAAAAACCTTTTTAGATATTCATATGAAAAGTTCAGCACACTGTTTGGTGATTGTTCTACACTTTTAAAGGTTAGATAAAAGTGAAGTAACTGAATTGTAAAAGTCTAGGTGCTATTTATACACTCACCGGGCACTTTATTAGGTACACCTGTCCAACTGCTAGTTAACGCAAATTTCTAATCAGCCAATCACATGGCAGCAACTCAATGCATTTAGGCATGTAGACATGGTTAGGACAATCTGCTGCATTTCAAACCGAGCATCAGAATGGGGAAGAAAGGTGATTTAAGTGACTTTGAACGTGGCATGGTTGTTGGTGCCAGACAGGCTGGTCTGAGTATTTCAGTAACTGCTGATCTACTGGGATTTTCACGTACTACCATCTCTAGGGTTTACAGAGAATGGTCAGAAAAAGAGAAAATATCCAGTGAGCGGCAGTTCTGTGGGCACAAATGCCTTGTTAAAGCCAGAGGTCAGAGGAGAACGGCCAGACTGGTTCGAGCTGATAGAAAGGCAACAGTAACTCAAATAACCACTCGTTACAACCAAGCTAGCAGAAGAGCATCCCTGTCTTTGTAAGGATCAGTTTTATATTTATAGTTATGGTTTATAGTTATTTATGTGGTACTCTTTCACAGCTGTATCTACACTCATGATATTATTGCTAACTGATCATTTTTGAATTTTGGTAAGATTTTTCCTTTGTATTTACAAGCATTAGATAGCCGTGCACAATATTGTGTAAACAATGCGATTTGTCACCACAGACATAAATCTGCAAAGTCTCTGTCACTCTGAAATCCTTGGCTGTGTCTGCAGATGTATGAGGAATTCAACTTTCAGTCTCAAGGTCTTTGATCTAATTTTCCAGTGACATGAGCAGAACACATGGCAGCAGTCTTTCTCATCCCACATCCACACACCAAAAGTACCATCACAAACACTTTGAGACAAATACATCTGTTGGAAATCTGGAAAGGTTTAAGAGGAACAGACAAAATACAGTAAGCAACAAAAATACATAGTTGAAACCACATTTCAATCCTGTAAGACTCATAATGAAAA
Organism: Crenichthys baileyi; assembly: GCA_036173005.1. Lineage (NCBI taxonomy): Eukaryota > Metazoa > Chordata > Actinopteri > Cyprinodontiformes > Goodeidae > Crenichthys > Crenichthys baileyi. The sequence continues at coordinate 155,750 of JAHHUM010000018.1, forward strand.
GACACATAGGTGGCGATTAGAGAAGTTTATTTACAAATATTTATTTCTTTGGCGCTCGGACCCCGGAGGAAGACACGAACGCTGAGAATGGCGTGAGCTTGAATGAACAACTTGTGAAGAGAATTAGAGATGTCTTCCCCCCGGGATCCGACTGGTGGTGGAGTGGAGGTCTGAGGAGGTAGGGAAATCGGGAGGAGCTAGGAACCCAGATGGAGGAGACGGGGAGGAGGAGGGTTGCAGCTCAGCTTGAAGAGCGAGGAAGTCCGTGAGTGAAGATCTTTAAAGCAGAGTCTTGGACGGTGATTGGCTGAAGAGGAACTGCGGACTCGATGCTGACTGGCTGGAGCGGGGATGCATGGTGGAGTCATTGGACGGAGCAGAGGAGGGGGTGAGTCTTCCACATTGAATTTTCATCAAAACTCCATATTTACCTGCACTGTATAAAAAGAGATCATGTTTTTCTCACTGTATGTAATTAAATCAGACTAAACATTTCTTGTTTTAGGTCAGCTAGGATTACCAAAATTAGTCCTATTTCTCAAGTGCCAAAATAAGAAGAGGGAGATTTTTAAAACTGTTGTATTCCTTTCCTCAAAGTTACATTTACAAAGATTAAGATTACTTTGTATTGCCCTAACGATGTTGTCATGAGTTTGTTAGCTTCTGATTAACTTGCAACTTTAGTCTCTTAAGCCCTAAGGGTTTTAGAAACAATTACCACCTGAAATTACATACCTGAAATAAATCAAGTGTAGCTCCACAGTTGTAAGGTCTACATGCAAACATTTGGTACCCGTGTAAAGGTAAGACATAAAACAATATTTTTCAAGTGGAAGCACTATAGCAAATGTTGCTATGTCTGATCTATGTGTGATCAAACAAAAACAAAATTTAACACACCACACACACCTCGATCCGCCGGCAGAGAAACACCTTTGAATGTATTGGAAGGGAACCTTTCCAACACACAGCTTCCTGATGTGACATCATGGAAACATAAGAAATAATCAGGAAAATTTCCCGTCAAGCAATTATATACCGGTATACAATAACCGGTATACAATAACAAAGTCACTAAAAAGGTTTTAGCATGTTGTTAACTTTTTAAAATGCCACAGTACATATAATATTTACATTTACCGTGTTGGCATTTTACTGCTTTTACTTTGCATATTCAGGACCATTTTTTAAACATTCATGTATGGCACAACTGCACACCTACCAAGACAATGATGCCCATCTGACAGGTCGGGTAAGGAGAACATTAATCCCAAAAAGGAAACAATTGACCCCAGGGAACTCTGGAGGAGCTCCAGAGATCCACAGCTCAGGTGGGAAGATCTATTGACAAGATAACTATGAGCTGTGCACTATACAAATCTGGCCTTAACAGAAGATCGGCAAGATTGTTGGATTCTGGAAAGAAAGCCATAAGAAGTCCCCTCTTCATTTTGTAGTGAGCCATTTAAGGAACATCGCCGACATGTCGAAGGACATGCTCTGGTCCGATGAGACCAAAATCTAAGTTTCTGTCCTTTGTGAAAAACATTATGTATGATGGAAATTCTAACACCTTGAAAACAACATCCCTGCCATAAAACATAGTGGTGATGGTATCCTGCTTTGAGGATGCTTTGCTTCCACATTCACAGGGATGCTGGTCAGAGTTGATGGGAAGGGCAATCCTGAAAAACAAGCTGCAAGCTAAGCTTTAGACCGGGGCAGAAGTTTCAACTTCCAGCACAAAAACAACCATAAACATACAGCCAGAGCTACAGTGGAATGGATCAAAGCATATCCACGTGTTAGAATGGCCCAGTCAAAGACCAGATCTGAATCCAAATGAGAATCTGTGGCAAAAATTCAAAGCTGCTGCTACAGATACTCTCCATCCAATCTGAATGAGCTTGAGCAATTTTATAAAAAAGAATGTGCATAAATCACAGTGTCGTGGTGGGAAAAGCTGGTATGAAAATACTGTAAATACTGATTCACGTGTACGTTTAAAAATCATGTATCATGTTCACTCACAATCCCTGTATGCCTTGTATTAATATCCTGTCAAGGCGCTGTACCTTGAAATTCATATAAATGAACTGGATTACGGATAATATTTTATTGTCACTTGTTCAGCTGTGCTTTATACAACAATCTAGGTGTAACTTCATTTGGCAACTTTAAATGATTTCAGATTTTTGCTTTTGTTCTTGTATTTATTCATAACATCTTTCCCAAATTTTCTCTCAGCTTCCATTACTGGAACATCTCTCTCCTGTGAACTCTCACAGCTCCTATCAAAATCATTACTTCAGGCCAAGCAACACATATTTCACAGTCTTACACCTCAATTACAACCGTCCTCACTTGTATTCTGCACACCTTTCACAGTGGGAGTCTGTGAGGTAGCCTGTGTGCATACACTTGCATGTTTTTAAGTGATATGTGCATTCAGTGTCTATTAATCCATCATCGTGTCTCTGTGGCAGCATTTGTGCATGCATGACCATGTGAACAAATGCACTTTTTTTTGTGAGGACATGTGTGTGGGCCTGTGTGATAATGGGCTGTGTCCATCAGCACACAGAGTACGAGGCCTCCGTATCGGGCTGGAGACACTTAATGCCTGTCACAGGGTTAGATCAAGTGTGTACAAACGAGAATTGATTCCTTTGAAAAACAGAATCCAACCAAGGACAGTTTTCCCATTTGCCAGGGTGTACGAATGAGTGAAGAGTGGAGGAAGAAAATGGAAGAGAAAGAGAGAGAGGTTGAAGGTGCCTGCAAGAGAGAAATGTGTTGATCTTTTGAGATGAAAAGCTCTACTTTCACAAGCTGCAAAATGGAATGCTGGACATGAAGTCCAAGGCTGTAAGAAGAGGAGTTTTGCTTCTCCCCTTCTCGTTGTCATCTCATCTGTCCACTTCAGACGAGGTGGAGGCGGATATCAGAGGATGGGTGAAGGTGACCAAACGTCAACCTTTTCTACATTAGCAAGAAATGAGCTGCTTCCTCTTACACCACCAAAGACGCAGATACAGTACCTTGCAAAAGTATCTATATTCCTTTCACATTTTTCCATGTTACAATACAAAACTTTAGTGTTTCTTCTTGCATATGTAATAGAGCAACACTTAATTGTTGTGAAAAGAAATGGTACATAGCCGTGCACAGGTATGTTGTACATTGGTCTCAATATTTTGTAGAACCACCTAAAAGACTAGAATTCCTGCTGCAAGTCTTCTGGGGTATGTCTCTAATAACTTGGTGCATCTTTTTGCCCAGCATTGTTCACTGTAAGTTAACCAAAACCCAATGAGATTGAACAGAAAGCTTCTGTAAGCGGTACTTTTCAGTTGGATTTGGGCCTGGACTCTGACTAGGCCGCTGTAACACATGAATAGGTTTAGATCTAAACCGTTCCTTTGTAACTCTGGCTGTATGTTTAAGGTTGTGCTGCTGAAAGGCAGATCTTTGATCCAGTTTCAAGTCCTTTTCAGCCTATAACGAGTTTTATTCCAGGATCATCTTGCATTTAGCTCCATTTATCCTAACCATCAACTCTGACCAGCTTATCTTAAAAAAAGTGTTCCCACAGCAAGATGTTGCCTTTGCTGTGTTTACTATACGGATGGAGCTTTAGATAGCATCTGACCAGAGCATTTTCTTTTCTTTTCTTTCTTTTCTATTTTTTTTTTTGACCAGAGCATTTTCTTGACAGTGTTTTCTGTATCCCCTATACAGCTCATGGCTGTCATAAAAACAAATACTTTCTTCTGGGCACTCTTCCATAAAGGCCAGATTTGAAGACTGCATCACTGTTCGTTGTCCTGTTTACAGATTTTCCCATCTGAGCTGTGGATCTCTGCAGCTCCTCCAGAGTTGCCATGGGCCTCTTGGCTGCTTCTCTGATTATTACCTTCCGTGGGCAGCCCCTCATTTGAGATTAGACACAGCTGGACACTATTTACTAATTAGAGGACTCCGCCTTTTTTAAATTATATTAGGGTAAAGGGGTCTGAATACAAATGTATATTACACTTTTTGGTAATTTATTTGTAAAACATTTTTGTAGTACTTTTTGGTTTGTCTATTTTTTCAAATCCCAATATAATTCATTTAAGTTTGGGGTTGAAAGTTGTCAAAATGTTGAAAAGTTCAAGATGTATGAATATTTTTACAGTGGCAAAGAAAAGTGCAGAGTGAGGCGTGGAACTGAAGTTTTAAACCAACATATAGAAGCAGAGACTGTTAATAAAGGGACAGAAGAGGATCCACTGCACTCTTTTGTTGGAAGGTGGCCCCTTTTGCCTTATATTCTTGACTTGCCTCCAGGAGGGCCTAATGATGCTGCCCTAGGATGGAGAAAGAGGAGAAGAAAGGAGGGGGGGCTGATACAGTTCGAAGAAGTGCCCTAAAAGCTACAGAGGAGCCAGCCAGGATAGAAAGAGAGTACCATGTCCCCACTATGGAGACAAGCGAGAAGGAGCTCTTTTTCTCAAGACTCTTCATGTGCCCATCTCCCTCTCACTTCAACCTCTTTCTTCTTCTCCAAGTGACCTCTCCACCTCCACCCGTCCTCCTGTTTCTAACTCCTCTGTCCTCTGGAACAGGTTGGTAATTGTCCCACGCAGCAGCACTATTTTCCATTCACTTAAGTATGTACAAGGAGCTGATCTCTAACTGAGCTAAATGTGGATTTAGTTGTGCTTTCAAGCTCCATCACAGGCAGAAAGTGGGACCCTTAGAGTCTGCCGGGGAGTACAGTATATGTCAAAATTTACAAGAATTTCCCGACTGGTTTATTAGCCACATCCAAAACAAATCCAGAGCCCACACCCACTCAAAGATGGTGTGAGTATCCATAAACAAAATCAGAGGGTACAGTGAGGTCCCTAATCAAGGCAATCAGGACTGTTTTCAGTGGTGTACAGCACAGCCGCAGCACTGGTCTCATCTTTGTCTGCGGTTTAATTACTTGCTTTTGCGCTTTGATGGAGGGGGGTGATGGGGTGATTGTGCCTTATCACCTATCTCCAAGGATAAAAGACTACCCAATTACTTTGTTTGGATGCTAATGATTGCATTTCATTAGTAGCCGCTCTTAGCCCTCCTCACCCAGTAAATGAATGAATATGCAGTAATTTCGATTATTGAAATTATGAAAATTGCTTTTAAAAAGACTGCACGGGTATCATCAGCTTTCCACTGTGACATAATGCCATTTTAATTTCTATAATAGTTTTAATTGTCAGTGTGCCCGCTGTGCATTAATCATTTAATTGTATTGTCTTTTTCAGCGCCAAACACCTACACGCCCATGAACACCCACTCGCTTTCCCGCCCCGGCTTTGAAAATACAAATCCCAATCAGCACTATCATCTTGAGAGTGATGAGCCACGGGGAAGACAAAACCAAGTTGATTCAAAGTCCACCGATTGTGGCCAAAAGTTCTACTTTGTTGGAGGGTTTTATAGAGGAGAAGGAAGATCTGAACAACATGTCACCTTGGAGATCTTTGACATTCTGGCCAGGAACTCAGGGAAAAAATTAAAGAAGCTTAAACAATTGTGAAAATTTAGTAAAAACATGAGGTGGTTATTTTAGTTCAGGTTTTATTAGCATCAAAATTGTCCATTGTCATATAAAGGCTGGATATAAGTTAAGATAAAATATTATTTTTACAATTTAAACAAGACCATTTCTTCATCCATTCTTAGAAAACTGCATTGTTAACTAAAAAGAATAACTCTGGCATCAGAGACAACAGCATTTTGTTTAATGCTATATTTAATAAAATCTCTCCATTTCTTTCATAGTATATACGTAGATTGTAATGCATAATCAGTAGTTTCACACAGACATCGTGTAAACCATAAAAATGTGCTTAACTAAATTAAATTTAAGAAATGTTGAGATCAGTTAGCTCAATTAATAAAATTAGGTTCAAAGTGTTTTCTACAAACAGGAGTATAAAACTGCTCAGTCAACAATAATAAGGCAGCAGCATGGATTTAAAATCTCTTAATCCAGAGTCTACTTCTAAAAAAATACATTAACACCTACAAGCTCAGATCAATCAATACCAAATTGCTGCAATCATTTTTGCTCGCAAACAAAATGTATGAATGCGGAGGATCGCCTCAATCACAACAAGCACATGAAGTCATCTGGCTTATCCTATACGTTTAAAACAAACAGAAATAATTTGTGGCATAAGATGTCATTTAAAAATTATAATACTTTTAAAATCTATTTTAAAATCTATGGCTGACTCAGGGTTAAGAAGCTCAGCTGCTAGCAGGTTTGTCTGTAGAGCTAGCTAGCGCTGTCGCTCAGTTAGCTAAAGCTGGAAACAAGCTGAAATTCTTGCCCCAATATAGAAACTTTCCTAACTACAAAGCTTATGACGGTTCTCACGTTTCAATAAATTAATATATTAATCCACAACACAACCAATATAAATATGTCACCCTATTCTCTACTGGACACCACACACAACAAATAAGGTTGACTGAACATTTTCAGGTAAATTCTAATCAAAAGTGCATCTAGCAACAGTCCAGAGCTTTTGAAAATCAAATGGTTAAGATGACAATTTATTATCTGCTGTGTGCTTCTAAGCTGTGAGCATCTGTACAATTGGCGGAAAAATAATTAACGACAACCATGGAAAGCTCTCAATTGTCTCCTTAAGAGGGAGAAGCTCAAGTGTAGCTCCTACAACAAAGACCTATGGATGCCTGTGCAGAAAGCATTGCTAGGTCTTTCAGTCACAGGTGGTTTTCTTAAATGCATATCATGAAAAAAAAAACCCAGGGTGACCTTTAAAAGATAAAAGTGACAGTTTGGACATTAAATCTTCAATGATATTCCCACCTGTGTGTTTTGAAGACAGTAAGATCATGAGTTATGGATAATACAAGCACATACAGCAGTGTTTTTTAGAATGCTATGCTGTCTAACATTTCTTTGGATGGAAAACACGTTTTTTAACAAAAAAAAGTAAAATATTTGACACTTAAATATCTGTTTTAGTGAGATCTAGCCCTTAGGGAATATTATATATCTTAGTCCAGCACAAATCATGAGGGCATAAATCAAAGTGATAAAGTACCCTTGCACTATTGTGTTTGAAATCTTTAACAGGCTCTTACCTTATACATTGACTGTATGTGTTACCAGTTAAAATGGCACTACAGACCCACTTGAGATCAGCTGGTGAGAAGAAAACATAACCTTTTCTTCACAACTTGAAGCTGTTACCTTAAAGGACAAGATGCAAGCAAATATCTAAATATTGCTGACTTGATATCCTTTGTTGTTGTTGGGTAATTGTTGGGTAATTGTACTGGTTTTACATACATTTTGAGTTTGAGCTTCCTATCAACACAGACTACTGAGCTATTCCAGGATGTCTTTTTTTCTGATATTGATACTTTGACAAAAAAGCAATGTCTCCACTAATTATTAAAAACATTCAATATTTACCATAGAACATGAAAATACAAATGCTTAAGAGTTAAAAAAGTAGCTCAGAATTTTTTAGGTGAGTTCTGTTAACAGTTAATATCTTACCTGCAGTAGAAAGTTGCGACTACTTTTAGTACAAAGCAATATTAGTTAGTAATGGTGGCTAAAGCTAACAGCTAGTCCAACGTGACTTCTAAAATCTGAAAATCAATTCCAGTCTGAAAAACATTATGGCGGTTTATCCATCCATCCACGGTTATTTTCAAGGAAGGTAATATTAATTTATATAAAAATCTGAGGTTGGAGGTGGGGTGCCACCAATGAGCTTCCTGAGTGAAACAGGTAGCTACTAAGAAGGGTTCATTTAAATCTTTTCTAGTCACAGTAACTGAAAATTAAAGTGGAGTCAAAACCACAGCGGTTTTAGTGAAAGCTGCTTTATAGATTTTTACATGATCTTACTTTGTTGCAAACAGTTTTACTTCACTGTCGCCACATGCTTGGTTAGGATGTGGGATTGCTGTAAAGTCAATGACTACTATAGACATAATAAATGGAATTTGACTCCATTTTATCATTACTAGAATGAAATTGGAATGTATGTAACTGAATTTGTATCTGTCTATATGATGGGAATGAGTTGTTATATAATTCCCTATATAAATCAAATCTGTTTGTCCAGACACATTTTTTTTTAACTGACCGAAAACATTTTACATGTTCCATCCGAGTATGTTTCAAAGGGGAAGGTAATTGGTGGTGTAACACCACCTCGCTCCATTTCTTATGTAAATACTCATCATCTGTGTAAATAACCATCCAATGCAAACATGACAACAGTTTAAACGTCCATAAAATAGCACTGACTAATACCACTGTGACATTTTTTAAATAGGAGTTGTAGGTGTTGTTTTGTAACTTCAGGGGTCATAAAGGGTCAGGCAGAAATAAGAAAACAGCAAGCCTGTGTGTGCCAGAGAGAATCTGAATGTGATGATAGGAAGTGGAAGCCATGAAAGTACACTTAAAAAGGGACGGATGTATGAAAGACTTACCATTCTTCAGTCTGAAGCACACAATATGATTCTGTAGAAGAACCAAATTCTTTTTCTATTTTCTTTTTTTTTTTTTATTGAGGCCGTGACATTTTGCCAGCTTGTTATCACCCTCTTGGGGTCAAGAAGTCTCTTACCATAAAGTTAACAAAGAAGCTGGTTCTGTTTTATACAACTATTTAAGGAGCAAGACCTTGGTTACAGACTGTCTGTAAAGCACTGGAGGCACCATGGTCCAAGTCTGGCCTGCGTCCAGTTCCTACACAATTGTGCCACCTTCTGGAGTAAATGGTAAAATAGAGCAGCGACAAGGAAGAATTCAGGAGCCACTTAAGGTAAGAGCTTCTCTGTGCTGTTAGTCCCTTCTTTATGTTTCTGTGGTCCTATTGGTTGAATGCAAGGGAACACAGAAAGAAAGGTTGCATCTATTTAACAGTTTATTTCCCTTGTTGCCATTAACTGTTTTTGTCAATTTCTGGGGAAAATTGTCTCTTTTTTAGAGCCCATGTTAGAGAGTAATTGTATACATTGACAGGTTAATGGGTCATAATGTGGATTTTTTTTCAACTGTCAAGGCTGTAAGCTTCAAAAAGATTTCTCCAAGATTTCTCCAAGAAATGTAAAAAAGGGCTTCGTAAAAGAAAGAATATCAGCTCGTTGTAAACAGCTTAAATCAATTTGTAGCACCATTCTATATTGTCTCGGTTATTCTTATATTTTGATGGGATAGAGGCATCTCTGTTTGTAGTTTATCACAATTAAGATTTGCAGAACTGTCACAGAAAGGCTGTGGTGTTTGTCTGCATGTTGTTGGTGGACTAGTGACACAAGGGTGTATACAGACGCGTATTTAGGGGCTGGGGAACGAAAAGAGAAGATTGGGGAGTGATTCAATCGCTACACAAATGGATTTGGCTAATAGAGGCAGCCTCTGATCTGACTGGTACACAGTTGGAGCCCCCCTAATTGGAGAGGGTGAAGAGTGGAGAAGAGAGTGGATAGAGATGAGAAAGAGAGAATATGGCCCCCAGAGAAAATGCACCTCTGCTGTAACACTCATGGCAAACATTTGTGCCCAAGGAAAAGGAAACACAAAAAAAGGCTGTGGGGGATCGTTACACTTTATTATAAATATTCTCATTCCTAAACGCAGCTTTGTGTAATCATTTCTGGTATTCTAAATATCTGATAAAGCAAAAGGTGGCCCACATCACAGCAATAAGGATCATTGGAGAAATGCTACAACTATTTATTAGCACTGAGTACTTTTCCCTTTTTGTAAAATGTCTCTGAAATAGTTGGAAGTAGAAAATGCAAACCAGATGTCTAACTTCTCAAGTTAATGTTTGTAGTGTGGTACTCCTCCCATGTTTTTTTTTTTTTTTGTTGTTGTTTTATTTCTGCATAATTTTGGATCTGTCAATGAAAATGGCATGAAATTTGACCAGGTGGAGTATGTTGGGGTAAATTTGAATTTTTTCAGTGTTGTTCCCCCTCCAGGTCTTTCATATAGCTTTTAAATTAAATGGAGTAATACTTCATATTTTTTTGTGCCACTGACATTTAAAATGCATTTTCTGAGTAAACAACCATTGCATTTTTTTATTCCGTGGTCTTAAGGGATGTTTATATAAAATATTTGTTTATATAAAATTGACAATTTCCATATAAGGGATGGAAATGGATCGCATTTTAATGACTTTGCATGAAAAATTAAAATAATCCATAACCATAATCATACTTAATGCTATACCAAATGTTTGTTCTTTTAACGTACATTTTTGCAGTGATAACAACAGAGAAAAATACAGTGAGTAAACACGGCGCCAAAAAGGATATGTTTTTGTAAAAGGACAAGCAATAAAGAGTGTCATAGTTTTTAAAAAAATACTAAAATTCTGATCCTAAGAGTGTGTAAATGTTTGGAGTTAAGTATGACTGTGTGTGTGGGTGGGGGGGGGTACGACTGGGCAGAGTGCAGAGTGGGAGAGCTCTTGTGTGTATTCTAAAAGTAGGAGGCCTCTTCCAATTGCCATAAGACACAAAGACCTGCGGAGCAAGAACTCACTAGGGGGGCTCTTAGGTAGGCCATCAGCTCGCAGGGAAAGGGCAAAGAAAAGGCTTACATGTAGGAAACAGGCTGTAAAGGAGAAGGATTTTTCACACACGATTTTGCACTTATATCCTCATGAGGATATTTAATTGTCCATAATATAAATCCAGCTGCTCTATGAAGGCCTCTGATATTTAATAGAGAATATTAGTGAACTACCAGTATCATGAAGTATAGAGAATCTGTTGACAGGGCAACTATTAGATATGCACTTCACAAATCTGTCCTTTTTTAAAACATTGCATGAAGAAATCTATTTCTGAAAAAGAGGTAGATCAAGAACTTGAGACAGTAATGTATTCTTGTCAGATGAGATAAAGGCTACACCTTTTAAACCCCATGCAAATTTATGTGTGGCAAAAACTCATATCCACATTTGGGCCCTCAGGGAAAACTAGGGTGGCAGCATCATGCTGTAGGCATGCTTTTCTTCAGCAGGGGCATAGAAGCTGGTCAGAGTTGAGAGGAAGATGGAGAGAGCTCAATACTGGACAATCATAGAGGTAAATCTGTTAGGGGCTCCAAAAGACTTGAGACTGTGGTGGAGCTTCACCTTCCAGCAGAACATTAAGTCTGAACATACAGCCAGAGCTCAGTCCAGACCTAAATCCAATTGTAAATCTGTGGCAAGAGTTAAAAATTAATTCTCCATCCAGCTGGACTGATAATGATTTTTCTGCAAAGTAGAATAGGCAAACATTTCAGTCTCTAGATGTGCAAACCTGGTAGAGCATTATCCTAAAAGACCTGCAGCTGTGATAGTAGCAAAAGGTGATTCCACACTGTATTGACCAAGGGGGGCTGAATGCAATTGCACTCTGCACTTGAAAATCATGTACTTTACAATTATGTACTACTGCACGTTAATCAAGTTTCATCCCTGAACCAGTTATTTGAAAAGTCTGTAGCATGAGTTCCAAATATCTCCTCTTTTCATTTTTAATGAAATCAGTCCTAAAGATAGATTGGAAGTACAATTATGTCCATAAATAGTGCCAAGAGTGAAGACAAAACACAAGGGAGAAATCAAACAATCATTTGATTTTTAAATGCACACCTTCACATTCTGCGGGATAAAACAAAAAGACGGTGTTTATGACATAAGCGCAAAGGAAATAATTGGTTTCCCACTCCTTACGCTCTACATCCGATAATCCCGATCATCAACATGTTAATGTACAAACATCTTGTGGGTACACGTACGCATAGAAGCAAGCCAACTAACCCTCCCACCGTGTTTCCTTTGTGCGGACCATTGTAACAGTTTTGTCTGAGACATATGGGCTGGTTAAGGGATGTGGACCCCCAGCAGCTGAGGCTTTGTCTTCATGTCATAGAGGTCACGGGGATTGTGTTCCCCGCTAATTCCTTCTTTCAGGGACTACAGATCAGAGTCTATAATGATCTGGGCGGCCTAGGACAGGGATTACTGCTGCTACCAGACATCAACAGACCTGTGTGTTGTGTGTGTGTGTGTGTGTGTGGTGTGTGTGGTGTGGGGTTGTGTGTGTGTGGTGTGTGTGGTGGTGTGTGTGTGTGTTGTTGAAGGGGATGTAAGAGGGTTGGGGGTGAAAAACAGAGAAGATAGAGATGGCATCTTAGATGAAACACTGTTGCTACTCTCTCAGCAGGAATCAATTGATTCCTCTTCTTGCTGGAGACCCAGCCACCACACCGATATGGATCCACCCCACCTCCCAAACACACACAAGCACTCTGAGTTTTCCACCTCATTTCATCCAGTCCAGTTTAGGCAAACAGTATTAGCAGAGAGAGTAAAGGCAGTGAAGGGAACGTAATGGCTTCTGGTGTCTTCCCTGACCTCCATTGTTGCCATGTGGATTACGAATTACAAAGCTACTTTTTATCCTCATACCTTTTTAACATCTATCATGTAACAATTTTAACAGAATTAAACAAGTTTTGCACACCCTGTAGATTTCACTTCCTTGGAAACTGTGATTTATTTTTTTTGAAGAAAAATCTGCTGCAAAATCAACAACAGATTTTAACTGCACACTGTGTCCACTGCTTCATTTAAACTCAATTGATGGGACTAAAGAAGCCAGTTAAATGTTTTTGTAAGTAAAACTTTTCTTTATATGTGTTCATGTATGAACTAGAGTAAAATTCTACCAAGAGTAAAATGGGCTGCAATCCCAGTCTTCTTTGTTAGGAGTCTATCAGCAAACCACACCAAGACTTAAATGCAATATTCGTCCACTCTGCCTCGCAAAAGTTCTTAGAATCTATCAGACTTTAAGGACGCAGCCCTTTTCAGGAGATCCCACAGATGTCTGTCATATTTACCTGTGATTTCTGGCTGGAGCATTGAATATTTTTTCTCATGAAGTAATTCTTTTGCTGATTTGGAGGAAGAATTGGCTCCAAATAAATGCTGAAAATAAATCACTTTACATCTTCATCTTTCTAGCTGACACAAAAGATAAATGTGAGGAAAATTCAACTAGAACAGCTGAACCCTATTTCAGCAGCATCAGATTCACATGAATTGATGGCAGGTGTGAACTTCAGGACTGGAAGCTGAAACTAAATCAACAGGTGCAGAAAATATGGAGGCTCAGGTAGAGGCTGCAGTCAGCAGCATTTAAGCAGCCTCAAGTCAATTGTAGTTTAAAAAAAATATTCGCTTAAAGAAATGAGTGTTTGTATTTCTTACGACTACCAGTATTTCCAAACAGCCAAAGTTGTATTTCTTGGAAGCGAGAGAAAAGTTTATGCCCTGAAACAGGTGGGGGAGCGTTAGCACTGCGTTACTCTTCGTTCCACACAGATGGAAAAAAATGCTGGTCACTCCTAGTTTTAACAAAATTTCGCTTATGTGGTGCAATTCATTATGTTCAAGCATTTCATGTTATATTGTTTTTCTTCATTGAACTTCTTCATCAGGATAAAAAAAGAAATGTAAAGATGGTAAATTTATTCTGTATAATAACGTTAATGTCAGTGGGTTGAGGTAACTACTTTAGTTTACACCAGAAATCCAGTTAGGATAACATTAGCCTCTTACCTGCTAAGTAGCTAGCAATGTTCAAAATTCATACTTTGACAGATAGCCAGAATAATTCAGTGTTTAAATGTAAATGTTGTCTATAAAAGTGTTGTGATTATGAATATGAATATATTATTTAATATTTAATATTTTAATATTTTATCAAATAATATTTCGGTCTGTTAAGGGTTGTCCTGTGAATACCAGCCCAGTAAGGCGATGGTATTAGGACAAAATCGAAAGGGATGAGCCAAGCTCTGACATTATTGAACAGCATAAACTCTGCACACACATGGAATGAATTCACACAATTTCTTAAAATACAATAATTTATTAACAAAATAAGTCAACTCAAAGTCAGACATATTTTTTCAAAAAACCCCCTTCACCATGCTAAAAAAATCCAACTAAACTACCAAGCAGAAGAAAGAATAGGAAGACTAATTGGGGTTTTGTCAAAATAAAAAATTGGGTTTAAAAGATGGTTGCAAAATTAAAAATGGAAAGGGGTTTATTTCCCAAAATTACCATGCAAAGTTTTATGTTTTGAGAACAAGGATTATCTTAAAGAATCTTGGAAACGGAGTTTAAGGGCCCTTGGGAACTAACTTAGGCAAAAATCGGCATATCTTTAGACAACCATTCACAATGCAAAAAAACCAAAAAAATATTATTTTAATAAAATAATGTTTTAAAGAGTGATCTGCTGAATGAAACCAACCTTCTGGATGACCAATTTTCAAAGGTGTTTAATTAGCTGCCTTTATTTATTACAATAATATTTAAAGAAATATTATTAAGGAAATACTAAAATGTTTAAGGAAATATTTTGAAAAAGAAGCAAATCTTTCTGGAGAAATGGGGCTTAATGGTGTTTACTTAGTTATCAAGTTTAGTAAAATAATGTTGGGGAAATATTATTTACTGGATTGAAAACCAACAACCTTTTTGGGTAAATGATCTTAGCAGATTAGCTGTAAGCACACGTGTTCTTAGCTGTTAGCAGTTAAAGCTAACAAAAGAAGCTTATAGCTTATCATCAGAATCAAACACACACCTTTAAAATACCGTTAATAAAAGGGTTAAAATGCATAAGCGCAGACGGCGCGTTATGCTCAATCTTCTGTGTTTAAAATCACCCTTCAAGTAAAGTTTGTCTTAACTTTAAAAACACACAAACACAGAACACAAAACTGAGCACGTGCTGAGCAGATAGCCTGCTAGCACTAAGATAGCTGAGTTCAACACAAACAAAACCAAACTTCATAAAATGAAAAATATTTAGATTATTTCATTCTAAAATACTTCTATCACTCTGCCCAAACCTAACCTCGTATGAACCGTGCTGAGGAAAAGTTGTCCGGGCGACGACGAAGTTTGAAGAAAGCTCTGTGAACAAAAGATTAGCTTCAGCTAATCTCCGTAGCTGTCGGGTGGAGCGGCTCGCTCTGTCCGCCGACCAAACTGCACAGTTACTGCCATAACCACTTAGTAATGGAATTACGGAAATAAATTAACTTTTCAATAACATTGTAATTTATTGTATACGACTATGCTGTAGCTTTTCTCACGATTGTGTTTCATCACTATTTGTTTTAGATGGCTATTTATATCTTTTATCTGATTATTTTAATAAGTTGAACTAAATATTTGAATGCTGCTTTTTAACTAAAAGATTAGTTTACTTGGTAAGTACTCTAGGTTATGGCTTGGTCTATTCAATCCATTCTTTCATAGCATTAACATTAATCATTAATCACTGTAAACCAGCCATGCCATGTTAATTCAACCCAGGACAGGATGAGTCCATATTTGACTTAGGACTGGGTGGAATATAATTATGTAGGTTAATTTATTTTGCCAGACTCGTCCAGGGTGCACCCTGTCTCTCACTTAATGACCGCTGAGATGGCACCAGACCCACATGACCCTGTAAGGATAAGCAGGCATAGATGGATGGATGGATGGATGGATGCTTCAGTGTAACATCAAAACAATAAACATGGCAGTAGGAAATGCTAAATTTTAGAATGATAGGTTTGGAAAACTATCAAAAAAATAATAAAATACCACGACAACTACTTTGCTAACTGATTCTGAAGTCTGTAACTCAGCTGTAAATACTTGTGGAGTACAAGCTCCAATATTTGTGTTGAAATATATTGAATCATTCTGTACCATTAAGTTGAACTTCTCTTACAAAACACAACACTTAATGTGAACAATTTCAGTTTTTTTTTCTTGCACTTTTTTCTTCAAACCGCATAACAAAATACTGAAAATAAGGTATGGCATAAAAATATATTATGAATGCAATAAAAGTCAATCCTTTCAAACGCGAATTTCAACTTTCATTGAGATCAAGAGCAGGAAATCCAGTGTAGATGAAAGGCTTATGGAAACAAGAGCCTTTCAGTTCCTTTCAGGAAGGAAAAACAACATTGTCACTGTATTGGACTTTAATAAACAGTGTTGGTCTCTCAACCTTACTAATTAGATATGTGTTTTTCAGCATAAAGAGGTCTGCGTCCTAAATGAAGAGTAGAAAAGCACATGTAGACCAAAAATGGAGCAATGCTTTAAAAAACTACTTTTAACAGAACAGCTGAAAACAAAACTTGGTTCTGTTCCATCGTCCCACTTTTAATTTTCTGCCCTCACTTGTTTCTGTTGACATTGCTTCATAGTTGATTCTCTTCCTTCTGCCCTCTTTCTAAAGGGACTTTCATTGTAATTCATTCTGTCAAGGACCGGTCCCCATGCAAGGCCAGGCAATAATAAGGCGAACCATTTACCCAGCATTTTATTTGTGTTTTTTTTTCTCTTTCTTTCTCTCTTGGCTTCGTACAGATCACGGTTGCTGTGAGATGACAGCTGTCTCCAATGCATTAGCATTGCAAATTAAATAATTAATGAAGGGAAAAAAGAGGAACCTCAATGTTGGGCTACAGGTCTTTAGGCTGGTTTAGGACAGAATGTATGGGAGGCCTGGCCAGATGCTTGTGTGAACCTGTGAGATGAAGAGTAGCTGAGAGACTAGGGTCCTTTAGACAGCAAGGTAATATGTTCTTGGATTTTCTTTTCATTTAATTTTGTTGGTCTTATCTGTGCAAACTCCACAGATTATATTTATGCATGAAAAAAGAAAAAAAAAACACGTACTTTTGAAAGAGCCTTTCACATGTCCTCTCAGGTGGACAATATGCATTTAGACTTTAAAATACATACATGTAGTGTAGAAAAACAAATGAAAACTGACCTTGAATGTACTTAATTTTTTTGCACATATAAATACCTTAATATTTTGACCTTGACTGTTTAAAATACCTTAGGGTGACATTAGATTGAACTAAATAATCTTTTAATTCTCCGGACTTGAGATTACCGATATGTAATCACTATGATGTTGTTAAAATATAATGTATAAAACATTTAGTAAAATTTTATGTCAAAGGTGATCCTATTTAGTATTTAAATGTTTTTCTGCTAAGGTTAATCTCTGAGTAGAAATTAGCCTGAGGATATCTTAGTGCATGTCTCATACCTTGAAAGAACACGTTGGCTCCACAGTGATAACCTTATGATATGATATGATATTCAATCATACCTCATGGTATGATTGAATCTGTCTGTCTGAAAAAGGAAAACATACTGGCTTTGAAAAAAACAGTGGAGTCTATTTTTCTTAATGGCTATTGAATGTGGACAAGGTAAAAACTCTCAATTCAATTCAATTCAATTCAGTTTATTTATATAGCGCCAATTCACAACACATGGTTCCCCAAAAGGTTTTCCCCCAAAAGTCAGGTACATGCATTACAATTTTAATCCCAACATTGAACAGTGCAGTCCGATTCTGTTATTTATTCAAATTGGATAAAAATTTTTTCTATCTAAGGAAACCCAGCAGTTTTGCATCCAGTCAGTGACTTGCAGCATTCACTCCTCCTGATGAGCATGTAGAGACAGTGGACAGTCACTGGCGTTGACTTTGCAGAAACCCTCATACTGAGCATGCATGTAGCGACAGTGGAGAGGAAAACCCCCTTTTTAACAGGAAAAAACCTCTAGCAGAACGGGCTCAGTGTGAGCGCCATCTCCCACGACCGACGGGGGGGTTAGAGAAAACAGAGCAGAGACACAAAGAGAACAAAGAAGCACTGATCCAGGAGTACTTTCTATGGGAAGGGAAAAGTTAAATGTTAAAAGGATGTACCCCTTTAGTCGTTTCACCTAAAAGAAAAAACAGAAAACTCTGAGCCGTTTTCAAGGTTTTAGAGTCTGAAAGAGAGCACATAGAGTTAGTTACATAAAAGCTCCGTCAGTAGCTATGTCTAGGAGAAAAAAGGGTTTAAACACTGAAAGACGGGCCCCATGTGGTAGAGGGTGAGCACCAATTTTGGGTTCCAGCAGAAGCTCGGACGATGCCCCTCTCCAGACATTTTGTCACAGGTAGACACAGAGTCAGGCCAGGTGTAGTTTCTAGGAAGAGAGAAGAGAGAGAACAAAGTTAAAAGCTGAAAAAACAGCAAATAATACAAAATTGAAGAGTAGTGTGAGAAAGTAGCGAAGAGGTGAAAGTGGTCATTATGTCCCCCAGCAGCCTAACCCCTTAGAAATAACTACAGAGATAGCTCAGGATAACCTAAGCCACTCTAATAAAAGCTTTATCAAAAGGAAAAGTTTTAAGCCTAGCCTTAAAAAGTAGACAGGGTGTCCGCCTCACGGATTAAAACTGGGAGCTGGTTCCACAGGAGAGGAGCCTGATAACTAAAGGATCTGCCTCCCCATTCTACTTCTAGAGACTTTTGGAAACCCCCAGTAAACCTGCAGTCTGAGAACGAAGTGCTCTGTTAGGAACATATGGAACAATCAGCTCTCTGATGTATGATGGAGCTAAATCATAAGGGCTTTTTAAAGTGAGGAGGAGAATTTTAAAATTCTATTCTGATTTAACAGGGACCAATGAAGGAAGCTAAAGAGGGGGAAATATGATCTCCTTTTTAATTTTCATCAGAACTCTTGCTGCAGCATTTTGAATCAGCTGAAGGCTTTTAACCCGCTTTTGTGGACATCCTGATAGTAAAGAATTACAATAGTCCAGCCTTGAAGTAACAAATGCATGGACTAGTTTTTCAGCATCAATCCTGGACAGGATTTTCTAATTTTGGCAATGTTCCGGAGATGAAAGAAGAAATCCTTGGGAAAACCTGTTTAATAGGGGATTTAAATGACATGTCCCCGGTCAAAAAAACACCAAGGGTTTTTTACTTTATTATCGGAGGTCAATTTAATGCCATCCGGTTTAAGTGACGGACTAAGCAGTTTTTTTTAAAGACTCCGGCCAAAGACGACAATTCTGTCTGTCTGAATTTAGAAGCAGAAAATTTTTAAATCATCCAAGTTTTTTATTTTTCAAGACATGCTTGTAGTCTATCTAACTGGTTGGGCTCATCAGGATTTATGGATAAGTAAAGCTGAGTGTCATCAGCGTAAAAGTGAAAATTTTTCTATGCTGCCTGATAATTTTACCTATTGGAAGCATATATATAGTAAAGAGAATTGGGCCCCAAGTACTGAACCCTGTGGTACTCCACAAGTAACCCTGGAGTTTAAAGATGATTTATCATTTTTCTGAACAAATGGAATCTGTCAGACAAATAAGATTTAAACCCGCCTAGTGCTGTTCCCCCATCCCTACAGCAATTTCCACCTTTTCTAAGAGAATATTATGATCGACTGTATCAAATGCAGCACTGAGATCTAACAGAACCAGTACAGACACAAGTCCATTATCTGAGGCAATAAGAATATCATTAGTGACTTTCAGCAGAGCTGTTTCAGTGCTATGATGAGCTCTAAACCTGACTGAAACTCTTTCAAACGGGCATTGCTGTGTAAATGCTCACACATTTTTTAGCAACTATTTTTCAAGAAAATTTTAGATGAAAAAAAAGGGATATAGGTCTGTAATTTATTAGGTCATCTCGATCAAGTGAAGGTTTCTTAAGCAAAAGGGTTTTAATTACAGCTACCTTAAAAGCCTGTGGTACATATCCATTCATAAAGATAAATTAATCATATCTAAAATGGGGTGGTAATCAGAGGGAACACTTCCTTAAATAATTTGGTTGGGATTGGGTCTAACATACAAGTTGAAGGTTTAGATAAAGCTAATATTTCTGATAACTCAGGAAGCTCCACAGGATCAAAACAGTCCAAACACAGATCAGGTTCTACAGTTATTTCCAATGTTGTCTCACTAAAAACTCTGAGTTGTCTGTGCTTCTGGGAGCTGATTTAGTGGAGTGCAATAAAGAGATGAAGAGTTGTTGATGAAAAGATGGCGGACAGAGACAGACTCAATTGTCCACGACTGACCACCCGAGACACAGTGACCAAGAATCGTGCCGACAAACAAGTTTGATCCACTTGTTTAACATTTTGTAGTGTGTTTCTTTTGACTAGAACATTCTTTAAGCAAGACGGTTTTTCAATTTGCTTACAGTTCTGAAGTTCAATACAGTAACAGCCTTCCAGCCTCAGTGTAAACGTCCTGGGCAGACAGCGCTGCTGGAGATCCTTATCAGCCAAAAGAGATAAGGCTGATTGTTGTAACCCTAACCCTAACCCTGTGGAAATTTTGCTCCTGTTAAAGTTTTTTGAAGAACAAATTTGATGTAGTTTGATGTAGTTCGATGAAGTTAACCAAACTTATACTCTATTTCCAGACTTGGGGAAGCAAGGTTAACATTTGTTGGTTTTCAGGTGCTGGAACTTATTAATTTGTTGCCAGAGCTTTTTATGACTAATTGTGATCATTAAAATACCCCCTTTTCACAGTTTCTTGAGTATGATGCACATTGCAAGCCTGTGTGATGGTTATTTATTCAGTATTTTTCTTTTGTCAGGTGCTTAATCAATGCATCATTATTGAACCTTATTCACAAAAAATGCAGCAGAAAAAGGCAGCTGGAAATATTGTGTAAAGAGCCTCAGATACAGAGGATAACAGTGTTTATGATCTCTGCAGATCCCACACACCTTCAGGCCGACGCTACAGAGCGCTGTTCACTAAAACCAGCCGCCACATAGACAGTTTCTTCCCCCAGGCTGTTTCTCTGTTGAACATTCAATAAAATACAAAACAACAGCAGACAGATGTTGCAAATGCACCTTTTTATTTATATATGTGTATATTTGTACATTGTAAATATGTATATTCTGTAGTGCAAAAACAAAAACCAAAGAGCAAAGTGTACCGGAGTCAAATTCCTTGTTTGTATGTACAAACTTGGCAATAAAGCTGATTCTGATTCTGATTCTGATTATATTTGCCCTGTAATGAATGCAGTTACTAAAAAGCTGAATTGATTACCAAAGCTTCTCAAGACTGTCATTCACATTGCCATTAATGTCTAAAACCTGTCAAGTTGCCCAGGACAAATCTTATTAATGTTGTCTTTATAAGAAAGCAATAGAGGAAGGTGATTGTTCCAGACCCCTGGATTGTCCTGGCAAACAGTGAGCTCTCAAACTTCATGCTTCCCCTGAGGAGACCTCAGAGGTGTGCAATGACTTGAATGCATCACTGGCGGAACAAAAATCTGAGAGGTGAGTGGGGTTGTGTTGAGAGAGATACTGATAAACGTTTTTGTGACATGGGGATGAACTTGGATTTCACTGTTACTCCAGTCGGATCGTGATCATTAGATTAGATATGGAAAATGGAAAGGGAAAATTTAAAATCACTGTGCATCAGCCTCAGATTACTTGTTGGTATATTTCTAACAACAAAAGTTTTGGATGAAAACCTAAAACTAACTACATTTACATTTACAGACTGATTCCCCTCTACATTTGTAAATGACTGAAAAACAACGGAACGGTAAAGACCAATGGAGAGTTCAGCTTCCTATACACATCTTCCACTGTGACTGAGAAGACTGAAACAAGTAATCTGTGTTAGTTTTTTTCTTTTGAAAAATGGACAATGTAACTTATTCTCCAAATGTATTTAGTTCTGCATTTCAGAATTATGCTTTTTATCCCATGACACACACATGACTACTGGTATGCTAATTTTGTTGAAATTTGAACTACAGAAGCCCATAAGACAGTTTCAGTGCATTTCTATCAAACAAATGTTGCAGTTTACTTTCTTCATTAACATGTTTTATTATCACAAGATGTTTGTTGCTTATGGCTCAAAAAAACATTTCTAACCTGTAAGAGTTTACAATCATTTTCACTACCTGTAAGTTATTTGCTTAGGTTTAGTTTTTTCATATCTGAGCTGTAGTTCTCTTGAAATGCGCTGCATTAAAAGAGTTTTAGCAATTTGTCATTTCTCTTTGAATAAAAATGTACAGTTTAAAGAAAACCTTTCAGCTTTGTGTGTAGTAAAGTAATAAAACAATACTACTTAGTGGCAAAAAAATTGAATTTGGTGGAAGATACTTCACAGTATGTACAATGAAAATGAGCAATGGGACAAAATGGGAATACTAAGGCCCATGTTCAATAAATAAATAAATGTCTGCCAAAGAAAGAGTGCATTGAACAAACATAAACATAGCAAATACAACAGGGATAGCTTTCAAATGATGAGTTAGTTTAATAAGAAAAAGAAATCAATCTGGCCCTGTAAAAGTAATTACATCCCACTGACTCCTGAAGGAACTTAGATTAACCCCATCATCACGCTCAGGCCTCATTACTGCCAGACTTATAAAATCAACAGATCACTTGCACAGTACCTGTCTGACAACATAAAGTAGGCTATCAGATCAAAACATGCAACACATCATAGAGGGAGCTGAAGAAACTCAAGAACAGATAAAAAACAGCCTCTAAATATATCAGTCTGGAAAGGGTTACAAAGTTATTTCTAAGGCTTGTGAAGGGCACAGTGAGAGTCATTATGCTTAGTTTTAACCATACAGGGATTAAACAAATTTAGCGAAAAAATCAAACTTGTGCAACAAAGTGATGTTTTTAGACAGATTTCTTTCGAATTATTTGTGTACCTCAGAAAAAGAACAGCTCATATAAATCATTAAATGTAACATTCATGCTAATAATTATGTCTGTAGACTTTTGACATTCAGAAAAGTCACTTGTTTGCATTTGATCTTGAATTTCCTAATTTATTTTTTTGTAACTCATTTTTTCTGCTTTGCAAGCGTTTACATGGATTATTTTCCACTTGTAGAATTTGTTTCATTTAACTCATATTTTAACATTGCCAGACTGGTTTTGCTTATGTAATTGAACGGAATAACTTCAAACTAAAACATTTAGCTTTATCTGACAAAAATTAATCATGTTGCATTTCTGCTGGAGTAACCATTAAGTAGCAAAGGGCCAGAGAGAGGAAGGACGACTGTCTGGGTCCTTTAGAAATACTAGAGTGGCCGTCCTCCTACTGCCAGTCCTTGCACAGGGCCACAATTAAATTCTTCACCCACTTATTCTTCTCTTTTCTGTCTGTGGAGGAGACACCTCTCTTGAGAAACCACTGAGGCTGCTTTTTAAAGGCCCCTGTGTGGCAGGGTGACAGAGGACACCACTCTCTGTCTTTTCTCTAATTTGGAAAGACCATGCAAAATTGAAAAGGGGTTCTCAGCTCCCTTCCCAAAGGCCCTCACTGCTCCTGCCCCCTACCCAGAAACACCCCACCATTTCAGCTGTGTTCAGGGAGCGCTCCCCTGGTTGGTTCTCAGATCTCCCCGCCGTTCTGTGTGATACCGGCGGCATTGTGAGAGGCAGACAAAGAACAGGAAGCCTAGGGGTCGGCAGGGCATGCCTGAAGGTCAGCTCAATCAGTCTCTGTGTGATAGATGTGGCACGAAGGCCAGGTCGCCTGAAAATGAAGCAAATGGGATGTCCAAATGCACACTTTACTTTATTCTTTTTTCAGCTTCTAATCTGTCAGTGCACACATGATCTTAAATATTCTGCAATAATTTTGACTGTGTGTGAAGTTTCTCAGGAATTCTGAAGATATATATTATTTTTATTAGTAGTAGTAGTAGTAGTAGTTTCTATATAATACTGTATAAAAGATATAAAAGTTATTTCCCTTCAGGATCAGTAAATCATTATTTAAATGGGTTGAACCGAATTAAACTTAACCAGACTAAATGAAACTAAACTGAATGGAAAATAACAAAGTGAATTAAACTGATTTGATTTGATTGAAGTAAACTGAAACTAAACTGAACCGAATCTGTTTCACTTTTACCATGTACATTTATATAGACTCTGCTGAAGCAGCAAAAAATGTGCTAAAAAGCTAATCATTGAATGAGATTTATTGCGTTTGCAAATGATGGGTAGCTTTAGAGAATTGCTTCTTAAATTCATTTTGGTAAATAATGGCACACTAGTCAGTGGGTGGGAAGAGGTGGGTAAGGGTGTTTGTGTGTCCGCAGTCGTCATGGAGACCCCCGGGTGTGGGAAGCAGTCCAAACATGATGGAGCTGACTTTACTGACTCAAGGTGACAGGGACAGGGACACAACAGCATACAACACCGGGACAATGGCCTATCCATTAGTGCTAATGGGGGACACATGTAACTGGATTAGGATAAGGACACCTGGGGGGGAGACCACATGGGGAGATGGTACCCCCAACACATCCAACTCACCCCTTCACACACAGCCCCATTCCATCAAACATTCACAAAACCAAGCTACTACTGTGGAGGGGTGACTACCTGCAGGGAGACACTGGAGGCATTCAAACATCAACAATAAACTACAGCAGAAAATATAAAGAAAAT
The DNA here is from genome assembly GCA_036173005.1 of Crenichthys baileyi. Classification (NCBI taxonomy): domain Eukaryota; kingdom Metazoa; phylum Chordata; class Actinopteri; order Cyprinodontiformes; family Goodeidae; genus Crenichthys; species Crenichthys baileyi. Next base: position 180,190 of record JAHHUM010000018.1, read on the forward strand.
TAAGTTGATTATTATAACTGTGCCTGGACTGATGGTGAAACATCAAATCAAATTTAATCATGATTTCCTGAGCAGGGGTGATAATAATTATAAAAAATCCATGCACAACACATAAAATCTGTTCACCAGAACAAAATATTTATGATCTTAAATCAAATCAGAGCACATTTTTCGGCTTTGTAGCTGGCATAATACAATTAATTCTCAACAGAATATTTTCAAACCTGCCACAACTTTTGCCCTCCTGGAATAAATCAAATGGTAGTCAATCTAAAGTTGAGGTTGATGTACCTCTATCTGTATTTGCTCATCCTGCACCCTCCATCCAACCCTCCTGGCTCATCTCTCATCCCACTTTTCCGTCTCCCCCTTCTGCAAATTCCTGCCCCCTGCTCAAGACGCCCAGTCAATTAATAAGACATTCTCTCCACCCCTTGGAGCTTGTGCACAAGAGGCCACCCAGGAGCAGGCGGGCCTTTCCTCTAAAGCTGCTTCACTGGTGGCCCCCAGGAATGCCAGTAGCTTTGGGAAAAGGCCGAGCAGGGTGGGGCTGGAGGTCCGAGGGGGGTGAAGTGGGGATGGAAGGGCATAGTGGGGCATGGGGTTGGTTGGGAAGCTGGATAATGGAAACAGCCCCATCATGCTCATGTGCTGGGGCAAGCCGGTTAAAAATTAGAGGGCAACAAAAGGAAATGCTTTCTCTCCTCTTAAGGATTGAAGGCACTTCATCCTTCAGGAGTCCAACTTAAATCCTGCCCTGTGAGCAGCCCAATCAAGAACACACACACACTTTTTAGTTTGGTATCACTAATAAGATTTTAAGAATGCCTGGCAGCTTTTTTTTATCCTGTCCTCATATTTAAAACAATAAAACAAAATGATCAGCAATATTTCATGATAATTTCTTATTTTTCAAAGTACTTCTAATTTCCACTCAGAAATTTGGTAAATGTTTAACTGTTTTGACATTTGGCGTCATATGTTGGTATGGAAACGCTTTCATGCTTTTATAAAATGCCTTTTTATGATTTTTTTTTTTTGTGTGTCATTTGTACCAATTTCTTTGATTTACTTATTATTGTGGGGGAAAGGCAAATACAGGAAATGTGAACAGAAGAAAAAAAAGAGAAAATGCAGCAACTCATGAACGTAGTGAATGGAGAACAGCTTTACAAAAGTTTATACACGCTGCAGAGGGAAGCTCCAGTATGTATTAAAATCAGTCTCATCGTGTTAGTTTCTTTGTTAGGGAGCCCAAATTGTAAACTTTACAAAAGGAATAAGATACATTTATTATGGAAATATGTTTATTCTCAAAAATCGTGTTAACCCTTCAATTCAAAACGTAATGATTATATTGGAATCTTCAGTAAATGACTAATTAAAGAAACAAGGAAATTGAAAACAAACACAAAATCAACTTTAAAAAATGATGAATGTTAGCATTAGCTGATAAAAGATTGAACTTTATGAAGTTTTATTGTCTCTCTCTCTGTCTCTGAAAGATGAACTCATGGCTTTCATGCATAATTTGGAATCTTAATACCTTTCAGGAACAGTTGTAAGAATTTAGCCAAGGGGTTCAAACAGAGAAAGGCATTTGGGGTCCAGCAGATCCATATGCCAAAAAAACAGTCTACTCATAGGAGGACTACCTTTAGTTGGGTCAGATGCTGTTTACTCTCTCAGAACCAACTTGGCTTCTGTTCCAGGTTCTGTCAGCTTTCTCTCTCTCAGCTGGAAGGACCTACAGCCTTGGCTTACATCTGCTGTCTGGCCCAGGAGGGTAGTCTGACATTCGAAAGCTGTTAGATGAAAGAAATCTGAAACAAAAATCTACTGTGTTGCTGGAGAATCAAATACTATTACAGTAAATACAAAACAATGCAACTGTGTTTTAAACAAACGATCACACTTGTCTGTAGACCCGATTGAGCTCTTGAGCTTGTTGATTCTGTCTGTGTCAGTGGTCGATCCATCATTGTCTCAGTCTGACTCTCTTCTTAAACTGACTCAGCACTCACCGGTGCACAGAAGTCGCAGACGTGTTCGGTTATCATACCGAGGCCAAAAGAGAATGATCAAACCAATTATTGTTTACATTTTCAGAGTATTCCTTCTCAAACCTAGATAAAGACATCTCTGCCTGGAGACTGTGTACTCAGGTCTACTACACAAGTCATTCATGTTCAGTTGCTCAGAGATTTAACCATGCAGAAATAGATCCTTGCTTTAAAGAGAATAATTTTTTTTTTATATACTGACATGTACCTAAATAAACAGTTTACCATAACAGCTTCATAGTCACTGCAAACGTATAATAATAAGCCTATATTTGTATCTGTAAGTGAAGGAAAAAGCATTTTAAGAGTCATTGTTACATACTACAACATGAAAACTACATAATAATAATAATAGGTGATACATAAATACGTTAATAACATCTGTTGAATAGTAGCAGTGACAAAAATTAGAATTTTGGCAACTTAACAGTCAACAAAATAAAATCCTAAAAATAAGCCAAAACATGTACAAATATTAACGAATACATTTATTATTCATTACAGTCACTTCCCTATTGTCCACAGTTAGGCCAGTCAGTCTAACAGGCTACTACAAGATCGGCCAGCATGCAGTGGGCCCTCTAGACACATCCATTATCCAGAACCCAGCCTACTGAAGGGAAGGCTATGCAGAGCAGGCACACACCCTATGAGGGGCCTTTTCTTACCTGATAAATGTATTGCCAATTCCTTTGTCAATCCCAAGAGTCTGTGTCACACTAAAAACATACATGGCATGTAACCTTTCATTAAAAAAACTACCTTCTGGTCTGCATGCCTCCATTCACAAAAGATTTAGATTATCTTTTGTTTCTCAGGAAGTAAAACCTTTAGATGCAAATACTCACCGCTTAGCTGGCCCCGGTTTGCGGGGGGCAGCAGTCTAAGCAGAAACGCCCAGATCCACTGGTCCCCAAGCCAGACCCCCTCTGGCCCTTGGCTGCGCCTAGAAATCCTGTCCATGAAAGTTATGAACAGGACCGGTTCCCTGCGGAAACAGGTCCAACTTATGCAAATAAAAACCATTTATTTATTTATTTTTGGGGCACTACAAATATTTGTGACAGCTCTTGTGTGATGCCCTGTAGCTGGTGCAGCAACAGCAAAACAATTACCTACAGAGACAAATAATGTATCTTCTATCTGGTCTTATTGCAAATTAACATTTTATCATGACTTAAGGCACAAAAAAAAAAATAACTATCCCTGTTTGGGTCCAGTGAGGTATGTCTCATCCATTAAAGACAACTTAAAAAGAAATCATGTAGTTGTTTGTCTTGGTGCAGTGGAAAGGTTGTTCAAAACAACAAATGTGGAAACTGAATGCTGTTTTATTTTTATTTAGGAAAACTGACTGAAGTGATGTAGATTAGCTGTAGATCAGCAAAGAGAGAAATTGTGACTGATTCTGACTGACTGAGAACATCAGAACATTTATTATGGATCATAATATTATCAACAAGTGGGTTATTGTCAGAGTAGGTTCTTTCATCTTGTTATCAAACAAGTGTCGAATCTATGTAAATGTTTTCCAAACGCTGGATGGATTTTTTAAGATAACACTGAGCCCAACCACTGGGAACGAGACGTTACTGAAAGGTTTGACGGGTACGAAGATCATCTGGATCACATCCTGCATCCTTCACCAGATCTTACTAGAACTAAAAACTCCCCGTGTAATTTTGGACCACTAAGATTTAGTGATCTTTGAGAAGTATGTTGCTGTTGTGCAAAGAATTCACATTAAAGCATCTTGTAGCAGCAATAAATCACATTTATCGCTGTAATGCTATAGCTGCAAAATCCATCCATTTTTCTACTTTAAGCTAATTTTGTATATATAATTTCTAAAAAGATGTTTTTATTTCTGTTTCTATGCCTCTAATTTCTATCATAGCTCAGTCTGTGACTGGGGGACCAGTGTGTTTTAATAAAGACAGTAACTCTCTCTGTTCAGTTTAAATGTTCAAAATGACAATGTGTACAACTCCATTGTTCCCTTGCAAAGAACAAAGTGCAAAGAACAGTAATTCATAGTTTTCAAATTGTTTTACAAATACAAATCTGAAAAGTGTGGCATGCATTTGTCTGTTAAAAATATACTTTCTTGTTGATCCCATACAATATTCAAAATTTCTGAGACACTGAATGGGGGCTATCATTATCTGAGTTTTCAAATGAATGAGCGACAGAAAACACTGAACATTATCACGATATTTTAATTTATTGTGCTGTATTTGTAGCTGCTTTATTTTGTCAGCATCACATCAAAAATTCACAAAGGGACTTTTTTCTGTGTTAATATAAAATTGTATTCATGTTAGATAAGAACAGCTAAACTTTCTGACAAGCACAAACCAAAGCCTACCGATGAGTGTTGTCATTGTGAGTGAAAAGGTTTTCCCTTTACCACAGCAGCTTTAGTCCCCCATTTTATAGCTTTAAAATGTGAGTTTTGTGGCTTACTATAAGTCCTTCATGTATTTGCAAACATATATGAAAGTTTAAATCAACCAACCATATCTTGTATGTGTGCATCTTTTTCATTAAGTGGTAAAGAGTTCTCTTCTGTCAGTATTTTTGATACATCGGCCCCCAGTTTTCATTAAGAAGCTTTGTGTTGGGTTTTAGAGTGTACCTTCCATCTACATACTCACTGAGAGTATACAGCACATTGTCTGGTAATGGATTGCATGTTAGTGCAGGGGAGATTTCAAAGAAAAGACATCTTGCATAGAGAGAGTACAAGCAGTGTAATGAGTTTCTGCTGCCTAACATCCATGTTGCAAAATTAGCAGGAGGAAAGTGCCCTTTAAGTGCCCCTCTGTATTCTTGCATATATGTCAGCGAGCAGGGTGAAACCACAGCAGAGGGATTCAAAGCCATGAATAGACAACTCTGCTTTGTTTTTCAAACATTTTACAGCTGTATCAATCTTGGTCCTGCCTCTTATACATAAAAGCATTTGTACACATTGGCCTTGTGAAATATTAATACTCCCCAAACATGATCACATTTAGTCACGTTACAAATACAAACTTCAGTTGGCATTAATGGTATTTTACATGATGAACCAACACAAGGAAGCTCGGAATTACAAATAATCTGAAAAGTGTGGTGTCCATTGTATTGGGTTATATTGTCCCTGGTACCCCTAAATAAAATTCAGAAACCTTCAGAAGTCACCTAATCAGTGAACAGAGTCCGCCTGTGGGTGATTTGAATATAAACAGAGGTGCAATGTGAAAACATCAGAGTTTTGTTAGAGAATATTATTGAACACAGAGGCGGCTCAGGGTTATTGGAGGCCCTAAGCAGAATTTCATTTAGGGGCCCATCCTCAGTTAAGCCTTTCCACCACAGTGCCACTGTCCTTGCTTTGATATTCTCCTTGTTTGATCCTTTTTTCATTAAGTCAAGTCAAGTCAAGTTTATTTATATAGCGCTTTTTAGCAACAAGGCACTCAAAGCGCTGTACATGAGAAAAATATTACAATGATACAGAAAATCAAACACAGAAAAACAAATCAAATGACACTAATAATCCTTGGGAGTTTACTGGTAAGAGCTGGTTCTAATCCAGTCTTTCTAATAGAGGTAAGTAGCTCATTAAGTCCTCTGTGGTAAGGAATTCATCCTGTGAAGAAAAATGATGATATTAATCCTTGAGGTCGCTGGTATGAGGCAGTTGTGGTCCCATCATTCAATAAGCTGGGTCACTGGTATAAAACAGTTTTAGTCCAAACTTTTTAAATACTAATAATGTTTGGCTGTCACTGGTATGATATAGTTGTAATACAATCCTTTTAAGAAATCTAAAATTCTCTGGTCATTGGTGTAAAAACAGCTTTAGTCCAAATTTTCAAATATTGATAATATTTGGCTTTCGTTGGTAATCCTTCTGAGAAATCTGAAAATCTATGAAAAGTAATGAAATCACACATTTAGGTAGATGAGAAAAGAGACCACATCAGGTAAGAAGGGGGAAAAAAAATCATATTTCACATTTTATCCTTAGCAGGATTCAGTTTGAGATTGCAAAAAAACCTCAGCACAAAGAAGCAACATATATACGAAACAACATCATGCAGGGGATCCGGTGAAGGCAGTGTGAAGGGGTGCATATGTTCATCTTGAGCATGTGTGTGTGTCCATGTGAGTGTCTGCAAAGTAAGTCCGTGAAGCACTGTCACAGAGGCCATTGTCCTTGATGATACGATTGAATGTTCATCAACAGGCCACACAGTTCTGAGCAGAGGGAGGAGGCAGAAGGAGCAGAGCATCATGTTTACATAACTTCCAGGAGAAGATGAAGATAGCCAGCCATCAAGGCCGTGCAGGGGAGCCAGATTCAGAAAAACAACAATTATTTGGGTTAGGCTGACTCTTAATTTTCCATCAGTCTTGAGAGACTCGTTGGTTCTTCTCAATGGCGAATCCAAACAGCCAAATTCCAGGTCCTTTCCGCCAGATCCGAGCGAACAACTTTCTCCAAGATTTATCCCATTTCACCCCTGAGTCCAGGAACCGCAACCTGCCTGCGATTCCTGTGTAAGGATCACATCCAGTCTGTGATTCAGCTCACGTAACATCTCAGTCTGAGTGTTGATCGCTCTGCAGATCCCATCATACATGCCAGGCAGCCTTACAATGGCCAGAACAGCTGCCGACGTTTTTCGAATTTCTCTATATGCCAGGTAACTGCCAACTCCAAATAGCAGAAATCCTGTTATCAAACATCCAATTGTGTACACATCTTCGACATCCTCGACTGACAATATCGACAGACACACAATCCTCCACTTCTGCCAGGAGTCCATCGTGTATCCGGAGAAAAATGTCCCGTCTGGACAAGAGGGTTCCCCTTCACCCTGTCTTCTCGTCGAGAACATTTGATCAATTGCATTGAGAGACCAGCTGACCAAATCCATAACTCAAAATTTTGGAAGATATGCAAAAAGAGGCTCCAAAAAGAAAGACAACACACAGAGCTGAAGCAGGGCAGATATGGGAGGGTGCAGGAGACAGAGAAAAGCTTCCTCCTCCACCGAGAGCAGAAAGAAAAGAACTGCTTGTTTTGCAGTTGCCTATAAAGTTTATAATGAAAGTAAATGGGGCAGCACTGTTGCATAGTTGGTAGCACTGTTGCCTTGCGGCAAAAAGGTTCTGGGTTTGACTGCCGGCTCGGGTCTTTCAGCATAGAATTGGCATGTTCTTCATGTGCATGTGTGGATTCTCCCCAGGTACTCCCATTTCCTCCCACAGTCCAAAAATAATGATTGTTAGGTTAATTGGTCTCTCTGAATTGCCCTTAGGTGTGAATGATGTGTGTGCATGGTTGTTTGTCCCGTATGTCTCTGTGTTGCCTTGCATTGGACTGGCAACCTTTCCAGGGTGTTCCCTGCATCTCGCCCAATGACTGCTGGAGATAGGCACCAGCTCCCCCTCAGCCCTGTACGGAAGAAGCGGGTATAGAAGAAGGATGGATGAAAGTAAATGTTTGACAGAATGTGTTTTGCTTGATAATCAGAGCAGGTACATGACATTATTAATAAAATACATAACACCTTGAATCAAGGGCAAAACCTCAAGATTTTTTATTTTTTCCATATATCATTTCCATACATATTTCTATGAAAATGCAAAAAGCAGTGTTCAAATAATTTAATTTAATGAGCGAAAAAAACCTCCTAACCAAACTGGCCCTATGTGAAAAAAATAATTGCCTTCTAAACCTATTGACTGGTTGTGCCCCCTTGGCAGCAACAACTGCTATCAAGCAACAACAACTGTTCCTTACATCCCTGTGGCCCAATCTTCTTAGCAGAATCATTTCAATCCAGCCACATTGGAGGTTTTCAAGGTTGAATGTTATTCCAAAACCTTGATTTTTTTTGTTTCATTCAGAGGTGGACTTGCTTGTGTGCTTTGGATCACTGTCCTGCTGTATTACCGACTGCAGTGGAGCTTGAGGTCACGACTTAATGGGTGGATGTTGTCCTTGTCCTGATTTATTTACGACTAGTCAGCGTGCCTGAAAAGTGACCCTAGCTCTTACAGAAGAGGCAGGAATGATTAAAATTAGCTTTAAATTATGACTTTGTTAATATAACTTTTAAACTGTGACATTTTTCCCACAACTTTGTAGACAAAGAGAATTTACGCATGCACGAAGCAAACATGTAATACCATCCCACAGGCCAGGATTTGAACCCCAGACCTTCTTGCAACAGCTTCCTCCTCAAAATAGTCCCATAATATGGCAGTAAGTTTGAATAGATGGTGTGGTCGTTTGTCCTGTGTGGGTTTATGTTATATTTATATTGGAGGTATCGTTGATATGAATAAAATAACTTACATGAAATTATCATTTTCTCAGCCTATAGGAAAAGCCAAGACTCAAAGAGCGCCCTCTCCTGTTGGCATGTGAAAGTACACAGTTCTTTTTTTCAGCTCTACAATCACTGCAGTTTGGGCCTTTAACCCCATGTAGTACTACAATATTATTTTGCCTTAACCAGTCCGGTATACAAAAAGCATTTTACTAATTATGCAGATGATAAGCTGCAAATGTGTGATTTGTGTGATTTAGGCAGTTTTAGTTGCCAAGATTGTAGTATTATGTTTTAAAAACATAACTAATGAATTCATTAAATAAATACACAGCAGTTGTAATATTGACTTCAGTAAAGAAGCCTTTTAGAAAAATGGGGAGCAAATCTAGAAATTGGGTAAAATTGCACATAGACTTTATTAATCTTCACCCTCCAGATATATAATCATGTAGAAAATGATTTTTATTGTCATTTATGTTTGCTAGATGCATTAAAATTGTGCATGTAGATCTAGGAATTACCTTTTAGGTGTGATAACCTCAGGGACACAAAATGGATTCTTCTATTTTTCTACTGTAAGCATTAAATTAGAAGTTAATGTGTAAACTTTTTGTTTACTTTTTGGAAAACACAGCAATCATTATTTGTTTATTTATCTACCATCAACATAAAATGCATCAATCCTGCCAAGAAACATTAATTTATTTCTGAAACATATGAAAACTTTTTGATAGATCAGGGCTTACCAGATTCTTTACTAAACACCGCCACCTAGAGGCTACTCACTTGTATAAACCTTACAGGCCTTTAAAATCGGTAAATCCTTTTTATTTAGCAAAGGTTTCTGCCTATTTTTTTAGTTTGAAACCCAGTAATAACTATATTAATTATTTATATTGACACTAATCCAGGTATTACAAAATATTTTAGTAAATAATGATGCAAAGTCTGATGTAAAGATATTCAATGTGCAGATGTAGGCAGCCAGTATAAAGCATTTTATTGAAGAAAATTAAATTTTTTCCCTCAATCAGTCAAACTAACCGATGTGACCTGAAAAAAAGAGGATCTCCACTGTGCTCTACAAAGTAAGTAAGCACAACGTATATTCTTGCATCAGGTAAAAGTACTGTCTTATCGAGGTTTATATTACAGAACAACAGCCATGAACAGGAACAGACACATAAACGAGTAAAATATATTAATCAAACGTCTCAAAGGGAATGCTTTCTACTTCATATATAAAAAAATAAATAACAATGCACATTTTTGCCCTTAAAGCTTAGTTTTGTTTCTTTTATATGACATACACATGTGGACAAAATTGTTTGTACCCCTCGGTTAATGAAAGAAAAAACCCACAAAGGTCACAGAAATAACTTGAATCTGACAAAGGGTAATAATGAATACAATTTCTATGAAAATGAACAAATGAAAGTCAGACATTGCTTTTCAAACATGCTTGAACAGAATTATTTAAAAAACATAAAGTCATGAAACAGGCCTGGACAAAAATGATGGCACCCCTGAAAGTAATGTGACCAAAGGGACATGTTAAATCAAGGTGTGTCCATTAATTAGCATCACAGGTGTCTACATTCTTGTAATCAGTCAGTGGGTCTATATATAGGGCTACAGGTAGTCACTGTGCTGTTTGGTGACATGCTGTGTACAACACTCAACATGGACCAGAAGAAGCGAAGGAAAGAGTTGTCTCAGGAGATTAGAAAATCATAGACAAGCATGTTAAAGGTAAAGGTTAAAAGACCATCTCCAAGCAGCTTCATATTCCTGTGACTACAGTTGCACATATTATTCAGAAATTTAAGATCCATGGGACTGTAGCCAACCTCCCTAGACATGGCCGCAGGAGGAAAATTGATGACAAAACAAAGAGACGGATAATACAAACGGTAACAAAAGAGCCCCGAAAAACTTCTAAAGAGATTAAAGGTGAACTTCAAGCTCAAGGAACATCAGTGTCAGATCGCACCATCCGATGTTGTTTGAGACAAAGTGGACTTAAAGGGAGACGACCAAGGAGAACAACATTGTTGAAAACAATTCATAGAAAACCCAGCCTGGAATTTGCCAAACTACATGTTGACAAACCACATAGCTTCTGGGAGAATGTCCAATGGACAGATGAGACAAAAATTGAACTCTCTGGCAAGGCATATGAAGAAAAGAACACTGTCCCTACTGTGAAACATGGAGGAGGCTCTGTTATGTTCTGGGGCTGCTTTGCTGCATCTGGCACAGGGTGTCTTGAATCTGTGAAGGTAAAATGAAATCTCAAGACTATCAAGGGATTCTAGAGAGAAATGTGCTGCCCAGTGTCAGAAAGCTTGGTCTCAGTCGCAGGTCATGGGTCTTGCAACAGGATGACCCAAAACGCACATCTAAAAGCACCCAAGAATGGCTAAGAGGAAAACATTGGACTATTCTGAAGTGGCCTTCTATGAGCCCTGACCTAAATCCTAATGAGCATCTTTGGAAGGAGCTGAAACATGCCGTCTGGAAAAGGCACCCTTCAAACCTGTGACAACTGGAGCATTTTGCTCATGAGGAGTGGGCCAAAATACCTGCTGAGAGGTGCAGAAGTCTCATCGACAGTTATAGGAATCGTTTGATTGCAGTGATTGCCTCAAAAGGTTGTGCAACAAAATATTAAGTTAAGGGTACCATCATTTTTGTCCAGGCCTGTTTCATGAGTTTATTTGAAAAAATAATACTTTTGAAGCATGTTTGAAAAGCAATGTCTGACTTTCATTTGTTCATTTTCATAGAATTTTTATTCATTACTACCTTTGTCAGATTTAAGCTATTTCTGTGACCATTGTGGGGTTTTCTTTCATTAACCAAGGGGTACCAACAATTTTGTCCACGTGTGTATTTGCTCAAATTCAAAGGGATCTGCTGCTACAGTACTTCTTGATCCACTGACACTGGGAAATATAAACCGGAATCAAGCGGCAGCACATGCAATATGACAAAATGGTGGCAATGCCTCACATTCTTTCAAACTACACATGCAAAACTACAGATTCCCTTCAAAAATACATTTATGTCAAAACATTGTCTTGGAAGAGATCAGTATTTAGTAACCACTTCTCATATGGCTGCTTTTGCATTGCGTTGTGACTAAATGAGGATTTTTAATCATTTTAAGCCAACTTTGTAAGGAAAACCAAATAAATCAAGGTAAGAAGCGTTTGTTGATATTTTTTCTACAATGTACATTGACAGCGACCAAAATACATCTAATTGGATTAATTCATCTTCTCAGTTAAACAAATATGAACATTACATATTTTCTGTACAGAAACAGCAAAGCTGCTGACATAAACAGACATTTATTTAGAGAATATTTTGCTGAAGTTCAGCCAAAAGTTGTAACATACTCAGGCTCATGAAAGTGGTTCCCTTTTATAGACCAGAACAATAAATAAACACAAGATAAGCCTCTTTCCATTGTCAAATCCCCTTTTTTTCCTGAGGCAGAAATACTGCAGTCTTTCTAGGTGTCCTCAAGCACTCCTGGCAGGATAATCACTTCATTAAAGGGCAATGTCACATTAAAACATCAAAATCGGTTTGGGCACTTCAGCACCATGATCAGTTCTGTGGATATTCATCCCTTACACTTTTCGAACAATTAAAATACAAGGATTTTTCCAACAGTCTACGAAGAAGCCGTGCATTCAGTGCTCAAAAACACAATGCTTGTTGTTACAGAAGCACACAGAAACATTCTAAGCCAGTTTCATTAACACCAAAACATGTAACCTCAGTCAATGCTTTGCAAAAACACAAGTTCAAAAGAAGTCATTAACAGTGCTTGGATTTTAAAATGTGATTGCAATAAAGGGTTAGCTCCATCAGGTGTGGTGCTTTTAACTTCAAAACAGAGAAAGCACTGGAGGAAGAGGGAGAAATTTCATTAAACTTACAAGCGTGTTAAAAACAACACAGCGCTACATCCCTCCTCTCTTTTTCATAGGACAGCAAACAAGCTGCTCATCCAATGGAGGAAGGGGGGCAGGGGGTGGGACCAAGTTTTAGAATCATCCCCAGGAGACGATGGAACCAAACTGTCCCTTTAATGTGATGCACTGTGCAAAGAAAGTGAAGCTTGGCCCCATAGAGACAGAGTGGAGTACCATATTTTCTTTGGAGCAAACAGCAGCACAGCACATCAGTTTATAGAGCACAGCTCCCAGAGGAGAGATCAATATAGGACAATCTTCCTCTTCCTCCACTTGAGCTATTAATACACCCAAACAAAAGATGAGGCTTAATGAGGCAGCAACGGGGAACTCATGCGAGCTAACTTAGACGAGAGCTTTGTAGTGTTTAGTTTAAGGATTCCAGCTCTTTCTATAAGGGCAACAGATCCCCACTTTGCTTCTTCTTTTATGGTTGATGGTATCAGATGAGAAACGAAAAAGCACAGAACATGTACATTGTGCTACGCCTTTTTATGTTTGAACCCATTTGATTCGATCTCTTTTTAAAAAGGACAAAAGCAACACAACGGCAAAGAGAGATGCATAGTTTTAGGCATGAGGGTGTGCTGGATGTAGATCTTAAGAAAGAATAACAGGTATGCTGTTAAAAAAAAATAGTAATAATAGTAATCTTGAACATTTTGAACAAACTCGAACAGAAAAAATGAAGCACTTCTTTGCATATTTGCATGAAAGGAAATATTTTTCATGCAGCTTAAAGCAGCTACCTTAGAGTTAATGCTTTGGTTCAGATTCAGAGAGCATTAAAATGGCAGATGGTGAGAGAGTGTTTAAATGGACACAATAGTCAACCTCAGGATTTATATTTCACATCTGACCTCCAGTACCCCTGTATATAAATCAACAAAATACAGTATTTCAGTTATTAGTAGAAAGAGAGACACAACTAACACAGCAGGGTGCTAAAACGGTCAAACTATAGCGACTGTAACATTGGGACATTATAATATTTAGGCCAGGGTGAAAAGTAGAGATGCACCGAGTAATCAACTAGTGACCGGAATCGGACGATTTTTACCTTAATCGGCCCTGAGCAAGGGGAATCTCAAAAATCCAAGCTTTTTCTCCGATCATAGAATGCACCATACTAAGTGCTACCAGGTCACATCAACAACAACACTCTTCGGTGTGGATGGGGTGATGGAGTGGAGTAGATTCAAAGTTAGCTATTTTCAGTAGCAGTAAGGTTTTGAAAAACGAAGACAGAGGAAGAACAGACATTTAAGTGGCTCTTTAAAAGTGAAAAAAAGTATTTTTAATGACATGCCGAGACACATCAGCAGTCAGACCCTTCAAAGACTAAATCCGGCTTCTTCTCTTTCTGTCCCTCTGTGTTTCGGGTCTGTACCACCCCGCTCAGTGTCACTTAATGCAATGATAGTCTGTCTGTCGACTGGCTGAATGATTATCAAAGTGAAGTTCCACATCTGCCTGCATGGATTATCAGCTGAGCTGACCAAGAAAGATTTAAGATTCGTCTCTTTTCGACAAGAGTCAGTTGTTCTCATTTGCAAAAGAGCAAGGGAGAGCAAGACTTTGCGCAAGTAACAGGAAGGGTAAAGGAAGCTTTAAAGCTCTGTCTGTTAGGGAAATGCTAAATTTGGAATAGTTGGCAGCCTTCTAGATATACCAAAGTTCATGTAAGGGTCTACATTCTCATGGGAATTACACCAAGAGACAGTTGTTTTTGTAATGGTGGCCATGCTAACCATGCTTATCCCAAATATAAGACACTAAAAAGAGCTTAACATTTCAAATCAGTAGTCATTTTGTTTTTATTTTTAAATAATAGTAAAAACCTTGATAATCCCCCACAACAGGAAAGCTACAAAAACGGATATTTTCATTACTTCTTATATATTAGCTCTTAAGGAATAATCAGCTAAAATTGGCAGGTCAAAGCTTTACAAAAACAGGAGATGGTAAATCAACCACTCACTCAAATCGGTGCATCTCCGGTAAAACGGGGATTAAGTACATTTATAACAAATAAATAAAGTCTCAAATTAAATCAGGGCCTATAAATGTGCAAGTAAACACACTCACGCTACATCATGTAGAACTGTGTCTTAAACGCCATAAACACAAAAGGATAAAAGTGGTTTATGTTTCAGTTCACATTATATCATGCACTGGAAACTTACTAACCAAATCTCTGCACAGTTCCTAATTTCAGACATCCAATGGGACATGGTAGAGCAAGGACAGCATCAAAGATGATGAAAAATCTGAGCTTTGTCAGACATAAAATCATTTTAAGACTTTTCAGAAAGCAACATATATTTTTGCTCCACGTTGCTCCAAAGTCTCCTGAAATATCACCACCTCTACACTCATAGCTGGAAACCAGACATTACTCGATTCAGCTGCAGTTTTGGCACACACAAACAACCTCCCTGTTACTGACTAATTGCATTTCGTTATTTCTGAACAGGAGACCACTTGAAACTGCCCATTCCAATCCTCAATCAGAGAAAGCTCTACTGCATCTCACATGGAGTGGATGTGAAATTTTAATTTGGGCCACCAAAGATCTAATTGGCTGTACTGGGGAGGACACATTTAAGTCTTACACAGTGCAACCCAAGGATAATCCCCGCCTGTGCTAAATGCTGCTGACCTGAGGATAGGACCATGTAGAGAAGCAGCCATGCTGTGTTTTGAAGTACTCCCACATCAGAAAGAACAACTCTAAATTAGGCTCTGTTCTCAGGGTCGCATCCCTGCAGGCTGCAGAGTTCTCAAGACGACAATAAATGCTTGGATTTGGCAGAAACTACAAAACACATTGGGTTGTTTCCTAAAATGTTTACATCTTTGCTTCTTTAATCTTTATGCATAAATTTTTCTAAAAAGTGATAACAGCGTTGGCTATTTGTTTGTCCATGATATTGATTACCCGCTATTAAGGAACCGTACTTACACAAAAATATGTTTTTAAAGACTCGCTGTATCCATTATTTCTATTCGGGCTCATTTGGAACCATAAATAAGTTAACAGTATAGATTATCATAAATACATTACTCTCTAAAATTCACATATAAATAAAAGCTCCATCTCACAGAGACTTCTCAATGAAGCGATCTGACCCAATGTTTTGTTAAATATCTTCTCTCCCTTTGACAAAAAATACAAAGCCTCCATGGTTTAAATACTACAGGTTTCCCTTTAAAGACGCGGACAAATACAGAGAACGAGGAGAGGACCGAGGTTGGGAGTTTTTAATGACGAGAATAAAGATGTCTCTCCCTTCCATCGTCCTGAACCAGGGACAGCGGGACAGCCCTTAAGACAACGATGACACCTTCCGCCTAGTCCAGTCCCTGATTGGTTCAGAGGAAGTGTGAAAGTCAGAGAAAAAGAACACAGAGGCTATTGCTAATGATGACTGATTGATTGATATCACGGTGCAAGCCGCTGCTCCTGCTGCATGCTTGGTTCTGGTGACATGCAGACGTACATGCAATAGAGCCAGAGACAGAAAGCTGCCTGGGGTGGAGACAAAGAAGAGAGCTGTCACACAAGTCGGATCCACGGGTCCAATAATGAGACTGAATCTGGATGTGTCTCCTGTTGTCTCACTGTCCTTCTGAAAAGCGAAAGGCTGAAAGTGCTGTCTGGTCTCCACAGTCTGTTTCTTCGGTCCCTGATGTGTTGACAGGGGGGCTGTTGGAAGATGGTGGATTGGGGTCACCCTCTGTTAATGTCTTCTCTTGAGACTGGGAGGAGGAGGAAGAGGAATGGGTGCTCTCACTGGAACTGCTGCGGGTCTCTGTGCTGGTACTTGTCTTTTTCATTTTCCTCCTCTTGGCCAGTGGCGCCTTGTCCACTGTTTGTAGGCGGAAACCCTCCCGCTTACATTTGTTAAATGCCTAAGAAGAAAAATGAGTAAATATTATTAGAATTTCTGTAAATTATTTATTTTCTAGTTCAGCTGTTATTCGTGCAATTTTCTACTATTATATTTTAGATTAGGTGGCATATTTAGCAGCAGGTTCAAAGGAGAGAACTGCAAGAACAGATGGAACATTCTCACCTACTTTCTGACAACAGTGTTCTTTCATTACATTCTTACATTAAATGTCGCTTTGACGCAGGTGTGGACAGAGGCAGTTGAGGAGCCAAGAATGTCAGGGGTCATGAGTGGGTTGGAGGACAGCTGGCTGTCATCCTGGAGCCAGGCGTTGTAACGGAGACCGCACATCTTAATCCTCTTGTCTGGATCCACCGTCAGCAGCTCTGCAGGAAAAAGACCCCGATAATTCACTTAACACACGAGAGAGGAAGGTGAGTTATGTGTGAGTCCTACAAAGGAGGTGATGTTCTTCCCCATGCAGGTATTTAAGCCACTTCGGAGGTCTCTTAATGATCCTATTGGCTGATAGCCAGCAGGGATGGTGATGTACATTTTTTTATTGTCACTTTAAACATTTTCTTAATAAGTTTTTGATCTCAACTTGCATAAGAATCAGGAGAATAAAATTTAAAAGAGAAAAATTTTCTCTTTTTTCTCTTTTTTTTTTTTTCAAAAGAGAAAAAACCTTTAGCTACAGTCTTGCCTTTATGACCTTGTGTGACATTTTGAAATAATTCATCTTTAGGACAAAAAACCGGCCCTTTTAAATCTTGATTATTTCTTTAAAAAGACTGTGGTCTAAACTCTATTAGATGACACCATCGTGTACAGCTCCATGATGAAGAGTCATCATGATGTCCATAGGACGTGACCCGCAGACTGTAACAGACATTTCCAGAAAGAAGAAGTGGCTCTAAACTAGAAGCTTTTATAACGTGGAGCCAGGTGCTCAAGTCTAGCAGAAAAAGAGCAAAAGCAATAGTCAACTTAAAGAGTTTAAGAGGGTGAATGTAAACAGAAATATGAGAATTGTTGTATTACAATCATGACAGAGAAAGAAGCACATTTTAGTCATAACACCAGTTTAACATACAGTATAACTCACTACACGGAGCTCTTTTTTGTGGAGGTAAACACTTCGCTGAAGTTCAGTTGAGGACAGACTTCCTGTTTTGGCAGCATATATCTATATCTGTGTGTCTTATCTACAAGGCTGCAGAGATGTGAACATCCCAATTTTGAAAAGGTTTTCATTCCCCTTGAATCAAATTTGATCACATGACAACCACAAACTTCTCTGGGTTTTATTGGGATGTAACGCCATTGACCAACACAAGCTAGTGCATAACAGTAAAGTGAAAGCAAATGATACATAGTTTTGACAGTTTTTTACAAATAATGTGATGTGCAAATATATTCACTCCCTATACTCTGAACACAGTAGACAGGTTTAAGCAAGGTCAGGTCATAAAACAATATTCAGAGTTTCGAACATCTCGCAGAGCTCTGTTCAATCAACTTGACAATAGAAGGAGTAAAAAACTGTAAACCTTCTGCGACATGGCAGTCCAGCCAGCCAAGAGGCCCAAGGTAACTATGGAGGATCTGCAGAGATCCACAGCTCAGGTGGGTACTACTTTATGTGGCTCTATCACATGAAATCCCAATAAAATAGGCTGAAGTGTGTGGGTGTGATATGACAATATGTGAAAGGGATGAAATACAGTGCCTGTTATTAAATCTGGGTACTTTTTATTATTGTAACAAATAACACTTTCATCTCCAGGTCAAAGCAGCAGTGAGGAGGTTCCAGCCTCACCTTGTATCAGGTCTTTAGCCTGCGAGGATACATTTCTCCAGGCCTCGCCTCCAAATGAGAAATCTCCTTGTTTGATTTTGTGCATGATCTCCTCAGCGCTGGTGTGGGTCAGGCTCTTCTCCTGACACTGAAAAGGCACCTGTCCAGACAGCATGGTGTACTGAAACAAGAGGAGCACCAGCATCAACCTGGAATACAGACTTAATTACCTACTTCTAGTGTAATGCTCTAATGCTTACATGTTGTTTAAGTGTGGCACACAAACTGTCGAATGTTTGCTTTGCTTTATAGCACGCTGCCTACACTGAGCTGGGAAAGGACAGAGGCACTAGTGCTTATATGGCATGCTTTAAAGGGCTCTCGACCGATCACGACCTCCACATTTTTTCATTGTTATGCTGCACGTTGTTGACCATGGTTGTACCAGCACTAAAACGTAGAGTGTCCTGTGCTCAGCTGAATAAACAGGATGCTCTCACCTTCGCCCGCTTACATCTGCCCTCATATTTTTCTCATTAGAAGGACAGCAGAGGGGAAGAGCCCTTTCGGCTACTGTCTCGGTACACTGGCTAGCAGGACATTGTGCACACAGCATGTCAGAAGCTATTTTATTAAAGCTTCATGAAGCAGACTACTATGTATCCACCCAGAGGGGGAACAGCAAAGCAGCGCAGAAATATAAAGCCATTGCTCTGTACGGATGACCGGCCAGGACAGAAACAGAAATTTCTCTCTATCTGTGCCCCCTGCTTGTCCTCTGCAACCTCTCTTTTTTATTTCCTTCTTTACGCAGAAATGTTCAAAAGAACTGATAACGATGAAATGTTTGCAACCAAAAAGCAGGATTCCATGTGAGCATGGTCAGAGCTGGTCTGGTTGTTTTTGCTCTGTGGTGCAGATTTAATTGAGTCTCCACAGGATACCAGAAGTTTAGATGAAAACTATGCACCATACCCAGCGTTCATTTTTTAATCTGAAAACTTTATAAGACAAAGAAATCTGCTGAGCATGAAGCTTCCTATCAGAATAAATTAGCCGCATTAAATAAAAACTTCAACGTGGATCTGTGGATTTAAATAATCTTAGTGAAAATGATGGATTTTTATAGTGCTGTCATCAAAAGGGATGTTCCTAAAATCCATTGAAAAATGTTGTATGGTTCTCTCACACCACCCAAAATATTGTGGCTGATTTCTGTCCTCCATAAAGCTTTTACCTGAGATATTGGCCAATCCCAATTTCCCTTGCAGTTACTATAACATACAAACATTCAACATATTTTTTCTTGTCTTCTTGCAAGCATTAATTTTTAGGAGCAGTGACGACAACACAGGTAAAATAGGCTTTTACTGTACTATAAAAAAAAACTGGGTTCGGCATCTCATATTCACAAATTGTACAGGTAGTGTGGCTAGCCCTACTAAAACCACAACCTTCCTCTGAGTTCCCTGAAGAATGTAGATTTTTACCTTAACAGTTTGAAAGTGCAAAAGGATAAAACAGAGTAGCTTTGCTGTAGTGCATAGAGCCTTCCTAGTATCTCCTAGAAATCTTACTCCCTCTCACTCACTTCTTCCATCTTTGACCTTGTACAGTTTGAGATTTAGAAATTGTTTTGTTATTGTATTGTGGATGGGTAGATAATATATATTGCATATTTTTAAAACCTTTGAAAGGGCAGTGCATTTAACTTGAAGTGGTGAAGCCCCCTTTGCGGCAAGGGACCACAAATGCCCCCTAGTATAAAGGGTAGTCTGTGAAGTGATTTTTAGGGCTGTGACTCAAACTTCAAGTGATGAAACAATAAGGAATATAATTTCAAAGGATTCGTGCATTATTAAAATTGTGGCAGATTTGTCTGAAATCAGGCTAGATTTAACACAAAAAAGCAATGTGAAATGACTTGGTTAATTTTGAAAGTTAAAATCCATCATGATTTTAAAATAATCATAGTCATGGCACTATGAGATTGATGTGCAATATTAAGGAAACCTTCAAAAAGGAGATGGAGACATTGGCCATTGACAGGAATCAGCCTTTTTTATTTTTTTTACCTTAAATGGGTGAGCATCTCATCGGAAACTCAAAATTCAGATCTTTTGCTGATCAGTGAATCTTTTGTACCATATATAGGTCATGCTAACTACACTTTTCTGTCTGGGCGCTGAGATATTAATCAGTTTTTTGAGGCTGGGAGAGAGCCAGACCTTCAGCAGATAACAGAAAGGCTGTTATCCATTTTTTTCATGATGATAACGAGACGCTGACGAGCTAAACTGGGCTCTTTGATGACTAAAACATGACGAGGCGTGTGTGAGTTTTCGTTGACGAGACGAAGCTGTTAGTGGGTCTCTCAGATACATTATAATTTTGGCCATTGCTCATTAAAGAAAGATCAGAAAGTTAAAGTACAGAGTGGGTGCCAGTCACATGATTAATACGCTTGTTTGATAGTTAAGGTCATACTATTTTGCCAAAATGTAAAAGGTTAAAAAAAAATAACGCTGCTTCGAAGCTTTCAGTCGCTGTTGGTTAAGGAACCTGGTGGATTTGGAAATGGTGGCGGCCTTTTGAAAATGTCAATGTCAAGGATCTACATTCCATAGAGAATACACAAAAATACATGATTTTCAGCAAGCTTAGCCTTATTAACTGTGTGACATTGCCTATGAATAACTAATGATCACTCAATGTAGTAGGGCTTAAAGACTCTATCTTGAATGATGTTCTTATATCTTGTAGTATCATTTTTAAAGTGAAACCAGAATTGGCTAAAATCTGATTCATCCCATCAAAAGCGCAGGAGATGGAAATCTCCAAAATTCTGATTAGTTCATCTCTAAAGGACGAGACTTCCTGTAACCTTTTCTGGTGTGTAAGACACAAGATGAACTTGTCCTGGGAAAGAATGAATGGTCAATTGGAAAAATTAATTTTCGATTTTTTAACTTTTTAACTGCTCATGAGAAGTGTCCAGATATTTTAAAATATTACACAAGACCTACAATTGTTTGACAATGAGCAAATTAATATTTTAGAACTACAAACTGTGACTCTAATTTAAAGGGTATCGTTGCCTGAAAGAGAAAAAAACTCTTCATTGTTTCCATTAAATAAAGGGCAAAAAAAGAATAACCCAAAATAAAACTTAAAACTAAACAACATTGTGTTTAATTCAAAGTTGTTCATTTTTACACTTCTAATACTTGCCTGTTTTACTTGAACGATAAAGTTCTGCATTACCTTTTTGGTTTTACTAAATTTCTTGAAATATGTCAGTGTTACAACTATAAATAAAACAGAGATAACATCATGCTCTTATTGTTGCATATTGAATTACACTGTACTATTCAGATTACCAGTATTATGCATCACCTACTTACCAGAATGACCCCCAGACTCCACAGGTCGCAGGATTCATCATAGCCGTTATATTTGAGGATCTCTGGGGCAGCATACTGCAGGGTGAAGCAGGGAGTCTTCAGCAGCTGATTGTCTGGCGGCTTTAGACGTGCAAAGCCAAAGTCTATGATTTTTATCTCGGAGTTCTCACTCTCGTCCGTGAAGAGCAGGTTCTACAAAGCAATTCCACACACGGACAGCAATTATTTTCTTTTTTTTTTCTTCTCCTCGGTTCAGTCAAGAGCCGGCTAAATTGTACATCAAGACTGCCTAAGTCCTTTTGACCCATTCTAAGGTCAAACAATTTTACTCTTGTTTTGAAGAAAATTGCAGAGTCAGAGTGACAACATGCCACATCATATGCAGTTCAGAAAAACACAGTAATTCTCGCTTTAAGGCAAATGATCCAGCCAGGCTGTATTTACCACAAAAGACACACATGAAAAATTCAAGCCCTTCTGGGTTATGTCTGGTACCTCTGGTTTAAGGTCCCTGTGCACCACTCCTACATCATGCATGTGACTGACAGCAGAAACCAGTTTGCGCATGATGCGGCTAGCTTCTGTTTCACTGAAGTGTTGCTTCCTCCGGATTCTCTCCAGCAACTCTCCTCCACCGAGTAGTTCCAGAACCAGGAATGTGTGGAGCTACAGCCAAAGAAACACACAGAACACATTAGTTTTATAGATTCACCATTGAGTTCTGTCAGCTTGATTGACCCGAACTAGTGGCCAGTAGGTCAGAAACTCAAAAATACCATCATAGAATGCACCATGTGGAAGCACCACCAGGATGAGCTTTTTTATTAACGCTAAGGTGTTTAAAAACAGAAAGTCAGAAGAGCTACAAAAGGTGTAAGAAGCTATTTTAAAGGAAATTGTATAATCTATGACACACCAAAACATAGCTGAGGATTATTCAAGTTATCAGAGCAAGACTTTAAGCAGATAACTTTAAGGCTGACCATATTAGAGCAAAACAGAAAAGTTGTGATGCGTTCCTACTGTTCATGTACACCACAACGGCGCGTGTTTTCTCGGACAATGGCACGATTTAAAAACGGTGTCCAGAGTGTAAGGTTTTAAAAACACGCCAGTCTCCGTTGGCATGTAGACAGGAAAAACAGAATGTTCCTGGATGAGGAAGCCCTGGAATAATGCGCTATATGACTGCATTCAGTAGAAATGCACAGCATAACGGATGCCGACCAGTTTAAAACCCCAGTAGAAGAAGATATTAAAAATAACAACGGCAGATTGCAAAGTACTGTTTTGAATCTAATGACGATTTTCCAACAAAGTGCTCATTTTCTACCCAGTTTTCAGACGGAGTGTTTGTGCGCACGCAAATGTTGAGTTTCAAAGAACATACTGTCTACTAGTGGTATGGCAGACGGTTCTACTAGTGGGTTGTGCACAGAGATCGTAATTAAAACGGTAGATGTGTTAACAGGAACAGAAAAACAATCTCATTTTTAATTGATTGTTGTCGTGTGCACAGGGCCCCGAGTCTTATAATATCATAAGACGACATGATGCCCTTGGTAAATCAGGTTCCAGCATCACCTTCCTACACATTTGAAAATGCAGCATATATATGAGCCAGGCTGCTTTTGATTCTTTGAATATGTTAAAAAATTTAATGGCATGAGAGTCGCTGCTCTCAGACGTCATATATACTGGACATGTGCGCCACTGCCACAGAATCTATGCAACATTTTTCAACCCAGCATGCAAATGCTTGAAACTCATGATATGACCTACTTCCTGATAATTTTGGCTACTGAAAGGCTAGCAAACATTTTCACACTTGGACCGGTGCTTGTCTAATTACATTTCTTCCCAAACTCTGTTAAAGCAATCCCAAGCTATAGTTTGCTAAAAGATTAGTGATATTTTTAACTGCATATTTAATTTGACTGTTATAGCTTCAACAGGATATTAAACAGACAAGTGAACCACAGACGTGTTTAACCACACACACACATACACACAGCCCATCCCTGATCTCATGATGGTGAGATCAAACCATAATAGTATTGAGTAAAGGTGAAAGGGGTCTAATAAAGATGGAAGGGAATAAAGTGTCTGGGCAGCAGGGTACAGTTTCTCATTAGTGCTGGATCTAAGGAACAAAAGCAGGACTCAGTTCAGACGAAGCGAGGCAGCGCCGCTTTGATCTGGGTCACAGGCCTGCAAGGTACAGTAATAACCCCGCTGAGCTTATCAGGACTAAAGTGGTGCTCCTGGGCATGAAGGACTTTGGCTAATGAACCTGTATGCAGTCAGACGCTTGGAAACACCTTCCCAAATAACCGAGGTAAGCCACGTCAAAGCGTATGCACACTCAGTTTGGGTTAAGTGTGCAACTCTATTAGCAACACAAGTGAATCTAGGTTGTTTCCATTCAGATGAACAAAAAGGTTGTTTATACTGCTGTGGGTTGGAAATAAATCAGCTTTGAAATATCATGCACACAAAGATATTCACGGATAATATGAAAGGATACAAAAAAAGACCAAAAAGGCTCCCAGCAGGCTCCTATTAATCTGCCCTGTTCCAGTTCTAGTACTTAATAAAGCTGTGGTCCCAAAGGCTCTACAGACGACTGCAGAAAACAGGTTTAATGCTGGCAAATAAAACCGTTGGATCCAACTTAACCTGATCGTGGTAAATTTCATGTAACTTCACAATGTTTGGATGGCCGTCACAGAGCTTCAAGGCTGCTATTTCCCTCTGAGTCTGCGCCTCCATCCTACAGCAAACACAAATTAAGCAAAGTGAAAAACATTTCAGGTGATTCTTTTAGTAGTTTTTATATGGGATTCCGGTGTCAATATACTGAATGAATTAATAGAAAATGTATAACTGAGTTAATGAATGTAAAACGTCCTTCAAGGAAAGGCATACTTAAAAAAAAAAAGATCATTCTCAGCTAGTGCTTCTATCAACCAGTAACATGTAGTACTTGCACAACACTTCCCTACTCTTTGTCCTATTTACAGCATTTGCACAAACTAAATTTTTATCACATACCATCCACAGACTTTCATGTACAGTATCTCACAAAAGTGAGTACACCCCACACTTTTCTGTCCCCTCAAAAAAAGTCACCCCACAGCCATTAATGTCTAAACCGTGAGTACAGCCCTAAGTGAAAATGTCCAAATTGGGCCCAATTAGCAAATTTTCCCTCACTGGTGTCATGTGACTGGTGTTACATGGTCTCAGGTGTGAATGGGGAGCAGGTGTGTTAAATTTTGTGTTATTGCTCTCACACTTTTTTACAGCACGCGTGGCCCTTAATTTTTTGTTATTTTCTAAAACAGCGGTTTAATAGGACAGGTTCCACTCAGTGCACGTGCTCAGAGTCATATCCAGAGGTTGTCTTTTGAAAAGAAACATATGAGCGCTGCCAGCATTGCCACAGAGGTTGAAGGAGCGGGGGATTAGCCTGTTAATGCCCAGGCCATACGTTGCATACTGCATTAAGCTGTTCTTCATGGCTGTTGTCCCAGAAGGAAGCCTCTTCAAAAGATTATGCACAAGAAAGCCCGCGAACAGTTTGCTGAAGACAAGCGGACTTAGTTCATGGATTACTGGAACCATATCCGAGAGATCAAGATAAACTAAACAGTTTCAAATGGTGTCAAGCGTGTGTGGCGGCAACCAGGTGAGGAGTACAAAGTAGTGTGTCTTACCTACAGTCAAGCATGGTGGTGGGAGTGTCATGTTTGGGGCTGCATGAGTCCTACCGGCCGTGAGGGGCTACAGTTCATTGAAAGAACCATGAATGCCAACATGTACTGTGACATACTCAAGCAGAACATGATCCCCTCCCTTTAGAAACTGGGCCGCAGGGCAATATCCCAACGTGACAACAACCCCCAAAACACCTCCAAGATGCCCACTGCCTTGGTAAAGAGACTGAGGCTAAAGGCCAAGCATGTCTCCAGACCTAAACCCTACTGATCATCTGTGGACATCCATGATGTCGTCACGGAGGAGTGAAAGATGATTCCAGTGGCAAACAGTGAAGCTCTAGTGAACTCCATGCAAGAGGGTTAAGGCATTGATAGAAAATAATGATGGCCACACAGAACATTGACACTTCGACCATACTGACCATATAAGGGACACAGCAAACGTGTAGAAGAAGGTGCTCTAGTTAGTTGAGACCCAAACTGAATTTTTTGACCCACATGCAAAACGTTTTGTGTAGCAGAAACCAATACAGTACATCAAACTTAACACACCAACCCCACAGTTAAACATGGCTGTGGACACGTCATGCTATTGAGTTTCTTCATCAAGGACAATGAAAGCCGGTCAGATTTGAGGGGAAGATGGATGCAGCTAAATACAGGGCTGTGGTGGAAGACAACCTGTTTGGGGCTGCTAAAGATGTCAGACTAACTGCAGGACGATGACACTAGACCTGCAGCCAGAGCCACAATAGAAGGCCCTGATCAAAGCAAACCCTGAAACAATCCCAATGAAATACACTGGGGTTTGTAGTTGTAAAGTGACAAAAGCAATGAATTTAAGGCAATGCAGATCAAGAAACGTTAAGAAACGTACCAAAGCTGCATGATAAGTAAAGCGTGATTTTCATTCCGGATTGTAGGGACAAGCTTTGTTTTCAGCTGTGTGGCCCGCTAATGACATGGCCACAATATCTGAAGAAATATTTGTCAGTAAAAGAATGGGAGGAGTGTAGTGTCTGCTGCTAACATACACGATGGAAGCAGGTTTTGTAGGAGTTTGAAGCTGATTTGAGGTCATATCTGGCAATCAGCTTACTTCCATTAGCTTCACTTATTTCTTATGTAATACTTCCATAAGACCTTGTTTAAAGTGGGCTGACCAAAACCCTGTTTTTTTTTTGCCAGAGCAGCCAGTGGTGGGTTGGATGCAATGTAACTATAAATAAACCAATTTTAAAACCAAGCGTGTACCTCTTGCTGACTATCTTGACTGCATATTGTTGTCCAGTCTTTTTGTGCGTGCAGCGTCGACAGATGGAGAAGCTACCCTCTCCGAGAACACTGTCCTGCAGGTCCATCTCATAACTCATGTAAAAAGGAGAGTCCTGCAAAGAAGAAAGGTTGACCAAAACATGTTGTCTGGTCAAATTATGATCAGCCTAATGAACAATCTGCGCAACATATGCTGGCTGTAGTTCATAAATAAAATAAGAGAAACAGATTCATTAATCTCCTGAGTTTTTCTATTTTAGATAGTACTTCACAAAGGTTTGTCATTTACTTCAAGATAATCTCATGCTAGATTTAATTTTAGATTTATTATCCTTGTTCTCATCACAGTGGTACAGATTATGGAAGGGTCTAATTTAGGAAAAAGAGTGGATAAACAGAAAGATTAATCTGAAAAAAGAACCAGATGAAACTGCTAAAAAAAAATGGCCTGAAACACAAGAAAAAGGCTTATCATCAAAAACGAAAGATTTCTTTGTTCCTCCAGATGTATGAACACCAGTTATGTTTATGTTACAAAAATAAGAATAAAGTAAAATGGAGCTTTCAGGGAAACCATTGTTCTGAGGGACAAAAAAGGTGTTCTCCTGTTGTCCAACAATTACAGAAGAAAGGAGAACAACAAATCACTGAACACAATGCCTTGCAAAGCTATTTACATTTATATTATAGACCAACACAAAGTTGGGTATAATTGTGAAGCGGAAGGAAAAAGTTAAATCGTTTTTAAAATTTTCTTCAAATAGAATCCTGAAAGGTACAGTGGTTTCAGCCCCTTTACTCTGATAACCTAAAATAAAACCCAGTGCAAGAAAAATGCCTTCAGAAGTCACCTGAATTAATAAATATAGTCCACTTGTGTGTACTTTATTTTCTGTATAAATACAACTGTTCTAAAAAGGCCTCAGAGGTTTGTTAGAGAGAACTAGTGAACAAACAGCTTCATGAAGACCAAGAAACACAGCAGACATGTCAGGTAGAGAAGTTTAAAGCCGAGTTAGGTTTTAAAACAATACCCCAAGCTTAAT
Organism: Crenichthys baileyi; assembly: GCA_036173005.1. Taxonomy (NCBI): domain Eukaryota; kingdom Metazoa; phylum Chordata; class Actinopteri; order Cyprinodontiformes; family Goodeidae; genus Crenichthys; species Crenichthys baileyi. The sequence continues at coordinate 207,721 of JAHHUM010000018.1, forward strand.
TTCCCTACATCCAAAACGAAGTGTATGTAGGGTGTGCAGAAAACTAACACTGCACGCCACCGTGAACCCATTATATGATTACATTTTTTTTCTTATACCAGACAGAGAACAAGTACAGATGTGTTTGATAAACATTTCAATCTCTATTGGTTTTATCATTTCTGTTTGTGGATAAACAAAGTATTTTTAATTGCATTGAACATGACCTCTTTAAACGTACAGTTTCCTCATTCTGAATGTTATGGATGTAAATATTTCTCCTCAGCTGATCAGAGATAAGTACAATATGGTTACACTTTGTAACACGGACATCAAACCAGCATTTGCCAGACTTCACAACAAAAAAGTGCACTTTACCATGAAAAACTGAGCGGAAAAGGAAAAATAAAGGACAGTCCATAAAATAGTATGAGAAAATAAACAAATCATTGCCATTACAACAGCAATTTCCATTCTTGAATTGTTGATACATTGGTATAAATTATGTGCTGCTGCGGATCTGCACCATCAACCGTAAAAAAAAAAAAAAAATGTAGAAAAAAGGCATGCTGGTCACTAGCCTCTCCAATGCTATCGCCAGCTTCTCCAAAACTAACGCAAGTGCGCCGGACGCTCAGTTACCGGTGCCGGCCTATCATTAATTAGGTCAGTAGCTGGCTTCGGAATGGATAAAGCCTCCTGTAACAAGAAAGTAGCCACCGCTGCGTCCACAATAGGGTTGTTCTCCAGCAGGAGGCTTAGACCAAACAATTATTATCTAAATTCAATTGAGAATCTGTGGGAATTCGTGTTCACAGATGCTCTTCATCTTACAAAGACGATGGCTGAAAATGTATAACTGCCTCTAAATTTCCAAACCTGGCAGAGAAATACCCTCAAAGACTTGCCGATGCAGTTGTACTGAAACAGCTCTACAAAGTATTGACTCGGCAGGAGGAAATTCCTTTGAAATACACTGCAGCTTGGTCGTAATGTGACAAAATGTGAAAAGTTTCAAGGAATATGAATACTTTGGCAAGGCACAGTACCTTGTGAATGAAATTTTGGCTAGCTTCCACTTTACAAACATAAAGGCTAAAAACCTTTAAAGCACAGAAAAGGAAATATGTAGGCCTAAACACACTTACATACTAGCAATAATGTTTATAACTGAAGCTAAATCATAAAAAAGGTAGAACACAAGGAAATTAGGAAAAAAAAAGGTATACTTATAAAATTACTTATACTTATATCAACAAACATAATTACAAGAAGGTCAAAATGCCTTTAACAAAAACAGATTGCAACAAATAATAGATCTAAAATCATTGTTGCTACTTTCTCAAAAAGCAATATATTGCACAGGCACACAAGTGCATTAATGAAGAAAAAAACCCTGCTGAATAAACAGGCATGAACACAGAATCTAAAGTGCAGAGAGAGAATCACGCAAAGTTTGAGGAAAAAAAAGTTAAAGTGGAACAAAGAAATAGAGAAATATCTCATCTGTCTGTGACAGCAGCCATTAGTTTAAGTGTGTTTTTGCTGGGGGATCCAAGTCTGTTCATCTTACTTTCATCATGGCGCTGCGGGCCACGGCGGCAGAGCCTGGCCTCTCAGAGCCCCCACACAGCTGGATCGGGTCGTCCATCACCACATTCCTCTTGAACAGGATGGAAGGGGCCATGAAAGAATATCCCTGCAAGCAGAAACAGAAGAGCTGTGTTTACATTTTGCTAAGACATCAACGAGGAATAAACTGTATGAACAAGAGAGAAGAAACATTCTGTGCAGCAGTCATCATTCTCTGAAGAAAAATGTAGGAAATCCTCCTGATTTTAACTTGTCAAACCAGTCTGTCAGCTCCACAATGAGGCGGTTCTGGCTCGATTCTGAGCAACAGCAGCTGTCCAGCTGTTTCTATTGTTTAACCCGTCATTGTGCTTAATTCCAGCGGTGGGGAGCCCAGAGCATTGAGCTGGCGTTTAATCTCCCTCCCTTTTTTTTCTACCAACACACACACAGCTGTGTGGTAGGCAATGACAGCAATGGATGGACGGAAGGATGGATGCTGAATGAATGAGATGCCCTAAATTGCCGGGCTTGAATATTTGATTGCTCTGCCGTGAAATTACATCTTGGCGCTCTTAATGCAATTTTAGTTTTGTTTTGTGAGGCACCACGGGGGAGCAAGTGCACAGTTTAAACTGGGATTGCTGTCGTTATCTCAGAGATTGCTAGGCTTGCAAATTATAAAGACCGCAAGATTTCGGAGTGTGTGAACGGCAGCTGAGAGGGGGAAAAAGCCAAGATGAAGTTGGCAATCAAAGACTGAAGGCGTAACCGAGATAGACGTGGTGATGCTCTCAAAGTGTAACCTTTTATTTCATGAGAGAAGCCCGTTAATGGATCTATTGATCTAGCAAGCTCAAGGATCCAGAAGGCAATCAGAGTTGAAATTTCATGCAATACATCAGACAGCTATCAGCTGGCATGGAGTTGTGGGCCATATTATGGTTCAAAGCTACATCAAAAATAGTCATTCACATCTGTTACTTCAATGAGAGCTGCATATGGCAGCAATTACTTCAATAAAAGACTCTTTAGTCAATTTGAATACCAATGCACACAGACAGACTCATGTTGACTTACAGCAACCTTTTGAGGGCAAAGCTTGAAATGATTATTTCAATTGCTGTGAAGTACGTCAAATATGTCACACAAAAAGTGGGTATGGTATAATGCAATTGTTTTTTCATCCGTGTCAACATTTTACAACGCCTGCAGCCACAGCCCAGACAAACAGGGGCACAGAGCATGCAAAATTAAATGTTTTCCTGTGCAGCAACTCAAAGGAATATCTATTTAAGGAAAGAGCAGAAACAAGAGTCCTAAAAACACGCTGCCTGGTTGTTTGCATACCATCCTGTTCACCCACCTGGAAAATGCGGTCACAGTTTTGAGGCAGCGCTGCAGGGGAGTAAGTGGGGTCCATTTCTGTGAACTCTTCTGCAAAGTTACTGACATCGAGCTCATTCCGAATCACTGGCTTGAACGGTGCAGGTACCTTTTTTGCTGCCAAGTCCTCCCAGTTAATTTTCTACAGTGAATTTTAAAAGGAAACAACATAATTATTCTTTTGCTAACCTTATCATAATACAGTACCTTGCAAAAGTATTCACGGCTCTTTAAATGTGCAATTTTTTTTCACATTTCAACCACAAGCTTTAATGTATTCTTGAGGGGGTTTTTGGCAAACCAATACAAAGTACTGCAGTATTTTGAAGTGGAAAAGTAAACAATACATCATTATCAACTTTCTTTTCATGAAAATCTGTAAACTTGGGCATGAATTTGTATTAAGTACCCCTGATGCAATGCTTTGTTGAACGACTTTCATTGCAGTTACAGCTGCAACTCCCTTGGATAATGTCTAAAATTAGTTTTGCCCATCTAAAAGTCAAAGTCTTTACTTAGATACCTCAAGCTCAATCAGATTGGACGGAGAGCATCTGCAAACAACAATGTTCAAGTCTTGCTACTAATTCTCAGTTGGATTTAGGTCTGGGCTTTTACTAGAATAGGCTTGGATCTAAACCAATCCATTGTGGTAATGGTTGCATGTTTAGGACTGTTGTCCAGCTGGAAGGTGAACCTTCCTCTCAGTCACAAATCTTTTCATCCCCTAACAGGCTTTCTTCCTGGATTGGTGGCGAGTTGAGCAGAAGGATGCCCATTTATCACCTGATCTAAAAGTCCTACAATTATTTCCTAAATCCCTCGCAAGAGGAGACTTTAATTTTCACAAATTAAAGTCACAATTTATTTTCACAAAAATAATTTTGGTTTTACAGCAATTTAAAACACACAAGATGATGCTTAGGGGTACTTCAGGCATATCTGAGTCTAAGCGTAAAATGCTACAGGAAACACATATGCTTTTTCCCAAACCCGTCTCTTTTGGTCCAATGGAAAGTAAGGAATCCCACCTTTGCGGGGACGTATCACACGTCTTCGTATGATGTTTTCCAGTCACATAATTCCCGTGCGTAACCCAGGTTATGACTCTGGTAGTAACTTTCACTTTACACACAGCTTGCTTTAGGCACTGCTACGCACATAGCTTGCTTGTTGTTTCGTGTTTTCCCGTGAATTTGAACATTATAATGTCGCAGAAGAGTAAAACGAAGCCTTGGAAACAATTTTGCAGGGCAGAGACCTTGAAGTGGAAGATTCTTTGGACAGCAGTGCAGATTTTGAAGTGGATGAAGATGAGAAACTTCTTCTTCGGGACCCGGTTCACTAGTAAGTAATAGTGTTACTTTTTATTTCCAGCAACTTTACATTATGTCAGTTATTTCAACAATGCTTTACCATTTTTTACGTGTGCAACTACTGTTGTGTGAAGCATCCGGCATTTTAATTTGTGATTGATTCAAATGGTTATATTCTACCTCTAGACCTGGTGATGACAACGAGGACAAGTAGCACTCTCCAGATGAGCCTGACATCGAGGCACAAGCGCCTACATTTACCCTGAGGCATCCTCCAGGACCTAGACTTGACACCACCGCTGACCCTGTTGAAGCTGTTTTTTTAGTGCAATAACACCAATTCATAATGCTTATTTGACCAGATTCCCTTTTATGAGATGAAAAACATATTTGGCACAGTTTTGTCACATTTGGTTAAATTGTGCCAAAATCCCAGCTCCGCCCGGCGCTCAGCCTAGTGCTCCGCTTGGCGCATTGCCCACTAAAACCTTTGTGGAACAAATATGCTTCAACTGAATCAGTCCACATTTGCTGCAGTTATAGTCAAGATGTTGATGAACACAACCTGTGGGTTCTCCTAGGATTTCCAATGGATTTTCAAGCGGTTTTGCAATGTTTATTTAGAAAAAACGTTTGGCAAGGCTCAAAAAATGTGATTTTCTTCTTTGTTTAATCACAACTAAATAGTAACAGTTACAACAGAGGTTCGACTTAAAAACATATTCTTTTATGTCTTACCGTTACACAGGTACCAAAAGTTTGCATGTAAACCTTATTACTGTGGAGCTAAGTACCTGATTTATTTAAGTCATGTAATTTTAGGCAGAAATTGCTCTAAGACCCCTAAGGGCTAAACAGGTTAAAAAGGTACATTTTGGTCTCATCTGACCAAGGCACCTCGTTCTTTTAAACTGGATTTATTCTGACATTCTTTTATCAATAGCATTCTTGTTGCCGCTCTTCCATAAAGACCATATTTCTCTAAATTGAGCTGTGAATCACAGCAGCTACTCCAGAGTTGCATGTGCCTCTTGTGTGATTCTTTGCTCTTCTCACCAGGCTTGTTAGCTTAGGTGTGTCAAGGTAGGCTTCCAGTTGTGACATATTGTTCAGATTATCAGATAATGGGTGGAACAGTGCTCATTGAGATGTTCAAAGCTTGGGGTATTATTTTATAACCTAACCCTGCTTCCACAACTTTAGCCCTGACCCGTCTACTGTGTTCCTTGGTCTTCATGATGCTGTTTGGTCAACATTGTTCTCTAACAAGCCTCTAAGGCTTTTAGCTGTATTTATACTGAGATTAAATTACACACAGGTGAACTCTATTAATTAGGTGACTTCTGAAGCCGTTGTTTTGTTTTGGGGTATCACAGTAAAGAGAGCTGAACACAGCACACTTATCAGATTTGTACTGGTAAAAATCATGTAACCATGTGACCCTTTTCCTTCCTCTTCATAATTATCAAACTTGTTGATCAAACAAACACAATCTCAATAAAATACACAAAAGTTTTTGGTTGAAATGCAAAAAAAGAGGAAAAAGTTCAAGATGTGTGATTACTTTTGCAATGCAACTTAAATAGTTACTAAAAGCACATAACAATCTCTACCTGATAAAACGGGTGTTTCTTCACATTCTCTGCTCCATTCGGACCAGACCCTAATCTCTTCTTTGGATCTTTGACAAGGAGTCGTTGAATTAGGTCCTTGGCCAGTGGTCCCATGTCTTTGGGGAAAGGAGGGTCCTTTTTGCAAATCCTCCTGTAATGTGTAAGATAGATATTGTCAGCAACGCAGAGTGTGGATAACAAATCTGACGCTCCACAAGATGATGAACCCATACTTTGCAATGTCTGAGTGGGAATTTTCATCTCCATCAACAGTAAAGGGCGATCCCCCGGTCAGGAGCTCATACATCAATACACCAAGGCTCCACCAGTCCACTGCCTGGAATGCATGAAAGCCCAAACCCAAAGCTTTAGGTGAAAAGGAAATTCACTGGAATGAAAGCATGCATATTTCATTTAAACCATTAAAACTAAAATGTACCTTGTCATGTCCAGAATCTCCCCCTTCAACTATTTCTGGAGCCATGTATTCAATAGTGCCGCAGACAGAGAAAGCCCTCTCAGCCTGTGAAAAAAACAGGCCATTCCATCAAAAGAAGCAAGCAGTAAATCTCAAACAGCTATATTAAAGCATCAACCACTATAGTCAGTATAGACGTTTACTGATTTCTTTCCACCCCCTCACACAGATGTTCCTGATGCGTTGTCTGTGGAGAACCTCAGCCACGCAGGCGTCTTTAGTTCTACTTTTAGAACTGAAGAGGCTTTTTGACACATTTGAATGACAAGTGCCTAGCAACATCACCATCACAAGTGTCATCGGGCATTTCATAAAATGTTACTGAATTCCAATGGTGAACAAAAGTAAATTAATTTACCCGACAGAGGTGTCCAGCTGACATGAGTTTAGAAGCTTGCACATAAAAAATAAAATCACTCATTTCACTAGTAGAGAATTTCAAATAAATGTGTTCAAGTGAAGCAATAACTGCTTACTAAAAACATGATTGCAATTCTATCCTAAGGGTTTACAGCATTCTGCTCAGTTGTCGGCACTCCTGGTAAAGATGTGTGAAATGCCTCAGAACAAGTTCATGTTTTATTGCATTAGCATCATTTCACACTGAAAAAAACTAAGAAAAACAAAGAAATTTCAATTTTAATTTGAGTACCTTTATTCATTAGCCCTTATGTCTCCATTGGGGATTAATTACATTTTAATTTTAGACTTAATTTTGGCAATTAGCCTGTGGCATAAACTTTTACAAAAAATCTTTTTAGCAAAATTTCTGAAATCTTTTACAATATACACGCACAAAAAAAATATCATAAATACATTTGTTTTCTGCTTTTTTCTATAAATTTCTTCAGACTCAAAACTACCAAACAATTAATCACTTTCAGCATTTTAATCCTTTAAATGCATATATATTATGCAATGTTTTCATTATTTATTTAACAAAATGTACAAAAAAAAAAAATCAAGAGTTGAAGGATGAGGCTGTAGAGATGATAAGAGTCTTAGATAGGTCAAAGGTTAGCCACAAAACTGATTTAATTTTTTGTGTATTGTCAGATACTCCCACTTAACACCACAGACTTGCAATGAACGCCAACATTTTGTCTCACCGCCCTTAGAGTATAGAACCATTTATGCTCGAATGTTTGCATTTTATTTTGGTGAAGAGTATTTCCCATTTGATGTTATTAATGTATTGCATTAGATTCAACTGTTTTCCCATTGTAGGCTGTATGTGTGTTTTTTTGTCATTACACGTCCATATTTTTTTCAGCTTTTTTTCCCCTAAATGTCGTAAATGACTTCAGACACTTTCACAGTTTTAACCCTTTAAATTTAAATCTTACAATTTTAACTCGTGGAACAAAAAATCCCTCAGAAAGTGAATTATTTTCCATAAAGTTCCAGAAAAATAAAATTCATAGCTGAAAAGTAACTCCTGACCTAACTAAGTCTATTTATTTTATTTAAATTAACTTTTAGGGTTTTATTGTAATAAAAAATTGAAAATATATAATATATAAAAATATAATGTTAACAATATAATTAAAACAATTAAGCTGGCATGAATAAAATCCTGATAGCAATTAACTGTTCCTTAGAAGTCCAAAACTGTTTAAGAGATTCATGAAATGATGTATGCTTAGTTAGGAGCAGTTTTTTGTTGATTTACCACAAAGCGTTTAAAGAATAGTAAATCTAAGGAGGGAACATGGGTTTAAGAAAAAAATGTGACACTTTTTGATAATAATAAATATCACTGAGGCATTTATTTAAATGTATGCTCTAACATTTTCACATAAAAAATGTCTATTAGCTTTAATTAGTAATCAAAGACATAGAGGCCAATTTCTCTTAACTGCTCTTCAAAATGGGAACAACAAGAGAAGATGCCATTCAAGTTAGGCAGATGCATGTTGATTTTCAGAACTTAGGATGTGGAGACTTAGGAGACAATGTGCTTTGGTCAGATGATGCTGAACTCAATCGTTCCAGGAGGATCTGGCATAAAGTGAAAGATAAATATGTGGAAAATGACCTTTTGGCTCTTGTGAAGGACCTGTGATGCTATGGGTCTGTTTGTCCTCCAAAGAACATGGGAACCTTCTTATGGAGCATTCTCAGAAATAAATGGACTTAAAATCCGTTGGGTTCCACCAGAAAACTGAAAATGGGTGGTTTTTGGGTCTTTCAGCAGGATAACAATCCAAAACATATGGTCACATCAAAACAGATATGGTTTAACAAACACAAAATCAGCCTTCTCTCATTCTATTCCCCAGATCTAAATCCTTTAGAAATCCTGTGTATGTTCAAACCCTTGAGGCATTTTATAGCTGCTGTCTTGTGTGCAAAAAGGTGGTTGTACTGAAAGCATCAAGAGGAGGGACGCTAAAATGTGTGGAGGGTGAAGTATTATTTACTAAAACCCAACAGGAAGAGAAGCCAAGATTCAGTTTCTGCTATAAATATGAAATTAGGCTTCCGTCAGGTTACTAAGCAGTTAAAGACAAACACATTGTGGAGGTGAACCATACCTGATCAAATTCTTTACTTAGGCCAAAATCTGTTAGAACTATATGACCATTTGAATCCAGTAGAATATTCTCGAGTTTTAGGTCCCGATAGACAATTCCAAGCTGCAACAATGCAATAAAGCATAGGTTAAACAGATGACATGTAAGCACTACAGCATGATGACTCTCTTTAAATTAAAACTACAAGATACCTTATGGAGATGTTCTAGTGCCAAGACAATTTCTCCGCTGTACAGTGCTACTTCTTGCTCCTTAAACCGCACCCTCTGCACCAAGTGTGTGAAAAGTTCCCCCCCATTTACATAATCTATAATAAAAGACAGTGTATATCGTTTTCTTGACACCAAACAGAAAATAAACAGAAGTTCACAGACAGTTTACTCTCACATGTCCTAACCAAGAATTAGGTGCAGCTTGGTGTCGGTCTGGAAGGCATAATGAAGCGTGATAAGGAACGGAGACTGGCGGATGTGCTCCAGCACCTGCCGCTCTGTCCGTGTGTGTTCGGCGGTCTTTGCTTTCTGTACAATAGTCGCCTTCTTCAACACCTTCATGGCGTACAGCTTCCCGGCATCATGGCCACTCACTTTCCTCACCAAGAACACCTTCCCATATGCTGATGGTCAAAACAAACACAGAGGGCAAAGTTCAGGGCAGAGGCTTAAAAGGAAATGACTAGTATGACATGCCTATTCTTAGGAAAACATACAATCGGCAGGACTGATATGTTAAATATTTTCTGCTTGTGTTTTATGCTCAGCAGGGAGACGCCCTTTTCACACACGCTGTTCAAGGTGGTACTGCTGAGCCTTCTTCTCACCTTGTTTAAAAGAGCAAAATCAACATTGACATAAAAAGTTAGAGCCAGGACGTCTGAACATGAAACCGTAGAAACAGATCCTTTTGTTTTCGTTGATTCTGTACCAAGAACATTTTTAAATTAATCAATCAAAAAGCTCAACACAGCCTTCATTTATCAGTGTGAATGCAAAAAAAAAACATCTACATAAGAGGGGAGTCTCCACTGCTGCATTTGAGACGATCTCTGTGTGAGAAGAGCTTGACGTTAAGGCAATGCTACTCACCTCCTGTGCCCAGCACCTTTAACAGCTCAAAGTTTTCGATCCCCACCCTCTCAATATGGCCGGTCAAGTTGGCTGGAGTGAAAGGAGATAATCAGAAGCAAATTGCTTTTTACTAAGTGATTCTAGATAAAAATTGTAGTTTATGAGCGAGTAATATAGGTCTAGAAAATTAAATGAAAAAAAAAACGGCCTTTAGAATTAGTTTATTCGAAAGGATAGAATTTAAGATCAACCAAAGGCAGTAATCAAGGTTCCCACACAATCTTCATGTAAAAATTACTGATGTTTCCAGACTCAACTTTCAAGTTCTCAGTTCTTTGTGTTAATTTTAAAATCTAAAATACTAAAATTGACTGGCTGATGTTTCTTATCAGCAGTAACTAAATATGGGCTCTTCAAAAGCAAGAAACTATAAGTGAGGAAGGTAGGACATAAGGGTAGAAGGACATAGTGAAGTAAAGGAGAAACAAAGGGAAAAAAGCAACTTCTTAAACAAAAACAGCATTTAAAAAGCAATGTTTCTCAATGACAATGAAAGAAACAAATGATTTCAGTGTTTCAAAAAGTTACAGATGAAAGAATAATAATGTTCTTATGCAGTTTTTCCTCTGCTAATTCTTCTGCTAGATAGACTGAAACATTGAATGAAGCAGATGAGAGAAGCTATTTTACACCCGAGTAGCTTTCTTATGTGTGGATCAATTACATAATATAAAGAATTAGTGATAGTTTTTGTCCTGTTTAATAAATGCGTCAAAACTATAAACTCACATGCTCTTTAATGCCTTTGTTTCAGTTTTGTAAAGGTTATGGAGAGTTATTTTTTAAGGGAAAATAGGGAATCCCTTCATTTTCTGTTGGATTCAAAACTACTATCTGTTCAGGTAGCTGCAGCACATGGTCAACATTCATTACATCTACATGTTCAATCAAAACATGCGTATGATACATATTTTCTGTTGAAATGAATTATTAAATATTTGTATGCATTAACATAACACTCCCTCATGTCTGGTACATCAACTGGCTAATAAGCAGGCTAAGTGATTAAAACCTGTGTCTGAAAGCAACGCTGTAAATTAATCCAAGCATTAAGAATCTACTTTTAAAATGCTGCCTCATAAACAAGGTTGTTACAGAGATAGGGAAAATCTGGAGTATTGTTGATATTCATACCTCTTGAACGTTGTCACATTTTGTGACGCTGCAACTACAAACCTCAGTATTTTTAGAGCCTAAGCAATGTATATTTTGTGCATATTTGAGAAATGGAAGAAAAGTAATAAATGGGGTTTTTTTGTCTTACAAAAAAGAATGTAGAATAAATGTTATGCATTTATTATTCAGCCCCTTCAGAGGTCACTTAATTAGTCAACAGAGTCCCCCTGTGTGACTTCATCTCAAAATAAATACAGCTGTTCTGTAAAGGTCTGAGGTTTGTTCGAGGACACAGGTGAACAAGCAGCGTCGGCAAGACCAAGGAACACAGGAGACAGGTCAGGGACACATTTGTGGAGAAGCAGAGATAGGTTATAAAACAATGTTCCAAGCTAGGTGCAAACCTATCAACGCATGGGAATCCAACCAAAATTGTCTCAGGAGATGCAGACATCCAAAACTCAGGTGGGATAATCTTTTGGCAGGACAACCCTTAGTCACACAGAAATCTGGCCTTTATGGAAGAGATGTAGGAAAAAAGTCATCTTTGAACGGAAACCAAAAATACCTTTAACTGGCACTTTGCTACGCGCCATGTAGAGGACACAGCAAACACATAGAAGGTGCTCCAATACTTTTATTAAACTTTATGGCCTACATGCAAAATACTGCACATCACCCTAAACACATCATCCCCACTGCAAAAAACCATGTCAGTATCATGCTGTGGGGATGCTATTGTTCATCCCAAACAGGGAAGCTGGTCAGAGTTAACTGGAAGAAGGACAGTGACCCTACACATACAGCCACAGCTACAATGAAATAGTTTACATCAAAGCACATTGCTGTGTTGGAATGGCCCAGTCAAAGTCAAGACCTAAATTCAACTGACAATCTGTGGCAAAATTTAAAAACTGATGTTCATATACATCTCTCCTTTTAACCTGGCTGAGTTTGAACTGTTTTGCAAAGGCTTGGTGCACAACTGGCAGAGATAAATAATATCCTAAAACAATTAAATTTGTAGTTGTAGTAAAAAGTATTGACTCAGGAGGGCTAAATACAAATGCACGTCTTTTCAGAGTTTCATTTTTGTAAAAAAACATCGATACTTTCACCACTTGACAATTGTGCACAATTTCTTTCTTGGTCTATCAGCTAAAATCCAAATGAAATATATTTGAAGCTTGTGACAAAATGTGAAAAATTTGAGGGGTGTATATTCAAGATTCGCTGCAAACTAATTCCTGACAATGTTGCTGAGAAAACGCTGCTGCCAGTGCAGCTAAGAGGACCACTGATGTGTGCTTTAAAACTGAAGAAATGCACATGATACAGGGCCTTGCGAAAGTACTCGGCCCCTTGAACTGGTCAACCTCTTGCCACATTTCAGGCTTCAAACATAAAGATATAAAAGTATTTTTTGTGAAGAATCAACAACAAGTGGGACACAATCATGAAGTGGAATGAAATTCATTGGATGTGTCAAACTTTTTTAACGAATAAAAAACTGAAAAGTGCGGCGTGCAATATTATTCGGCCCCTTTACTTTCAGTGCAGCAAACTCACTCCAGAAGTTCAGTGAGGATCTCTGAATGATCCAATGTTGTCCCAAATGACTGATGATGATAAATAGAATCCACCTGTGTGTAATCAAGTCTCCGTATAAATGCACCTGCTCTGTGATAGTCTCAGGGTTCTGTTCAAAGCGCAGAGAGCATCATGAAGACCAAGGAACACACCAGGCAGGTCCAAGCTACTGTTGTGGAGAAGTTTAAAGCTGGATTTGGATACAAAAAGATTTCCCAAGCTTTAAACATCCCAAGGAGCACTGTGCAAGCAATCATATTGAAATGGAAGGAGTATCAGACCACTGCAAATCTACCAAGACCCGGCCGTCCCTCTAAAATTTGATCTCGAACAAGGAGAAGACTGATCAGAGATGCAGCCAAGAGGCCCATGATCACTCTGGATGAACTGCAGAGATCTACAGCTGAGCTGGGAGAGTCTGTCCATTGGACAACAATCAGTCTTGTTTAAAGTTTGCCACAAGCCACCTGGGAGACACACCAACATGTGGAAGAAGGTGCTCTGGCCAGATGAAACCAAATTCGAACTGTTTGGCAACAATGCAAAACGATATGTTGGGGTAAAAGCAACACAGCTCATCACCCTGAACACACCATCCCCACTGTCAAACATGGTGGTGGCAGCATCATGGTTTGGACCTGCTTTTCGTCAGCAGGGACAGGGAAGATGGTCAAAATTGATGGGAAGATGGATGGGGCCAAATACAGGACCATTTTGGAAGAAAACCTGTTGGAGTCTGCAAGAGACCTGAGACTGGGACGGAGATTTACAGGGGTTGGACAATGAAACTGAAACACCTGGTTTTAGACCACAATGATTTATCAGTATGGTGTAGGGCCTCCTTTTGCGGCCAATACAGCGTCAATTCATCTTGGGAATGACATATACAAGTCCTGCACAGTGGTCAGAGGGATTTTAAGCCATTCTTCTTGCAGGATAGTGGCCAGGTCACTACGTGATACTGGTGGAGGAAAACGTTTCCTGACTCGCTCCTCCAAAACACCCCAAAGTGGCTCAATAATATTTAGATCTGGTGACTGTGCAGGCTATGGGAGATGTTCAACTTCACTTTCATGTTCATCAAACCAATCTTTCATCAGTCTTGCTGTGTGTATTGGTGCATTGTCATCCTGATACACGGCACCGCCTTCAGGATACAATGTTTGAACCATTGGATGCACATGGTCCTCAAGAATGGTTCGGTAGTCCTTGGCAGTGACGCGCCCATCTAGCACAAGTATTGGGCCAAGGGAATGCCATGATATGGCAGCCCAAGCCATCACTGATCTACCCCCATGCTTCACTCTGGGCATGCAACAGTCTGGGTGGTACGCTTCTTTGGGGCTTCTCCACACCGTAACTCTCTCGGATGTGGGAAAAACAGTAAAGGTGGACTCATCGGAGAACAATACATGTTTCACATTGTCCACAGCCCAAGATTTGCGCTCCTTGCACCATTGAAACCGACGTTTGGCATTGGCATGAGTGACCAAAGGTTTGGCTATAGCAGCCCGGCCGTGTATATTGACCCTGTGGAGCTCCCGACGGACAGTTCTGGTGGAAACAGGAGAGTTGAGGTGCACATTTAATTCTGCCGTGATTTGGGCAGCCGTGGTTTTATGTTTTTTGGATACAATCCAGGTTAGCACCAGATCATCCCTTTCAGACAGCTTCCTCTTGTTAATCCTGTTGGATGTGGTTCGTCCTTCTTGGTGGTATGCTGACATTACCCTGGATACCGTGGCTCTTGATACATCACAAAGACTTGCTGTCTTGGTCACAGATGCGCCAGCAAGACGTGCACCAACAATTTCTCCTCTTTTGAACTCTGGTATGTCACCCATAATGTTGTGTGCATTTCAATATTTTGAGCAAAACTGTGCTCTTACCCTGCTAATTGAACCTTCACACTCTGCTCTTACTGGTGCAATGTGCAATCAATGAAGACTGGCTACCAGGCTGCTCCAATTTAGCCATGAAACCTCCCACACTACAATGACAGGTGTTTCAGTTTCATTGTCCAACCCCTGTATCTTCCAACAAGACAATGATCCAAAACATAAAAACAAATCTACAATGGAATGGTTCACAAATAAACGTATCCAGGTGTTGGAATGGCCAAGTCAAAGTCCAGACCTGAATCCAATCGAGAATCTGTGGAAAGAGCTGAAGACTGCTGTTCACGAACTCTCTCCATCCAACCTCACTGAGCTCGAGCTGTTTTGCAAGGAAGAATGGGCAAGAATTTCAGTCTCTCGATGTGCAAAACTGATAGAGACATACCCCAAGCGACTTGCAGCTGTAATTGCAGCAAAGGGTGGCGCTACAAAGTATTAACGCAAGGGGGCCGAATAATATCGCACGCCACACTTTTCAGTTTTTTATTTGTTAAACAAGTTTGACTCATCCAATAAATATCATTCCACTTCACAATTGTGTCCCACTTGTTGTTGATTCTTCACAAAAAAATTGAATTTTATATCTTTATGTTTGAAGCCTGAAATGTGGCAAGAGGTTGAAAAGTTCAAGAGGCCAAATACTTTCGCAATGCACTGTATCTCGTCTGAACTGTGTACCAAATATCCTCAAGCAAAAGACTGTCTTGCATGCAAATACAGGCAAACACGCTGGATTAGCTGGCAAAAGGTCATTAACTCCCATCAAAGAGCTTCAGTGAATTCAGCAACCACCGCCAGTTGCTTCACGCATCTTCCTCTGTCACTGTCTCCCAGTACAGCTGACTGAGCATGGCACGCGTTTAGATATGCATGTCCATCGTAGTGAACACATTCCTTCTGTCTCACAGTCTGAAAATATGCGATTGAGCAATTAATTCAGCTGATCTCATCTCTTCCACTGACATTTTTCATTTCTTTTCAGACACAATAAAATGCAACTCATAACATTAAAATGCATCATAACTCATTTGAAAACAACAACGTTGTCCTTCAAATTGGAGGTCAGGGACTCTGGTTGCATAACCTCCTTGTCAAGCTCACCCTGCCAAGACCAACTTTGATTTTAGTGTGTATTAATAGACCGACAGAGATGTCCAACCAGATTATGCTTTGCTGCGAGACAAGGGGAACCTCTTCAATTTACAGGAAGAGAAGGTTCTTACAAAGAAACATTTGGCCGGTTTTCTAAAAGATCAACCAGAAAAAAATGATAACAAACAAGTTTCCACATATGGCTTCTCATAAAAAAATATAATATTCGTCCATAAATTGCGTAAACCCTCATTACAACCACAGCTGGGTGTACCCTTCCATTTTCATTTGTGCTCATTGTGGCTTAGCTTTACAATCAAGTGAAACACATCAAAACAGGAATCACTGGCAACTTGATACACTGCATACTTAAGGCAGGGTAGTGAGCTGGAGTGGAGCACAGTCATGTTGCAGCTTGAACAGAAACACTGTCATTATAAAACAGCTGCCACTCAAGTGTGAAACTTCAGGCAGCAGCCTTCTGCACTAAATGGCAATACTCTACACAACCATTACTGATACATGTCAACATTACATGTAATTCATCTGTGACAGCTATTATTGTAAGGAAGGAACTTTAAGCTGCAAACGTTCGGGACTGTAGCTCCTGTCTCACACTGAATTTCCTATGAAAGTGACAGTAAGCTGGTTTCTGGAATCAGGCTACGTCGAAGTTTAAAGGGTTAATGTAGATTCAAGTCCTTTGAAGACTTCTGCCGAGTAACACAGTTCAGTCCCTCCCCCACCTGTTACTGCACACAGCAACAACATGCTAAAAGAAGGCTACTCAGCTTTGCCCTACCTTCTAGGAAAGACAAATTCAGCGATTTGGAAATATTTCGGATTACAAACAACATGGAAAGTCAGAGTGAGAAGGTAACGCTGTTTAAAAACTACAGTTTGCAAGCCACAAGCATCAAGTTTGTTACACAGCCTACTGCAGGCTGCCTATCTGAGAAGTTAGTCCAATGATTAAATCAGCTAATATCAGCTGATTATATCAGCTTTACTCTATAAAAGGGCAGAACTGCAAAACTGGATAATATTAGGGGTGGCCCCAAGTTCTTTATTTTTGGGTGATCGGCTGATACTTGCATGTGAAACTGATCTTATCTAACTGCGCAAAGGTCTCAAAATGTTAAGAGTAAAAGACTAGGGGAAGTGATTTTTTAAGTTTAGTTTAGTCAATTTAGTAGTTGGGACAGCAATGCTCTAAACTTTTTATTTATATATGAGAGCACTACTTCATGTTTGTATTGTTTCACGGGTTTTTCAATAAAATAAGATTGGAACATTTAAGGGTTTTTGTGACCTTAAAACACCTGACAGTGTAAGTTATTAAAAAAAAACAATAAAAAAACATTGGTATCGGTAAAAATCGGAATCGGCAGGTCAAGCTTTTTAAAGATCGGTGATCGGCCAAAAAATTGCACTCGGTGCACCCCTAGGTAATACAGATAATACTCTGTGGCGCAGCAAATGTTAATTCTGATGTTTTGCTAATGTCTATGTGGCAAAATCAATCTAACTACCCATTCCCACTTGTTGCTACAAACTTCCAGTCAGCTGGCTGAAAGAAGGCTACTGCACCTTACCCAATCTTATAAAAAAAGACAAATTCTGCTGTTTAGAAATATTTCCACTCATGTAAAACATGACGTGGGGGTAACGCTGTTTTAAAACTACAGTTTGTAACTTCCAAGCATCATATTTATTATGCAGCCAACTGGGAGACAGTCAATAAATGTCATTCACAAAATTATTATACCTCTAGGTTCAATTTTTTTTTTTACCACAGTCAGAATAAATGTTGCTTCTTCTAGTTACAAATAAAATATTCTTGAATACATATTGGTTTAAAATACGTTAAATATGGTGAAATGAATCTAATATAATTTACACTGCAGATGACAGTGTTTGACCCAAAAATAATAACAATAGCAACACCTATTATTTGTTTATTTATTGGCCCACATTAGAACCTACAGCTGCTGTTATCAGAAGAGTTATTAATACAATCCTAAAATGTCTCTAAAATAATTTACCCTGAAGGTGAGGTGTGTTTGAGATAAATATTTTTATTTATTATTATTAGTGGTTTATCATTAATAGTAGTAGTTGAAGTAGTAGTTACAATAGAGCTTATAGTTGTAGTTATAAAAAAAGTCTTAATTATTAATAGAAATAGAAACACCCCATCTTCCGTGTTTACATATAAGTACTGCAGTTGCGTATGCTAAAATGAGACATTAGTTTGCTAAAACGAGACATTAACTGCCACTGCTAAAAAATAACAACAGCGTAATGTTGAGGCAGCAAACTTAATATAATCTTGGCGGATGCTCTGATTTAACCTTAAAACATGCTGTCATTTAACAACCAGTTTAAGCTAATGTTATTACCATGACTGAGAACGGGGAAGTTACGCTAGCATTTAGCTGCAGTTTGTAATACCCTTAGATAACCTCAGTTTACATGAGTTTTAGTAGCGTTATTAAAGCAGTAGTGGGACAACGTTGGTCTTCTTCTGCTATTTCTGAGTAACGTCGACGTTCATGTTAGCGCTTACTTCAAACGCCCAACTGACACTGACAGTTGACTCCTCCAAGCTAACCTGAAAACATTTCTCTGACGTCTGTATACATGAAATGTATGCGTACATATATCCACATTAAAACGTACAGAGTTAAGTTTCAGCAGGCTGACAGCTTACTTACCATTTTTCAGCTCGTGTTTCACAGTAAACAGGTCACCTTCTCTGGAAGATCCCTCCATTGGGGATGGCATTGTAATTTCGTGTTCCTATTATATTCAGGAAAGGGTACGCTCACCTTTGAGACTAGCTGGCGGTAATATCATGCAAAAACAGAAATGAGTCGCCCACAGCGAGCTTGACGAATAAATAAGCCAATTTTTTTTTTTTACTAAGCCTGGCCGTGGAGAAGCTCTGGAGGAAGCACTTGCGTCGTCTAGCAGCAAATAAACCACGACCACTACCTTCGCAACCAGACAGTCCCTCATCGCTGATTGGTGTTGCTATGGATTGATCTATCCTTGGATTGGATGCTTATCCAGTAGTGACATAAAGTCCCGCCTTCTTCAGATGACGGATGCTGCTTTCAAATACCCCTGTACACTCTAATGTGAAAAGTCAGAACATGAAAGTTCAAGTTTGAATTTGATTTATTCTATGAAATAAGTTAAAAAAAAGATTGATAATAACTGTTACAACAAATTTTTCAAAACACTTTATATTTTACTGATTTCTATAGTCTGTAAATCAGTAAAATATTGCTAGAATCGCACGATATTAATTAAACTACATAAAAAGTGGTGCATGTTAGGCTTGATAAGTTGAGCAATTAGGATCCCGCTTTCTTAAAAAGATAACAAAACACAAAAATGCAAGTCAAAATGAAATATAACTTTACAAAGTGCCCTAAAGAGCTCCAAAATGTTTCACCACACCGGACGCAGTGAATATTGCCCAATAAAG
The DNA here is from genome assembly GCA_036173005.1 of Crenichthys baileyi. Classification (NCBI taxonomy): domain Eukaryota; kingdom Metazoa; phylum Chordata; class Actinopteri; order Cyprinodontiformes; family Goodeidae; genus Crenichthys; species Crenichthys baileyi. Next base: position 226,921 of record JAHHUM010000018.1, read on the forward strand.
ACAGCATATCATGAAAGGGATCGGTTCCTGTTAGACGTGGTAAAAGCAGTTCCTCTGTACTTCTAAATAATTAAAGCATCAAATTAAAATCACTCTAAAGTGACTTCAGTTACCTTATAACGTTCAAAAAGGTCGAGTTTATTGAAGGGGATTACATATCCTTGTTTCTTGATTAACAAACACATTAACTGATGATCCCCCTTCAACCATGACAAATCCAAGCATTAATATGCAGTAAATACACTACTACAATATAATGTTGAGCTGAGTATGTTTCTATGATCTACAAACTTCAAAAAATTATTGTTTAATTGCTAATCTATAGTCTAATAAACTGTGATTACCACCGCATTGCACAAAAAAGGTAGTATTTTTGGGGTTTTGTCAAAGCTGGCCGAATTAAAAAGAAACAAGAACAAAAAGACAGCATTTAAAAAACCAAAATTAATACCTCAAGCTGTACATTTATATAAATTGGATCTGAAGACTGTAGTCCTGAGACAACCCTGCTGAATTATGCCTCCATCGTGTGGCAGCTTGTTGCAATTACAACTAATTGTTTGTCATGTATGAACTTTAATATTTGCCAAAGGCATATAATTGTCATAACAACAGTATTTTCACGTTGTTTCGAAAACCGTTTATTTTTATTCATTTATGTTGCAAACACCTGAATTGTGCTTTACATCAGATAATGGAAAACTAAAAACAACAACAAAAAGAAAAAATAGCTTTGCAAGGCTAATTATGGGGGGTAAATTTGAAATTTTCAGCAATGGGTAGTTAACAGAGGCGACATTGCTTTCATGGATTAAGAAAACGCAGCTGTGTTGATGAGAAGGAAAGGAGACTTGACAAAAAATTGTATGTTCATGTCTTCTAAAATATAGAAATACATCTTTAAAAGATTAAATTTAGATTTATGTCAAACAACTGATACAAAATTGTTAATTACAAACTAAAAAACAAGATAAACACAAATAAATAGATAATGTTAATACATTTTGATTAATTTAAGATAAAGTTGAACTAGGAATAAAAAGACTGTAAAAAGTCAGCTGAACAACATTCAATGAACTGCGAGGTCATGAAATAAACCAATGAGATGCGGGGTTTCAACAATAGCCAATCAGCGTCTTGTCCGATGGCTCCGTCTCAGGAAGTAGAGTAATGCTACTTTGACAGTGAGCGAGTCCAGCTAGCAGACTGACCTCCGCTCCCAACATGACTGGTGTTCGAGCTCTTGGTGTTCTCTCCAGATTGTCAGGCAGACGATATACTCTTTTCTCAGGTGGAGTACACCGGTTTTTGATTCTAAACAATAACGAAACAAACCAGTGCGAAGAGTTATATTGGAAATACCTGACACTGCTAGGTGCCCTAGTCGAATAATTAGCCTGTTTGCCTAGCTGCTAGCTAGCTCAAATTAAATATGTGGTATTGCATATCACAAAACGCTCGCTTTGATAGTCCAACAAAAGTATATATTTATGAGCATTTATACAGAAATTCTATGAAGAGATTATTTGCTACAATGTATTTGTTTGAGGCTGCAAACTTGAGGAAACCTACCAGTGCTAACTAGCTCAATGATACGGAATCATTAGTGCGATAGCAGCCTTTTTGAAAATAATTGCTGAATTGGATAATTTTGTTTCAAGTTGTAACTTCGTGTCGTTGACGACTCAGTTTGGATAGTTTGGAGCTGGATTTAAAACGATGTGCAACTCATTCGCCATAGTGATGGCCACTGAGTCCCCGGTAGGCGGAGAATGTAGGTGAAGGGTCATTCTCCAATAGCACGGCAAAGACCGCATGAGGTCAAGGCAGTAAACGTCGCATGTACAGTGCATGTATTTTGTAAGGACTTTTAGAAAGTTAATCATTATAAAAATATAAAATATTTCGAATATGTGGCAAGAATAGTGCGGTTGCCATACAGGTACAAGAATATATGCAGATAAAAAACGCATAATATTAGGTCTGTGTTTAAAATCTTCAAAGCAGTTATGGAATATTTTTGAAAGATCACAAATTTTAGTTGATAAAACGATTGTGTATGTAGGTAGAAAATCAAAAAATCTTTAGCATTTTAAGGTCTGAAATTTTGGGGTAATCTGTGCCCTCCAGTTTATATTAAAAGCTAAATGAATTGTGAGTTAAACCAGAATTTTCATCAGAAACAAAAATATTTCTCCAATTACGGATATTGCCAGGAAACCTGTAGCAAATGTTCTTGCATAAATGCTTTACCTTTCCAGTACCTGGATTAAATATTACCCATTTAATTGACTTGTAATAGTCATTGTTTCAACCAAAAGGTCAAGTTTTGTTTACTGTAGAAATGTATATATTTCCACCATTTAAAAGCTGAAACAGAGAACATTGTGGCACAACAAAAAAAGGAAATCTACTTGAATCATTTTTTTAAATGACCTTAACAGTTAGTGTCAAATGCATTTAATGTCTGTTTTAGGGTCAAAATGTAGAATGCAACCCCACTCGTACTACCTTTAGCCCTTTAAAAACAGAAGCCACAGACTTGTTGATGGTAACATAAATGCAGTTTAACCAGTGTTGTATACAATTGTAATAATATTCCACTGTTTCCTTTTTTTAGGCAATACTTTCCGCACCTTCTCAGTAGCTCCAGCCAGGCTTGGTAATTTACTTTTAATATACACAGCATATGTGATTACTTTCAGCTCAGCGCCATTGAAACAGTAATACAACTGCTTGTCTAATTTCAGCCCGAACCCATGTTAACTATGAAGTCAAGAATGATGTTGCTGTCATACGGATCAATGACCCGAACTCCAAGGTGTGATCTCTTTCAAAACAATTTAAAAACTGTACATCTCTGAATTATACAGAAGAAATGTGACGTTTGTTGTTCTCCATGTCTGCTTCTAGGTTAACACACTGTCAATTCAGATGCAAAAGGAGATGACGGAAGTGATGAATGAAGTGTGGGCCAACGAGGCTGTTAAAAGTGCTGTTCTCATCTCCTCAAAGCCAGGATGCTTCATTGCAGGAGCTGATATCAAGTAAGACAAATTGATTACCCATAACTCTTGTTTATGTGACCTCATTTTGCAGTGCTGTGGAAATTGCATGTTTGTGAAGAAAATGATATCTTTACTTAGAGTTTTGTTTGTGTTGCCCAACCATTTTCGTATTTGTTTACTTGGGAATAAAAGTAAGTATTTTGTGGCGAGCCACTGGTTTTATAAAATCTTGATTTCTATAAAAAATGCCAATAGTTAATAACGTAGTAAAATTCAACCCCTGTGATAGTTTGTCTCTGATCTCGTCCCACCAGAGAAAAACTTTCGTGATGGCATCTCTTAATAAAGTCTCAAAAGTAGTCATAATGCATTTTGTTCTTTAAATATATTGCTTTGGAAGAAAACAACAACCTTTTTTTCTTTTCAGTATGATCCAGGCCTGCAACACTGCAGAGGAGGTTACAAAACTCTCTCAGGAAGGACAGAAGATGTTTGAGCAGATTGAAAAATCTCCAATACCTGTTGTTGCCGCCATCAATGGCTCTTGTTTAGGAGGAGGCTTGGAGGTAGATGGAGTAACTTTAAACCATAAAGGTATTTTTGACGAGGGTGGATATAATACTGTATTCTTTTATATTTTAGTTTGCCATTGCCTGTCAGTACAGAATTGCAACTAAAAGCAAGAAGACAGTTCTTGGTACTCCTGAAGTAATGCTGGGCCTTCTACCTGGAGCTGGTGGCACACAGAGACTTCCTAAAATGGTTTGTGTTGGAAATGTTGTATCTTATTTCTAAGTTGCATCATTTTTTGATTTCCTAGACATTTTATCAGCTCACAAACAAGTGAATGTCTGACAACTATAGACATTATGTTCAAATAATTCAGTAATAGTTTATTTTTCTTCAGGGGAAAAAAACCTTTTTAAGCTAGACTGCCTGAAGATTACTCTGATTAATAGTCATAATTTGTTTAAGATGTTTGTGGCCAACTCTAAGATCCTCCAAACAGGAAGTCACATTATCCCTCAGCCTATCAGGTCTATAGTTAAACAGCTAAGACCAGAAATGCTACTTTCACCTTCACAAAGCTTATAAATGTATTTATTTATTACTCTTTTTAAGCACTTTCAGGCAACTGAACATTAGCAACATTAGCTTCTGAATTTGTAGTATTTGGCTTATTAAAAAATAGTGAATTACATCTCACTAGAAACCGAGGAACGTGAGGGACATGTTGGTCTCCTCTGATACATATCAACTCAGAATTGCTCCCCATCCTACCGCTCCTTTGACTGTTTGACAAAGTTGCCGTTCATATAAAGTATATTAGTATGAAAAGAAAAAACAAACAAGCAACACTGTTTTTCTGTCATAAAAAAGTTTGATATAGTTTTTTTTTACATTTCTGTGTTTTTAGGACTAAAAAATGTATGAAAAATGTTATACGAGTCAATTAAAATCAATAGAAATAGGGGGTAAATGCTTATTAGAGATGTAGATATTCCTAGGAACATCCCAGTCGGGTTTCTTTATCATTTAGGAAATAGGAATCAGCTGTGAGTCCAAAACTTCATAATGATCTATAAATTCAAACGGTATCAGTTTTTCTTGATGCTCGGTAAACTGATAGATTCCCCCTGCTGATCAGATTTTAATGCAGAATAGTTTACTAAAGTGCTCAACTAACAATACCATGCTTGTCTCATTAATTCAGGGGTTCAAAGCATTCTCCGCCCAGGTCCAGTTCATGCTCAGTTGGAAAAACCTCTTTTAAAAAAAGTTGTTTTCGTGCTTCATAACTGTAGTGCTTTGAAAATCCTAAAATTGAATGTGTGGTGTTTCAGCTTCTCTCTGTGTATCAATACAGGTATCTGAGTGCAGCACAGAGCAAGCCTTGTCAGACACATAGGGAGGAAGCTGCCATGGCTAAAACAGTCTCTCTTTCACTAAGAATGACTGTGTCAAGGGTGGAAAACACTGAAAGTGTTACTAAAACCCCAGATTAAACCTCTCACCTCTTTTGATTTTAACATCCCTGATTATTGCGCTTTACATCTAACAAGAAAAGTACTTGACTGTCTAACAAAAAATAATAATAATAATAAATGTGATTAATTTTTTTTATATAGTTTTAATTTA
>JAHHUM010000018.1:234109-355244 GCA_036173005.1 Crenichthys baileyi
GACAGAAGGCTCCATATGTATTCATATGTGTATTTAATGTCGAGCAAAGACGGATCTAAAACTATGAAAAGGCACAAGATCCGAAGATTTATTTTATCTATTCAAAAAAAGAACACATGAGAAATCATGCTACTGAGATCATGCAGAAGAAAGACAGTGATTTCTTTATTTCTTCTCAGTGTGTGAAGACTGGAATAGAGCAGGGCCCCATTGCTGGATATTTGGCAGAGTCTCAGGTAAAGTTTGTCTTCATGCATCATTGGCACATTTAGTGCTTACAGCTTTGTTTGCTGAACATCAGATTTCTTCATTTTTTTTTCCAGAATTTTGGGCAGTTGGGAAAAACGTCCGAATCAGCTGCCCTGATTGGCCTGTATCACGGTCAAGTAGCATGCAAGAAGAATCGCTTTGGAACGCCGGAAAGAGAAGTGAAGTGAGTGTTTTTGTTTTGGTTTGTTTCCCGGGAATCGTTGCTTTGTGTGGGACAGATGTCACCTGCTCGTCTCTGGTTGCTCACCTCCTTGCTGGTGATGACTAAACTATTTATAGTAAAGGGTGACTTGTCTTCTGTTTATTTCCAGAACTCTTGCCATTTTGGGAGCAGGTCTGATGGGAGCAGGTGTCGCCCAGGTGACTGTGGACAAAGGCGTCCACACAATCCTGAAGGACACCACTGTGGAAGGATTGGCCAGAGGAGAGCAGCAGGTTTACAAAGGGTGGGTGCAATTTCATGCCAGTTGGCACACCTTGTTTACGCTGCAATGCAATGAGCCATAAACGTTGCGGTTCTTAAGTTTTTTTCCCCTTTTTAAACCAGGCTGAATGACAAGACCAAGAAGAAGAGCATCTCATCCTTTCAGAGGGACTCTATACTGTCCAACTTGACCGGCCAGCTGGATTACAAGGGCTTTGAAAAGGCTGACATGGTTATTGAAGCTGTGTTTGAGGATATTAACATCAAGCATGCCGTCCTGAAGGAGGTTGAAGCTGTAAGTGTGTCATATTACTAACTGAGACTTCATCATGTTTTATTCTTTAACATTTTTTCGCAGAATCCAGCTACATTTTATTGGATCTTATCCACATGTGTCTGCAGGTGGTCCCCCCTCACTGTATATTTGCAAGCAACACATCTGCTCTCCCCATCAAGCACATAGCTGCTGCCAGCAAGAGACCAGACAAGGTTTGATCTTGGGAGCAGTGTGAATATACTAGCAAACATCTTATTTACAAGAACAAAAGCTGAATAAATGTCTCCACCGTCAGGTTATTGGAATGCACTACTTCTCTCCGGTGGACAAGATGCAGCTCCTCGAGATTATAACCACTGATAAGACATCAAAGGACACTACAGCATCTGCTGTGGCAGTGGGCCTGAAGCAGGGCAAAGTCATCATAGTTGTTGGGGTGAGATTCAGAGCTCTGTCTTCCGCCTTTCTTTTAACATTAGGGAAGTTGAACAGTTATCTTCCATTCGTTCATTTGTGCATCTTCACATCGATCTCTTCACAATTTATCAATGGTTTGGCCATCCATCTTTTCGCCTATCCATTCATCTGTTTGTCTATGCATCTAATAGCACATTATCCAACCATCTTTCCATACTACGATTGATTAATACTTAGGCCTGTCACGATAACAGATTTTGCTGGGCGATATTGCGATAAACGATAATATTGTTGTTTGGAAACCATTTTATATATGATATAATGATAGTGTCAAAAATAATGCAAGTAATTAGCCCTCTTAAAGATTAATAAACTTTAATTTCTAAAGAACATTCAACACTTGAAGACATTTTAAATATCCAAAATAAAAAAACAACCAAAAACAATAAATGAAATAGATTATGAAGTCTCTGTAAATTTGGCCCTCAAAATTGCCCTTCAAAAAATATTAATCATTAGGCTCGGACAGGGAAAACAGGCAAACGTGCCGGTTTTATAAACAAAAAGTGCAAACTAACAACAAAAGTACTACATTTGAATTGGAGCAGATGCCTCGACAGGCCATATGTGAATCTGTAGCTACTCTAGTCTGTCAGATTAAACGATTAAATACTCCAGTTATTGTGAACCGTCGGAAGGACGAAGACAGCCCATTTTTTACCCCAGCTGGGAAAACTGCATTGCATGATTATGTTTTAGGTACAGATGTATGTTCGTTGATTTGCAGCGTTTAGTTGCTACTGTTTTACAACAAATGCGACATACCAGCTCGCACAGGTTGAGTGGTTCACCACGGTCATTCGGTAGGAATCCAAAGTGCTACTACGCAGCAGCTGTCGCATTCGGCTTTGAAACCAATTCTGTCTCTCGCAATAGTTCACTGTTCCCTACGCTTAGGAAACGAGAAAGGGAGCGATGAGTTGGAACTGACGCACAGGAGTGAAACCTTTTGCCATCCAGTCTCTAAAGCAGAAAGACAGGGAGACACAAGGAAAACAAACAAGAATGCAAACAGAAATTATTTATTATGCCATTAATTGATTTATTGCGACAGGCCTATTGATACTTCAATAAAATCAATCCTAGGGAAAGCCAGTTATCGTATTATTTGTTACTAAGGGAAATAAACGATCGTAATAAGAAATATGATCAATTGTGACTATTCTAAACTGATGGTGTTTCAATCAAATTCCAGCCACTGACAGTGTGGTTGTGATTCTTAATGTTTGGAATATTTTTTTCCAGTGTTGATTGTGTGAAATAATTAATTAATATAAATATATTTTAAAATGTGATTGAATGCAGTTGTGTGCTGCATAGCGGTATATTGTAACTGGTGTACTGAGTAGCCTAGTTTTATGCGTAAAACTGACTGTATGCAGTGACAGACTGAAAAAGACTGATTATGAATTTCAAAACACTTTATCCTGTCATAGTTCTTTAAAGATACTAATTTGCATCAAAATCATTGTAAGCAGAGTCACTTTCATCTCCCCAAGTTGGCCCAAAACTTCATACCGCAACACTGCAGTTTATAATGTATAATGTAAAAGCAATGTTTCTCAAATTGGTAGAGAAATGCCTACTACGTTTGGGTTTTACACAAGGTAAATTAGCTCTTCCTCCTCGTCCGATGACACCTTGAGAAACTGTGGGAAATGCAGGAATTTGTCACTAGAAATGAAGGAAGTTGGTACACTCGACTGTGAAACCTTAAATGTCCACGGACACTGTGCGCGGAGTCCGTGCCGCTCAGAGTACGCCCGGCTCTGTGGGAGCCTTAAGTCCATCCTGTGATTGTCAATCATTAAAAAATCCAGTCAACAGTCGATCCATTTGTCCATTCGTTTACCTTTCTACCCATTAATCCGTCCTTCGTTGGGAGCTAGCTGACACAAACACTTAAAGGAGACAATATAACAATTGAATTGCTTTAATCAGTCTAACAAAGCAATCAATATAAGTGCAGCATAATTTAAGTTATTAAAAACACTTAATATTGAAACATTTGTCAGTTATCTAGAACTGGAGGCGCCCCTCCAATATAACAGGGGCAACACTGCATTGTCCTTTTTATAATCAGTCTTTCTGTCTGATCCATTTGTCTATCATCCTTCTGTCCATCTATTATTCTATCTATCCAGTCTAACTATACATAGATTTTCTTCAATCCGTCTCTTCCTTTTCTTTTCATTTATTAATCTGTTTGCTCAATGTCCAGCATCGTGATTTTTGTTTGATATTGAAAGCCTGATCCCTATTTGAAAACTATTTGTCATAAATTCACGGTGAATTGTTTATATTTTAATCTTGGGGTGAAACCGACCCAGAACTCTGGAATTTTGACCTGAAAAATATGTAGGAACCGTGGTGGTAATAATTTACATTTACAAGAAACATTGCTCTAATTTCTGCTCAGGATGGACCTGGATTCTACACAACAAGGTGTCTGGCTCCTATGTTGGCTGAAGCCGTAAGAGTACTTCAGGTTAGTTGTGTTGCTGTGCCAAATGCAGCTGTAGCGTCTCTCTTTCTTGTGGATGGTGTGTCCTTTAAATACTACCGTGGCTACATTGTTTCTGCATAACTGTTCTGCTTAATATCAAATCTTTGTTCACATGCAGGAAGGAGTGGACCCCAAGAGGCTGGATGCCCTTACAACCAGCTTCGGGTTCCCTGTGGGCGCGGCCACGCTGGCTGATGAAGTCGGCATTGATGTTGCAGCTCATGTGGCCGAAGATCTCGGCAAAGCCTTTGGCTCCCGCTTTGGTGGTGGAAATGTGGAGGTTTTAAAGACCATGGTGGATCAAGGATTTAAAGGTTCAGGCTTTTCATTGCTTGAGTTTTGATTTAATAATTTGCTATTTGTTTTTTGTTTCTTACTAACCGTTTTTTTTATGTTGTTGTTACTTTAAAGGACGGAAATCAGGAAAAGGTTGCTACATCTACCAGCCAGGCCGCAAAAGCAAAGATGTGAACCCAGAGGTTGGAGACATCCTTGAGAAATTCAGAATGACACCGAATCCTGCTGTGTAAGTCAGAAATAAACAACACAGCAAAAGATGATGCATTTGAACAAAAAGGTGAAATTATTATAATGCAAACACAATTCTCTGCAAGTCACTGAGAAACCACATGTTCCAACCATGTTTTGGAATGGATAAAGCGGCTAACATTAGGCTTCGCAAATAAGTTATACTGGAAATGTTTGACCTAGGTTTAAAAGCGAGGTCTGTGCAAGGAAACCATCTATTTGTAAATGAAGTATCCATTCTGCTAAGAAGAATAATTAAACATCTAGCCAGAATTAAGCTGGAACCTTTTTTCATTTCTCATTAAAATTGTTAAGTTTCTCTGTTACTTGCTTAGTGAATATTGTAGGGGTGTATGTATATAAACCTGTGTAATCCACAGTAAATTCAAACTCACAATTCAAAAAGTTTGTTGTCTTTGAAGTTGTTTGTTGGATCAATTCACATTAGAAAAGAAATCCTTAAATATACCATTATTAATGAAATTCCCGTCCATGTTGAGTTTACATAAACTTTTTGCCAACACTGTACGTATTGCTACTATCACAGGGCGTGATAGGGAGAAACTGAAGTGCTTTCTAAATGCATGAGGTCAAAACCGCAGCAATCATTATCCTGTACCTAGTTATAGCTTTGATATCTGCAGTTGCTGTTTTTGGGGTCCTGAGGGGTGTCGTTCTATTCAACCAATTAAACTTCGTTACTCTTTTGCTAATACAGACGTTCTTGCTTGTGAATGTTTTGCAGGTCATCTGACTCTGATGTGCAGTACAGGCTCGTGTCTCGGTTCGTTAACGAGGCAGTGCTGTGCCTGCAAGAGGGCATCTTGAACAACCCGTTGGAAGGAGACATCGGCGCTGTATTTGGACTGGGATTCCCCCCCTACCTCGGAGGTCGGTTGACCTACATTAGCGGTAAAACATACATCAACATCGTGCTTACACTTTTAACATATCTCTTATTGAATGCTTCCAGGACCCTTCCGCTTTGTAGACACTTATGGTGCCGCCAAACTGGTGGAGACGATGAGGAAATTTGAGGCAGTATACGGGAATCAGTTCACTCCATGCCAGCTCCTACTGGATCACGCAAAAGATTCCAGCAAGAAATTTCACAAGTGACCGACGCTGCCAGTAGCTCCTAATAAACTCCAGTTTGTCACTTAACATGTGCCTAACATCGATTAGTAGGGAAGGGGAATCATGCTGACAGTACACTTTGACCGTTAATTAGGTGCAACCAACCTAAAGCGGTGCTGTCTGATGGCCGACTCCTGCAGTAATTTGAATTTAAATTTCATAACAGTTCTTATTTTTAATTTGTGTTTATTTTTCTAGAGATGTGTAAATTAGAGTCAATGATCATTTATGAAGGTAAAATTGTTTTTGCTCCTCTTGTGGCTGTATTTAACCTGTACTCATTGGTTTGAACAATGAAGAGCTTCTAAAGCTTTCTAGATGATCATGAACTTGATTCAGCACTTGAACTGTTTGGACAGAAGTGAAATACTTCAGACTGCATTTGTTTTAGCTTGGTGTACCTAATAAACTGGCAAGTGCGTGCATAATGACAGCAAAGGTGGAAGGCTGTGTTTCATTTTTTTTACATGAATGTTCACTTCATGTGTTATTAAGCGGTGTATGGACATCAGTTATTTACACATCGCATCTGTAAAGACATGTCTGCAAAGAGGAAATGTTTCCTGCTGCCAAATTACTTCCTAAATATCAGTGAATGTTAAGGTACATCACACTTCAGCAAGTGTCTTGTTTTCTTTGTACATTAAAGGTTTCCTTGCTTGGTATGGAGAAATATGTCAATGTGAAGCTTCAATAAAAATGTTAAGTTTTGCTTTTCCATTTTAAGTTTTTTTTTACAAAAATTTCTCAGGGTTAAACAAGAGCTGGTCTTTAACGGATGAGAACAAATCTGAAGATGGTTTCCTTCAGCGCAGAAGCAAAACCCTTAAAGACTTGCTTTCTGACCTCAAGAAATAAAATTAAAGCTACTTTCATGTAGAACAGATGAGAATCTCGAAATACAGTAATTTCATTCCATTACCTGAGCTTTGCAAGGCCTTCTGAGTGATGATCTACTTTTTTAAGTAGAAGAGAATGTAATGTTGAAGAAATCCTGTAATTATTTTCGACTTTGAATCCCTAATCAACAGTCCAGTCCTTTTTCTAATTGGCCTCCATTAAGTGGACCTCAAAATGGTCATTAATATTGATGCAGAAACCATGAACTGGTGCTTCAGGGCTTTAATGAGGTTCTTCAGCTGCATCTCAATAAATTAGAATATAATAAAAAAGTTCATGTTTTAGTAATTGAGTTCAAAATGCTTTACTCGGATAGATTCATTATACTAATATATTTTAAAGTTTGTAAATTGTTGTGATTGTAACTTTCAGCTAATTCAAAATTAGTCTCAGTAAATTTGAATCTTAATAAAAAAGATTTTTAAAACGTAAGCATCATCCTACTAAAAAGTATGTCCTAGTAGTGGAAGTTATTTGCTTTCGTACGTAGTTGGTGCTCCCTTTAGCATTTAATACTGCATCAATGCAGCGTGGCATGGAGGTGATCAGTCTGTCGCTCTACTCTATTCTCTATGGGGTTTAGGTCAGACCGGTTTGCTGGCCTGTTATGCACAGTGAATCAGTGGCAGCGTGGACAGGTGCCAAGTCCTGCTGGAAAGTGAAATCTGCTCTGCATAAATCTTGTCAGCACAGGAAAGCATGCAGTGCTCAAAAATTTCCTGGTAGACAAGCGTGGTGCGTGCGACCCAAAAACAGAGGCTTCAGTCCTTGACGCAGCTGTCCTAGATTCAAGTCCCGCCCCCGGAGACCTGTACTGCATGTCTCCACCCCACTTCCTGTCTGCCTACTTTTGGAAAACAACAAAAATGGGTCCCCTAATCAACAGTCCACCACTTTCTCTAATTGGCCCAGATATGGTGCCTCTGACAAATCAGGAGTTGCTTAACACAAGAACTGGATTCATCTGTGTGTGGAGGCACTTAAAGCTCCAACTCCATCTGCAGTGGACACCTTATGAGCATCAACCAAACTCTTGAATGGGCTTTGCCTCACAATCCTTTAACTGTTACAGTTACCCTTGTTGCCTGTGCACCTTCTTTAAACCACACTTTTTCCTTCCACTTATCTTTTCATTAGTATTCTTGGAAACAGCACTCAGTGAACAGCCAGCTACTTTAGCAATTAGCGTACTTATTGAGGCTTAGCCTTGTTGTGGGAAGTTTCAGTGACAGTCTGTTGGACAATAGTAAAGTCAGCATTGTTTTTACCCTTACAGCTTTCTTCTGTTTTTGACCCTTTGTCACACACATTTTTTCAGTTCATCAAACAAATTTTAATATCATACAAAGGTAAGCGGAGTAAATACCAAACGTGGTTTTGAGATGATGATTTCATTTATTTAGGGGAAAAACTATTCAAAGCAACCCGGTCCTGTGTTAAAAGGTAAATGCCCCCTAAAGATAATACATGGTTGTGCATCCTTGGCAGCAAGAGCTGCCATCAAACATTTCTGATGATTGGCATTGGCCCACTCTTCTTTGGAAAATTGTGGTAGTTCAGCCTCATCGGAGGGTTCCACCATAAACAGTCTGTTTAATGTCATGCAGCGGCATCTTAGTCAGGTTTAGGTCCTGACTTTGACTAGGCCAATCCAGAACCTTTATTTTTGTTCTTCTAGCTTTGAGAGGTAACTTAATGGGCTTTGGGTCACTGTCCTGCTGCGTAACCCAACTGTAATCTTAAGGACACAAATTTATAGTTTTTCTATTAGGTGGCTGTGTTCAGGGATCCATTACTTACAGCAAGCCACCTAGGCCAAGAAGAAGCAATGCAGCCCCAGACCATCACACTACCACCACCATGCTTGACTGTTGCTATGATGTTCTCTTTCTGAAATGTTGAGTTTTATGGACACAGGACACACACCATCCCAAAATTTCAACTTTTTTCTCATTAGTTTACAAAATGGAGATCGTAAAGATATTTTGGTCAAATATGAGTGGGCCTTTGGGTTATTTTGGGGTTCTCGGCAGTGGTTGGACCATTTTTGCTCTTATTGATAAACCATGAACACCGAACTTAACTGAGGCAAGTGACACCTGTAGTCATTTACAGTAGTTGTTGTTCTGGGATCTTTCGTGACCTCTCGAGAGAGTCGACAATGCGCTCCTGGAGAAATTTCGGTAGGCTGGTCATTCCTGTGAAGGTTCACCACTGATCCAGGTTTTCTCGGTTTGTATACATGTATTTTTAATGAACAGTTTTCTCGGTTCACTGTAGATCCAAAGCTGTAGAAATTGCTTTGTATTTCTTCCCTATAGTTAGACTGTTGGATGTCAGTGACTTACTCATCTGTTCTGAATTTCGTCACATCAAAGCATGATGTGTTGCTTTTTAGGATATTTTAGACCTTGTCATGATGTCTTGGCAGTAGTCCGAGGCTACTGAGACAAAAAATGTTAGTTGATTGAGGTGCACAGTTATATTTTCACATTGAGCCACATTGGTTCCAAAAGCAAATTTTCCCTTAGTGAATAAAATCTTTTGAAAATGACTTATTTGTATTTGCTTAGTTAATATTTGTATGATAGCCACTACAACGTGTTTGATGATCTGAGGTGAGGGAATAAAGCAAAAACAGAAGAAATCTGTAAGGGGGGGAAATACTATTTAACTTGACTGCATAGCCCTTCATGTGTTTCTCTTTTTAAATGAAATTCCTGTAATAAATTAACTTTTCAATGAGTAGAATTTTCTTAGACGTACATTAGTATCTACCGCACACGTGAAGACAGTTTAGAGAAAAGTAACGCAATTGGTTGTTAAATAGGGATTCCTGATACGTACGAAATGTTTTCTCTTTCGTTTCGCAACCTGTATTCGCATATCAATAATTTTCCCAGTCCTGGGATGTGATCATGAAAACATTTTGCTCAAATCCAATTCGTCGCGCAGGTCACATGTCTGATCTCCATTGTCCGCAGAGCAGGGTGTGTACCGCGGGGACGCTGCGTGGGCTGGATCGGGGCTGGCTGGGTGTTTTTCCTTCAGCAGCATCCTTCTGTATCCGTATCTTCATTCCTGGAAAGATGCTCGGGATGGGAGAGATGCAGCGGAGGGGATGAAAAGCGACTCGGAATGACTTAAATGGGGCGTGTTTCACTTGTTTTGCTGCTGTCATCGCTGCCGCACCTGCATGAAGGAGAGGAATATCTGACTCAGCGCCGGAGGATGGCTATGTAACTCGGTCAGGATATCTGCGACCAAACCCTAAATAATAAAAATGTCTACAGGAAAACACTGCGAGGCGGTCAGGGTGGTGGTCCGCTGCCGGCCGTTGAGCAGGAGAGAGGAGACAGCGGGGTGTGAGAACATCTTAGAGGTGGATGACAAACTGGGGCAGATCACCATCAGGAACCCGAAGGCACCACCTGATGAGCCGATGAAAGTCTTCACGTTTGACTCGGTGTACGGCTGGAACTCAAAACAAAGGGACATCTATGACGACGCTGTGAGACCTCTGGTGGAGTCTGTGCTCCATGGCTTCAATGGCACTATATTTGCTTATGGACAAACCGGGACCGGGAAAACCTACACCATGCAGGGCCTGTCAAAGGACCCGGAGAAGAGGGGCGTCATCCCCAATTCATTCGAGCACATTTTCACCCAGATATCCAGAAGCCAGAACCAGAAGTATCTGGTGAGGTCTTCTTATCTTGAGATCTACCAGGAGGAGATCAGAGATCTCCTGTGCAAAGATAACAACAGGAAGCTAGAGCTCAAAGAGAATCCTGACTATGGGATTTATGTGAAAGGCTTGTCTTCGGTGGTGACAAAGAATGCCACTGAGATCGAGCATGTGATGAACATTGGAAATCAGTCCAGATCTGTGGGCTTCACCAACATGAATGAGCGCAGTTCCAGGTCCCACGCCATTTTTCTTGTGACTGTAGAATGCAGTGAAAGAGGTCCCGATGGTGAGGACCACATACGCGTTGGGAAGCTGAACATGGTCGACCTGGCTGGAAGCGAGCGCCAGAGCAAGACAGGCGCAAAGGGGAAGCGGCTGAAGGAAGCAACCAAGATCAACTTGTCTCTCTCAGCGCTGGGGAACGTCATTTCAGCCCTGGTAGACGGCAGAAGCACCCACGTCCCATACAGAGACTCCAAGCTGACCCGCCTGCTCCAGGACTCTCTGGGTGGCAATGCAAAGACTGTCATGATCGCAGCAGTGGGGCCAGCTCACAAGAACTTCAATGAAACCCTGGCAACCCTGAGGTACGCCAGCAGAGCCAAGAAGATAAAGAACAAACCTCGGATTAATGAGGACCCCAAAGATGCCCTGCTGAGGGAGTTCCAGCAGGAGATTGCACGCCTGAAAGCTCAGCTAGAGGAGCAAGGGATGCTGGCAAAAGAGAGGAGGAAGAGGAGGAGAGACAGCAAGAGACTGAGCAAAAGCATGGCTGGTATGGAGGAGGAAATCCTTTGGGAGAAGAATGGAGATGTATGGAAGATGGCTGAGGATGCAGAAGATGGGAGGCATTGTCTGATTGAGGGAGGTGACAGTGCAAATATTCTGACCTGCCAGGGAAGCAGCGAAAAACTGAAGAACTTAAATCTAAATAGAAGAAGTCTGGGGGACATGCAGTGGGATCAAGATGCGCTGGAGAAAATCATAGAGAAATACAAGGTGTTTTATTAAGCATGGTGTCTGGTAAATAAGACACCAGTTAAACAAAAGAATTAGCATGAATAATTTATGGTGTCTTTGTTCACAGGCTATGGAGAGCAAATTGTTGGTTGGTGGAAAGACTATAATTGATCACACTAATGAGCAGCAGAAAATGCTGGAGCAGAAAAGACAAGAAATCGCAGAACAGGTAAAAAATGCTAAAAAAAAAAAAAAGCCACACACATTAACCCTAACTTCTTGTTGCATACTTGCATGTTGCACAACTTTTTTGTTTTGTTTTGCTTAAAGTGGAATGATTGTATTTAATCGTAACTGTTTCACTCACAGATAAGAAGAGAGAGAGAGATGCAGCAGCAGATGATGTTGCAAGACGAGGAAACCTTAGAAATCAAAGAGACGTTCTCCTCCCTGCAGCAGGAGGTGGAACATAAGACAAAGAAGCTGAAGAGGGTGGGGTGACTCACTCACTCATGGTGGCACAGTCTCTAAAGAAGTTACCCATTATTTTAATACTTATAAGGATTGAAACGTCTGCTGCAGCTGAATTTATTCTGTTCAGATGTGCATCATGTTTGTTTTGTTTTTTGATAACTAGAGTTGACAGTATTTTTTTTTATCCATTATTTGCAGCTGTATGGTAAACTCCAGCTGTTGAGGGGAGAGATGAAAGACATCTTTGCTGAACATGTCACAACCAGACAAGAACTTGAAGAGACTCAGGAAGAGCTAACAAGAGAGCTCAAGTATAAGTAAGTAGCGGGCATACGGGTTCATCTAAAAAAATTGGAATATTGTGTAAAAGTGCAATATTTTTTGCCAGTCATTTCAGAAAGTGAAACTGATATTTTATAGAGGTTCATTGCACATAGTGTTGAATGTTTTAAGCTTTTATTCCTTTTAAATTGATGGTTATGGCTCACAGGTAAAGAAAACCCAGAATTCAGTCTCAGAAAATTTGAATATCACATTAGACCAATCAAAAACAAATGTTTTAAGCACAAATTTCAGGCATCTAAAAAGTATGCCAATTTCTATGTACTCAATATTTAGTTGGGCCTCCTCTTCCATGAATTACTGCATCAGTGCCCCCATGGTATAGAGGCGATCAGCCTGTGGCCCTGCGTAGGTGGAATGGAAGCCCAGGTTGCTTCGATAGATGCCTTCAGGTCATCTGCCTTGTTGGGTATAGTGTCTCTCATCTTCCTCTTGACAACAGTCCATATATTATCTATGAGGTCCAGGTCAGGGGAGTTTGCTGGCCAATCAAGAACAGGAACACCATGGTCACTGTACCAGCTTTTGGTACCTATGGCAGTTTAAGCCAGTACCAAGTCCTGCTGGAAAATAAAATCAGCATCTCCACACAGCTTGTCAGCAGAGGAAAGCATGAAGCGCTTCCCTCTGTTGTGCTAGAATTTCCTGGTAGACAGCTGTGTTGACTGTGGACTTCAGAAAACCCAGTGGAACAACACCAGCAGATGACATGGAACCCCAAACCATCAATGAAGGGAAACTTCACACTGGATTTCAAACAACATGGATTCTGTGGCTCTCCACTCTTCTTCCAGACTCTGGGGCCTTGATTCACAAATGAAATGCCACATTTCAATTGGACCATTAAGCAACAGTCCAATTCCTTTTCAGGTAAGACGCTTCTGACGTTGTCTCTGGTTCAGGAGTGGCTTGACACGAGGAATGCAACATTTGTAGCCCATGTCTAGTATTTGTCTGTGTGTGGTGGCTCTTGATGCACCGACTCCAGTCCTCACTCCTTGTGAAGCTCCCACAAATTCTTGAATGGATTTCGCTTTAAAATCCTCTCAAGGCTGCAGTTCCCCCTGTTGCTGGTTCACTTTTTTCTACCACACTTCTTCCTTCCACTCAATTATTTGTTAACATGCTTGGATACTGAACTCTGTGAACAGTGGCTTACCCTCCTTGCAAAGGGTGTTAGTGACCGTCTTCTGGACATCTGTCAAGTCAGCAATCTTCCCCATGATTGTGTAGCCTATGATCCAGACTGAGAGAGCATTTAGAGGCTCAGGAAACCTTTGCAGGTGTTTTGAATTAATTAGCTGATTAGGATCTGACACCATGAATTTTCAATAATTATCTTTTTCACAGTATTCTAATTTGAGACTAATCTGAGACAGTAAACTAATAATCATCAAAATTATAAGAACCAAAGGCTTGGCATCACTCTACATGTAATAATTCTATATAATATATGAGTTTCACTTTCTGATATGAAATCTTGCACTTTTATGCAATATTCAAATTGTTTTAGATGTACCTGGTTGTCAGATGTCAACCACAAACGTCAGTGTTCTATATAAATGGCCAACAAAGTAGCACACGACTCTGAAGCGAATAAAAAATTATAATTGGGTTTCGGCATTTTTCTTTTTTCTATTTTATGAAAATCTGAAAAGTGTGGCTTGGGTTTGTTTTTGGTTAAGTTGGACAGAGCTAACTATAGAGCATGCCTAAAAAAAACTGGGACTGGAGTGGAGGTTCACCTTCCATCAGGTCAATGATCCTGAAAAACACAGCCAGAGCTCCAATGGAATGATTTAGATCAATGCATATCAATGTGTTGGAATAACCCAGTCAAAGTCTCCATAGAAATAGCTTAGAAGACTTGCAGCTGTAATTGCAGTGAAATGAGGTTTTACGAAATGTTGACTCAAT
The DNA here is from genome assembly GCA_036173005.1 of Crenichthys baileyi. Classification (NCBI taxonomy): domain Eukaryota; kingdom Metazoa; phylum Chordata; class Actinopteri; order Cyprinodontiformes; family Goodeidae; genus Crenichthys; species Crenichthys baileyi. The sequence goes on from JAHHUM010000018.1 coordinate 248,013, forward strand.
GGTGCTGAATACAAATGCGTGCCACACTTTTCTGTTTCTATTGGTAAGGAAATTTTTAAACTTTATATAATTTTCCTTCTACTTCAAAATTATGCATTACTTTGTGTTGCTCTATCTCAAACAAATCACAGAAAAATTCACTGCATTTAAAACCATTTGTGGTTCTGTCATGACAAATGTGCAAAAGGCTGAGGAGTATGAATTTTTTTGCAAGGCGCAGTAGAAATGTGACATTTATGGTGAATTTTACTCAGTTATAATCAATTTGAATACAACATGCAGATGTAAGTGTGCATGAAAAACACCTCAAGTTTCAGTTTAAAATAGCAAAACACAAATAAAGGGAAAAAAAACTTTTCTGGCTTGTTTAACCTTTTTAAATTGATGAGATCCCTAAGAAAAGTATGTTTAATGAACAGTGTCATGTATGGGTACATCTACAAAAATTGAATTTCGTGAAAAAAGGTCAATAATTTTTGTCGCTAATTTCAGAAAGTGAAACTCATATATGATATAGACTGATTACACGTAGAGTGAAATATATTAAACATTTCAAACATATTTAAACATTGGAAACTAATGGTAACACATCCTCATCAGCTATTTCAGTCAAAACACCTGCAAAGGTTTCCTCAGCCTCTAAATGGTCTCTCAGAGTGGGTCAGTAGGTATCTAAACTGTCATAATGTTGGCATTAGTCAGTTTTTACAAATAAACCAATGATTATTTACATTCCTTTAATGTCAACTAATGTGGATTTATACCAAATGAAGACACCTAGCTATCTACTGCAGGTAAGATAATGACTGCATAATATCATTTAACAGAATCTTACTTCAGAAAATCAGAACTATCCCTTTGAGTAATGTAAGTCTGTCTTATGTAAAACATATTTTTTTTCCTATAATAATAAGTCCACTTGCTTGTATCCAGGATAACATTCTTTACACTTTATTCAGATTTTAAAGACTGCAACTTAAGCATTGATGAAATATTTTTTTTCTATAACCATGTATAACAATTGTTCATATTATATCTTAAATTTGTATGTTTAGCTTGAATCGTTTTTTGATGCTGCTTTATTTTATTTTTTATTTTTTGGATAGTTCTTTTTTACATGCTTGCACCAATTTTGTCAGTTTTCTTGGACATTTATTTTGCATTTTGCAGATATCTCTTGATCGAAAACTTTATTCCGCCTGAGGAAAAGAACAAGATTATGAACAGGCTGCAGTTTGACAGTGAGGAGGATCAGTGGTGGCTGCAACCAGTTATTCCTTCAGAGAGGTCAGTAACTCAATTTCACATCGATCTCATTATGAACTAATTGCAACGGAGCACCGAATCCTGTAGGGTGTATAAGTATCTTACCGAGTGTGATGCAAGTCTAAATCAGCAGAATACCAATGGTCTTACCATCTGTTGCATAACGCCTCAATAACGCCATGACGACCGGGTCAGAGCATCCTTAGAACCACTCGTGGACATCTCGGCTTCATGGGGGTAATAAAAGAGCACAGGGTAGCTTCAAAAAGATTGCAGCTGGAGCTTTAAAACTCATTCAAGAACTAATTTAACCTAATCTAAAAGCAAGGTAAAACATCTCCTGCCAATATAAAAATGTGTCAAATACATTGCAAAAAGTTGATCTCCAAAATTCACAAGGTATCATTCAAAACTCCAATCGTTTGTTACTTTTTCAGAATCAGTGTGCCATTATGACAATATTATTAGGAAGGTTTTTATTTCCAGAGGATATTTATCTGAATCTAACCCCATCCTCTCTGATGTATTTCCCAGTACACCCACTCAGTTCAAGAGAAGGCCTCTTTCTGCTATGGGATACAAGAGGCCAATCAGCCAATATGCACAGATGGCTGTTGCCACCACTACTGGGACCCCATTTAGATACCAGGTCAGTACTCAGGCATTAACACCACAAGTCCAGATGGCAAACAAGGAGCAATCAAGTGATCTTAATTCCAGTACCATGCAATCTTGTTCAGGAAGTATGAAGGTGGTTGTAGCCACTAAAAGCTACACACACAATGAACTGTTTCTTCCATATTTTTTTATTTGGAAATAACTAATTTATTGTCATAACATGGAAATGTTGATACTACTTTAATGCAGGTACTATACAGTGCCTTGCAAAAGTATTCACATTATTTGTCAAGCTACAGAAACTTATAGATGGGTTAAGAATATATACAAATCTGAAAATGTGTGGCATGCTTTTGTACTTAGCCCTTGTTATTTTGATACCTATAAATATATTACAGTGCAACCAACTGCTTTCAGAAGGCATCTAATTTCTAAACTGAGTGCACCTGTGTATTTTAATCTAATTAAAAATAATCCTTAAAACACACCATAGCTTTTCCTCAGCAGGGAGAAGGAAACTGGTCAGGGTTGAGAGGAAGATGGATGGAAGTAAATATGAGCTAAATAAGGGAAACCTCTTAGGGGCAGAACTTCACCTTTCAAAAGGAAAACAACCCTAAACATACACCTAGAGCCACAATGGACAGGCTTACATTAAAGTATATTTATGTGTTTGAGGGTGCCTTGTCAAAGTTCACACCTAAATCCACTTTGGAATCTGTGGCAAGACTTGAAACATGATGTTCAAAGATAATCCATGCAAATTGGCTGATCTTAAGCTATTTTCAAAGAAAAATTGTCAGAAATGTTAGTCTCTGGATGTGTAAAGTTGATAGACATATGCAAACCTGGCAGCATTATTTCAACTGAAAGGTGGTTCTACAAAGTATTGACTCAGGGGGCCGGAATACAAATTCATGCCACACTTTTCAATCCATGCATAATTATCCTTTCACTTCATAGTTATCTTCGTCTACCACATAAAACCCCAAACACTGACGTTTGTGATTTTAATGTGACAAAATGTGAAAACGTTTAAGGGGATAAATACAGATAATTCAGTCTGCTTAGATGTATTTGAATCTGAATTTCCATTTCAGAAAATAAGCAGTGATTCTTCTATTCTGTACCTTGATATTATTGGAAACAGTTAAAATTGCATGGGACTATGCTTTTATTACAACAGCTGGAGTGTTATCTATTCTGACAGGCAGAAAATGTCATGCTGTTGGAATTAGACATGTCCCCACCAACCATGTTTACCTTAAACCTAAACGGTGAATGCCTGGAGAGAGCCTTCACCCCCAGACTGATGCCGGATCTGCCAGTAAATGTGCAAGCAAGAGGCGTCTCATCGTCCCGTGTCAGGAGATCCCAGTCCTGGTAAGTAAATGACAGAGAAATATTTCATTTGAAATACTAAATAGGCACTTTTAGAACAATAATACACTGTATAGCTGATCTGTTTAATTTTATAGCATTTTTCCATAAAATTTGTTTGTAAAAATGGGTATTAGCACATGGTCACAATGTTAGCCATAGAGAAATTACAATTTCTAACTTATGGGGTATAAGTTATTTAGAACGAATCAGTTTCTAATTCTACATACGTCAGTATACCTAAACAAACCATTTACGCATTGCATTGATGTGGCTGTTGCAGTCAAAATTAGTTTTGTTTTCTATAAACTGCAGGTATCAGGCCCCACAAGCAGCATCTGTCACATCATCCTCATCCTCCACTATTCTGACATCAGAACTCCAGAGCTGCTCCCCCTCTCAGAGGCAAAGACCATCCTCTGCTGCATATCTTTCTCTAGGAGGACCACTTCAAACTAACCCCTGATTTCTGTTCTGTTGCATAGTGCTGGCGTTAGTTTTGCATGCCCCCCTGGTTAGAGATGGAGAACAAAAACACATCTAATAATTAGTTTTATCATTAATATGATATTTTAATTTGGGAGATAATTAAAAGTGGAATAATTTAACTGGAAATAATCGGTTATTTTTCTTTTTCTTTTTTGGGCATGGGTTGCTTTTGTAGTGATACCTAAGCTTTGTTTTTATTTCACCAAGTGATTTTTATTTATGTAGCAACTCTTACAGCCATGATAAAAATGTGTTTTTCTGCTTAAAGCTGCAGTAGGGAGTTCTGAGAAAACTGGACTTCGCCTTAAAGAAAAATGAACAAGCACACCTTACAGTCCCCCTTGCTCTCTGCTGTGCCACAGCCCTCCTTCCATAGCTTCTCCCTCCACAGTGGAGCCTGCTGTGAATGCGCAGGCTAGTAAACAGGGCCGCTGATGACGGCAGATAAACAGCTGTGGCACATTCACTGGTAGGGACGAAACAACAACGATATGCTTTTCCTTATCAGGACAACGCCATTAGCACAGCGGCAGCACACCTGCAATCTTGAGCTTGAGCGACTGTATGCGCTGTGCAGGGAAGGGGTGAGAGCAGCTCGTACAAGAGCCTGATTGACACTGTTCTGATTCCTCCTGGCTCTGATTGGTTGGTTCTGACCGGAAACAGTGTATTTCTGCAAATGGCAATAGGACTACTGGGAGGAGCCAGAGGAGCTCGATTTTTCCACAGACTATCTGTCTCATATTATACAGTCAGAGCATAGTGACAGTTTTAACAAATATGTAAAAAAATCAATTTTGACAAAAGTTAGCTAGTGCGGCTTTAAGTACTCTCAGATCAATAACATCGGATGCTGGTCATTTTGCCCCTTTGCCATTTTGTTGCCTTTGCATCTTTGGTAATTTACTATCCAACTTTTTCGGGAACGAAATGTTGCAGTGTTATATTGATTATGTGTCAAATTGTACCTAACTGAAGGGTGTTTTTTACCCACTTTGACAGCTGACAATTTAAATTGGTTTTCTATAATCTCCTTCTAATTCCCCATATCCTAAAGTGCGTATATGAGTCCAATAAATACTATTTTGCAGCAGGAGATTGCTTAGAGTTATTTTGACTTGTTTAGAAGTGATAACCTGTCTGATTTCAGAAGTGTCAGCTGACCTATACAGGGTTCATATGCCCAATTAATAGAAATAGTAATGTAAAGTTTTCAGCAAATAATTTACAATTAAATAAAATTCTACTTGAAATGTTAGCATTTCTATAAACCCTTTCCCTCCATAATTCATAAAAATATTTATTTACAATGAAAAATAAACTGATTTGCCATGGTTTAAATATGTGCGCATTAAATGATTTGATTGCTGGTATGATATAAAACTAGTAAGGGACAAAATGGGAGTACAAATTGACAAAGGGGCAAACTGTCACACTGACACATGATTATGATGTTTTATTGTTTGATCAACATATGCCAGAAAGCAAATTTAATGTGTGAAGAACCAAGCACATATTTGATCACTTTGTTATAAACTAAAAGGACAGGTAGTAACCATATGCTGGTAATTAAATGCATCTAAATAACATCAGAAAGGCTGATATTCTTTATAAATCATGTATTATTCAAAAGCAATTTGGTGTGTATTTGCACAGTGCCTAAATGGAAAGGTATTAATTGTAATCTTAAAGAAGTAACTGTTGCTATTGTCTATTTAAAAGCAACACAATGACACATCTGAACAAGCCCACAAAACAACTGGAACAATGTCTAATGGATGTATAACAACTGCCAAGCATGGTGGTGGAGGGTTGATGATGTGGGCTTGCTTCTTGAAATGTACAACTCAAAGAACATCTGGAACAAAGTCTATTTTTGCTTTATCTGCTCCTTAAAAAAAATGTCAGTCATTGGGTGAACCACAAACTGCTCTATGTAACAAAGTTATTAAGAGGCACTCAATGCTTCTGCATTCTGCTTAAGTATTTGTTTAATAAATTAATATTTAAACAGAGTTGCTGATCTGTCACCATATTTTTTAGACCTAGTGAGCACCAGTTTTTATGCATAATTACTTAAAATCTTAGAATTGAAAGTCTGTATACTTACTCACATGATTGTAGACAAAAGAAAAAATGGCCATGTCTTTGCCAAACACATTTAGGCTGATTGAATGGGAAATCATCCTGATGTAGCCTGTGTGCCTAATGATGTTCTGGCTCATGTTTCTGGCTAATGTAATTGTGAACCAAAAATGTGAAGAAAGCTTGCAGTGCTGTCTTGATTAGCTGCCTTACTTTTTCATGATTGTGAAAAGTCATCTTGCTTACATAACAAAATAAACACTGAATAGTCTTGAACAACCTGCTTTTTTTTGTTTTGTTTTTTTTAATTTAAAGATCTATTTTGCACTTGTCTAATGAGTCTCATCATAACTGCAAGCACAAGATGTTTAAAGCCACTAGCCAAACGACTTGTAAAATCACAGTTTGTCACCTACAGAACGTTATGGTCTGTTTTACTATTGATTCTCCTATGTTGTTGTAAAACATCTTATCAAGATAAAACCCTGACCTCCCAAAAATATACTTCCTTGCTCTCTTGCCTCTGATGACATCACAAAAGCTAGATCAGACTGATCAACGTTTCTCTGAGTATGCCCATTTGTGGTTTTATCTTTTTCCCGCTCAGGTCGCCTGCTTTTAAAGAAATCCCTTCTAGAAAGGTTTTTGCTTGTATTCCGTGGGGCTACGGAAAAACAAAACAAAATAAAAAACCGTTTGAGCCGTATTTAAGGAATACTGCATGGGTTTCAGGAAGATTTTGCAACCTTAAATTCCATGGAAGTGGTTGGTAAGTGGTTAGAGTGCCAAAAGAGCTAAGAAAAGTTATTAAATATTTTTTTATTAATGTAAAATTGGAAATAAATCATCCAAATGTACCCATGGTTATGCATATGTCCCCATAATGTATCATGGTTACATAATGCAATCCATGTGAATGCATTCAAAATCTAATTGGTTAACCTTCACAGTAAGTCCACTTCAGACCAGTTTTCTTGACTAAAGCTGTGTTAGCCACACCACCTGATTTTGAATTGCATGGTTGCCAGATAAAATGAATTCGACCATGAAATGGTTAATAACTCTGTGCGTTAAATATATATCGTTTTTGTATTTTAAATAAATATATTTATCGTGATGTCCTTAGGAAGTGGCTGGAACTATTTCAGGTTCTGTGGACTCAGCGTTTTATGCACCACAAGAACCATCTGTCACATCATCATATTTCTGTATATAGTGGTGGGATGTGATTTGAAAAAAACAAAACTAATTAATTAGAGGATTTGTTAATCTTGTTTAATTGCATTTTAATAAGCAAAGTTCAAATAATGAATAAATGACATATGTGACATTAGACAGTCATGTCAGACGTAGAATTACTTATTTTGGCCACAAACCCCGTCATCTTTTCTGCTATAGCCAAAGTGAGTTCTGGTATCTGTACGAGTAAGAACATGCTTTGCATGAAGGTGATACTGTAGGCTTACTCAACACATCCTGTCTAGTGTTGCCAGATTGGGTAGGTTTCCACCCAATTGGGCTTCTGTTGAACATGTTGGGCTGGAAAACATAGCTTTGGGTGGGTTGCTAATATTTGGCCTGCTTTTCACAACATTTGGCAGGTTATTAGAAAATATTTATCGTAAAATTCTATCAAAATAATCATCAATGTTTGGTAGAAAGGTAAAAAACTTACACATTTTCAAAAAATATAGTGCCTTTGCACTCATATCTTTACTTCATTTATTTTGAAATCTAGAGAATCTGTCAAACTCGACATAATCAATCAGTAATGGTCATTGGTTGATCAAGGTTCACTGTAAAACGTGAGTTGTAAATACTCCAAATAAGTTTGAGAGTTCAACTAAGCTACACTGAGGCATGTTGGTCTGAAGGCCTTTACTGTTAAGCTTTGAGTTGAAATCATGGTTGCCCGCCCCAGAGCATGACTTTAAAGCTCATTGCAAGTATTGTAATACAGCAATCCGAGCGCAACTTTTTTGATTTTAAAGAACAGGATGCCGCATTCTTTATTATGTATGTAACAATTTTTTGCTTTTAATATGAGGTTCAAGAAAGGTTGAGATTTGGACTGTTTTTTTATTGAGGACAGGTTTTACGTTGTGTTTGGGCTTGAAACTCAGATCTGTCAGATCTGGCAACCCTGATCCTATCCTGTGAATCTTGTGGACACCTTACAATCATGTTTTAGGTGCATTATTGCCACCCACCAGGCTAGAATTGTTAGCATTTTTTTTTTGTAATTTCTTCTGTGATTAAAAATCTAAATTCACCTATTCAAGTCCCAGCTTTAATAGCTATTAAGTTATCACTGCATTCATTTCTCATTGTGGCAAGAGTACACCACTGATTAATGTTTATTATTATTTTTTTTTATTGTGGCACCTGTGTACCTCCATAAATGAAAAAGACCAGGCCAGACTTGAATGGAACTTGGATACTTTAGAATTTAAAAAATATTTCATTGTTTGCAAATAACAGATGATCCACGCAATTTATGTGCCTCTTATGATGTCATCAACCCAAATACACACAAAAGTAGAATAAGTAGGTATTTTCTTCAATGGTGCACATTTATTTGTATTCTGTAACATCCTACAATTGAAATCCCTACTACATTACCTAGCTATATTTTATGGACGTTGTATACTACATTTGTTGCTTAAAAGAAAACACACCACCAGATAGTATCTATAAATACATGTGGAAACTTGGACAGACAGACACATACAGTAGACGGATGACGTTTCCAACGGTCACGTGACTCTTTACAGTAAGCCCAACATGGCAGATGGAGTAGGTCTTGCACGGTGACTAAAGCAACATTTCGACTGAAACGGACAAATTAAACTCCACTCCGCCACGGGACATCCACGATGAGGGAGAGACAGAAGAAAAAGAAGGGCAGGACGTGGGCGGAAGCCGCAAAAACGGTATTCTTGAGTGTTTTATCTTCCGTTTGTTGTGGTTGTTTTCCTTGAACGCTCCCACTTGTACAACTGTGTTGATGAGTTCATGACCTGCTGGTGGAGACGAAATGTTGCGTTCACCGCGCAAGGCCTGTGTGTTGACGGTCCAAAGGCGGCTGCTGTCACAAGCAGGGAATCTCACTTTCCTTCTGCCTGCTCTGAGGAGAAATGCTGCTTTTTAGTACCACCTAGATGCACCCAAGCATGTCTCTAAACCCACCGTTCGTGTTTCATGCAAATAGTAGGACTGACAAATCTTTATCGACATGATTCGAATAAAGTAAGCACGAAGCGATCACGTCAAGGGTGCGTTTGCCAGGTTAGCCGTGGCTAGCTCGTGCTAAGTCCGTCAACAAGTTTGATTAGTTTCAAGTAGAATACAATTAAACTGCTACTTTTACGAACGTACTTAGTTTTAACTGTTATTCTTCTATCTTCTGTATCGGTGTCAAAGTAATTCTACTGCATGCCAACATGTTTAGTGAGTCTTATTAGCTTTCGAGCTAGTTGGACTAGCTTAGCATGCTAATAAGTACTTCCATATGAAAACACTCGGACATAATGTCACAATTCAAACATCTTACTGGGTTGTATGGATATTCGCAGTCCACGTATATATGTCCTCCACGTCACAGTAAATTGTTTATTAACGAGATACAGGTAACGGACAGCAAATACAATGCATATACACTTTTAAATGCGTAAAATGTAATGTCGCTGCAGGGTAAAATAAGTACAGGAACCGCACAGTTGACTGTAAAAGGTTGCAAAAAATAACAGCAAAATATGGTCAGCTTACAGTGACATCGATGAAGCGCCTAACAGAAACATTATACCCCTAGAACTTTTCACATTTAGTCAAATTGCAAGCACAGACCTATGTGTACTTTACATTCATTTGTGAAATGTGAGGAAAATGATTCGTGATTATTGTTTTTTTCAACAATTAAAAATCTGAAACGTGTGGCATGCATTTGTATTGTGGCCCCTTTAGTCAACCACACTACTGCCAGAGTATCTCTACCAGATCTCTACCAGAGTATGAAAGTTCTGCTCTGTTTTTGGATAATAGCTCAAGCTTAGTGAGATTTGACGGAGAGTGTCTGTGAATATCAGTGTTCAGATGTATTCTGGTCTGCATTTCGACTGGTCCAAAACATCTGAAAATGTTTGGATGTAACCCACTCCATTGTAGCTGTATGTTGTCTCTTGCTGGGAGGCGAACGTCCATGCAACTCTTAAGCTTTATGTAGCCTGTAACAGGTTTTCTTTCAATATTGACCAGTATTTAGCACCATCGATATTCCCATGAAGTCTGACTTGTTTTCCTGCTTCCCACACCATGATTCTGCCGCCACCATGTATCACGGTGTGGGCTTTTTATTGTTTTATTTTAACAATGGCTTTCGTCTTGCCGCTCTTCCTTGAAAGTCAGATTTGTGGAGTGCACAAATAATGTTGTACCAGGAAATTCTCCCACCAAAGCTATGGATCTCTGCAGCTCCTCCTCAGTTATTATGGTCCTCTGATTACCAAGGAGTTCACTGCTTTCCTTGCCCGTTAGGTTAATTAAGGTGGACTACCGTGTCTTTAGAGTTTTGCAGTTCTGCCAAACTCCTTCTATTTTCAGAACTCTGCAAGTTTTCATAGGTTGGAATGATGTTTTAAAACCTAATCCTGCTTTAAACATCTCCACAACTTTATCCCTGACCTGTCTGGTGTGTTTGTTGGTCTTCGTGATGCTGCTTGGTTACTAATGTCTCACAAACCTCTAAGACCCTCAAAGAACAGCTGCATTGATACTAAGATTAATTACACCTAGATACCTTTACTTCTAAGGACAATAGGTTGCGCTGGATTCTGTTTAGGTGAATCGAAGTAAAAGGGGCTGAATACAAATGCAGGCCACACTTTTCAGATTTTCCTTTTGTAAGATGTTGACATGTATCTTTTTTTCTTCCAGTTTGCAATGATGTGATGTGCTTTTGTGTGTTGTCGTATCTAATAAAATCAGACTAAAATACATTTTAGTTAATAGTTGTGGCAAAAAGTGGAAAAGTTCAAAAGGTCTGAATAGGAACTGTATGTAGATCCTGGCCACTGTTTTAAGATGAAGCAGTTAAAAAACAATTTTCTCACAAATGTTAGCTTGCTTGTGTATAGGAAAACACGACAACAAATGCAATGTCATACAAGCCATTTATTACCAAAACATTATGCAAAGCAAACAACAAAGAACAAGTAATTTAATGTCTTAAAATAATGCATCAAAATATAGAATCAAATGGCGTTTCTCTTGTCCAGGGGATATCAATAAAGTCAACTTTTCCTTTAGATGTTACAAGATCAATAGCACCTGGGAGGGGAGCAGCACCTGCCACATCTCCAAGCAGCAGAGGGAGGTGTAGATATCAGTCTAGTTCTTTGCTCAGCAACAATGTTACATTTAAACTCCATGATAACCAGCGGTTGGTTGTATTGCTATAGTCCTTTCCTGCAGGTCAGCTGTAAGCCAGACACGGCTTATGGCTCCATTGCCCAGCTTCTCTCTCCAGGCACACTGCATTCTGTGCGTTTTCATTCAGCTATATGTAACTTATATACATCTAAATTACAAAAAAACACCACTATTACCCATTCAATTCCTCACCAGTTTGTACTTCCAAGTCGTACCCAGCCATTACCAATTTGTCAAGACTTAGTAATTAGTACTCAAAAAACCCCACTCATTATACATATCCCTCGTAGATTTAGGTTTAGGTATTCTTTTACATTTATTTACCTGATTCTTCTGGTCGGAATCAATATTAATGTTTTGGAAACAAACTTTCTGTTTGAATGAAAATTATTTTCAATTTATGTCGGCCAATGGTATAAATAATTCTGGGGGCTAACCACACCATTACATGCCCTTATATTTAACAATGTCGCATTGGTTCTTTTCTTCTGGTAGTTGAGGCTTATGGTGTATTTTGGCAATTAATATTTAAAAAGTGATATATATTTTTTAATTTTGATAAAACACCACATTTCTAATTTATTTTGGGTCCATTTTCTGTTATTGCCAGTTTACTAATTTACAAAACATCATTGACCCTAATCCCATAAAAATAACCGTGAGTAACTTCCTGATTAAGAAGCTGTTTTCTGTATTAATTGTGTTATTTATTGCTTTTGTGTGTTTTTATTATTTTAGGTTTTGGAGAAATACCCTAATACTCCTATGAGCCATAAAGAGATCTTGCAGGTGATCCAAAGAGAGAGGCTTAAAGAAATAAGGTAAACCTGCGTTCTAGGAGGCACTTTTACATGAAAGGCAGCACTATACCTTTCTCTCTTTTAATTCTTTGTTTCATGATTTTTTTCCTGTTAATATTCACAATTATTTTACTCAATAACTGTTTAATTTCTTTTTGTTTCATTGTCACTGTTTTCATCCAGAAGGTAAGAAAAGACAAAGATGGCCTCCCCCAACTCACCACCCTGTCTTAACAACCTCACTGCATTTCCCCATATTTGTTCAGATTTACCTTTTGCATGTTAACAATAACTTGTAGTAGATTCAGTTGCAAAGAGAACACGCTACTCAACCTACATGTATTTAGCTTTAGTGTGACACCCTGCTGCATAAACGCGTATGCGGACATGTTTCCCTGTTGTCAGGAGCAAACAGCCGGAGAGGCAGATTCTACCGTCTACACATAATTTCTGACCAACACGTAGTCTTTTATCGTGTTGTTATTTAAGGTTGTTATTTTATCTTTGAACCTGCGGCTCCCTGAAAAAAAAAAACAAAAAAAAACGTTTTTGACACACTTTTGTGTTTTGTGTTTATTTATTTTTTTATTTCTGGTATAAAAGGCTGCAAGCTCGGTCTCCGGAACACGAAAAATAAAGCTTTACTGAGACGATCAGTTTTTCGTGCTATTCTTCTAAACCACGTTTCTAATGTAAAATATAACGCATTGTTGGAAAAACGAAAGAGATTTCCCCAAAACAGGGAACTGTCAAAACACGTTTCACGAAGTCCCGACACCAGGGAAACAGATTCTTTCAGGGGATCTAAATTACACCAAACTGGGCAACGCTCTGGTCTTTTTCTTTCTCCAAACTTTATTAAAAACATTAAAACAAAACATGATCACACATCTCGCTGACAAGAACACAGAAACGCATACAAATTAAAGAAACAAAAAGGACACACAAACTTAAACAAGTATATTAAAATGTTAACAAAGATGACCCGTTTTTAAGACTTTTTTTTAACTCTTGCTGTCCATCATTGAGAAAATATAACGGTTTATATACAAAAGTAATTCAATAAAATTTGGCTTACAATTGGAGAGCTTGGGTTTATGAATACAGAATTTGGACAGTAGAAGTAGCGAGTTAATATCATGAAGGTGAGATTTGACTTGACTGTCAATTTCTGTGGAACCAAACAAGAGATTCCTTCAGCATCGGAAAAAATGAGGGTAATAAATTCAGAAATAAAATGTGAAAGTTTGCTACAAAGATGTTTTGTAAATGAATAAAACCAGAATAAATTAATAAATTATTATTGTTTCCCTATTCACAAAAAATACAATTTACATTAATATAGTCTCTGAATGTAGTGGCTAGTTGGATAGAACCTATGAAACATCCTTTACTTGTTGGTCAAAAAGAAGTTTTGTGATAGAAGCCTAACTTTGTCCCAGCATATTTACCACAAAGCTGGATGCAACGCTTCGTTAGACACAATATACATTTTTATGTCAGGAAAGTGTAATATTGGTAATGTGAGTTGATTTTAATCATTAGCTCTGAGTCAAATTTATGCAACTGATTCTATGTGAAACGCAGGGCAGATTTCCTTCCCTGACGTCATTCTGATCCAGACTGTCGCGAGACCTGATGCATGAAAACACTTTGTTCTCAGACATCTGATCAGCCTTTACCCATTTCTGTTTTTAAATAGCTGCTTGAACTATTGAAGACAATACTTATAATTTGTGGTTTTCTCTCTTCACCCAGTGGAACCTCGCCGCTGGCATGTCTGAACGCTATGCTGCACACAAACTCTCGTGGTGAGGAGGGGATCTTCTACAAAGTTCCCGGCAGAATGGGAGTCTACACTCTAAAGGTTAGTTCGACTCAAAACACTTTGCAGAACGGTCAAAATCTTCTAGTTTTTCACATGCTGAATTTTAACTTCAGATACAGTATATTGCCGTAGAGTCAGTGAGTCTATGTAGCTTTTCATCGAAATCTCCCGTGAACTATATCATCGGTTTGTTGTGACGTGTTTATAAGGGGTCTAACGGCTCAGGTAGTCTTGTTTCACATACCTCGGTTTTGTGGTCACATTTCAGTATGGGGAAGTACAGCAGGAAGAATAAACAAATGCCAAATAATACTTTTCTCTGAACTACATAAATAACCTCTTTAAAAACAGAAAAACAAACCACTGTTGTTAGTGACGAGGCATTTAGGCAGCAGTGTGGCGGCTACCTTAGAACAGGCAGAATGTGTCTACTTGGTAACTGTAAGGGGTGCAGCGATGGATCCCGCTCACAAGGCGGGACAACAGATAACCCACACGATATTTTAATAATTTTTTTTAGGGAAAACTAAGAAAGCGACATTGTTTTTGTATTGTAACAATTGAATAAAGGTTGAAACTATAACTTTAACTTAGAGCCAATAGGAATAGACTCCAGTTTAGCCGCCTTGTTAGTAGCTAATGGTTAGCCAGCTGCAGCAGACTTCTTAAAGTGCCTACAAATCGTTTATTCACTGTCACTGTTTCTTTTTTATTGAGGACCAAAAGTCCCGCCATTACTCCAAAGTAAAAGTGTAAAAACAAAAATAAAACCGAAGTTCTCACTTCCATATGGTTCCTTGCTGCAGCTGAAGATTTAAACTCAAATATAACATTTTTATGTGACTTTCTTTATTCTATAGTATTTAAAAACAATCGTGTTTACCACTCGGATGAGGAGTGTAAACAAATACAGGCAGTCACATAATCATAAAAAGCGTTGCTGTCTGTTTTTATTTCCGTCTTCTTATGTGAGTGATCCATGGAATGTCAGAAAAGTTGCCTGAAATAGTTGATTGGATATTTTTTTTCTTTAAATTGAAGTATGTTCATATTTTCTGATAATGGGTATTAAAATATGTGACCATCTGTGTTTCAGTCCAGTTTCTTAACAGCCTCCTCTGGAGTCACAACACCTAAAAGTGTTAAAGGAATTTTAAGCAGAAAACTGCGTTGGTTTTAAAGCATTAAAACAGCTGTATATCTTCATGCTGGTTACCAGCACATGCTTAGTTTGTTCCAATTATTCTAGCCTTAGATTTACACCAATTAAAAGCCGATACGGAACTAAATCCCATCTCCCATTGTGAAAAAATGTATAAAACAATGGCTCGCTTACTCACTTATGTGTTTGTACAAATGTGGATAACAGGTGAAATATGAAAGAAACTCGCTGATTAATATTTTGTTATTAGCAGACCTGATGGGGACAAAGTAATTCTTATTTCCATATAAGGGGATCCGGGGGGCACGGTGCTTGGTGTGGAGGCTGTGAGTCCCCCACGCAGCTGTGCAGGGATCCAGGGATCAGATGTCAGAATGGATAAAATGTCTCTGGCTAAATGTGAGAGAATACCTTCAGAGTGCAACGTTTTCTTTTGTCACCAATGCCTTGATTTTTCTGTCTTCTCTCACTCTGAATCAGTTTAAAACAGGCGAGTTCATTCCAGTTGAGGTTTTGCATACTTGTATTGAGGAATGATGTGAATTCCTGTGTAAAATCCAGGCTTTTTATATCCATCTAGCTTCGGTCATAAGAGGGATAAAACATAAGGACGGCTTTCCTCTTTAATAAAACCCTGATTCTTTTAAAGCACATTAGCTGATAGACTCTTCTGTCGTGTAAATTAAAAACATCTGTGCAGTTATTTCATCCTCACTTAGTTTTACAAATAGTCTATGAGAAAGGTTAGCAGTGTAATGCAGCTGCAGCTTCCCTGCTCCTCATGCGCACACATTTCGTATTTCTACCAATAGTAACTGCATTTATCTCTAACCCTTAACCTCTAAACCTAAACCATAACCCTCAAAAGGGGATTGACAGTATTAGGAATGTACTTTATTCCCTATGTAGCCAATTGGTCTTAGACAATTAGTGACTATACCAGAAAAGGTTCTAAATAGTTAACTAGTACCAGATACACTTGTAAAGCAGTCATCAAGCTCACCTTAAGGTAAATTGTTGCAGCTGTTTCCTAAATAAAATATCCAGCCCCATGAAAGTGCAGTGTAAATCTTGCGTTCTCCCCTGAATAGATTGGGGTTAAATGATGTCCGGTTGACCTGCGCTTACCTCAGGTTCATCACGTAGAAGACAGCATCAGGTTGAAGTGCTCAAAAATGTAAAGTCCACTCCTGATTGAATTCATCTGAACACGTTTATGCGGTGACTCGTATAACTCATCAAAAAGTACCCGTGCAAATGATTTTTTTGATGAATGTGAAAGTAAGAAATCTAGACTGAGAATTTGATCAGACAAATAATGAATAGCTGATGTGAATCCTGTGTTTTATGTGTGTGTTGAACTCATAAAGCCCCTTTAAGAGTAAAGACGGAAATTCAATCTGGGAGACTCAGCTTCACCCAATGGCTTCTCCGTGCGTCTCCGCGCCAACCAATCAGCTTCAAGTCTGCAATAATCCTCAGCCAATGATCCTTCAAGGCTCCACATTTAAAGTCTCCCATACATGGATCTCCCAGCTGTCAGTCGAGCTTCGACCCTCCACCCCATCGCCTCCATCGGATTCTCAGTTCCATTACCATCAGGCCTCCTCTCCATCACCAGTACCAGATCCGGGGGGAAGACAATTCTAATTCTAATCCTAAGATGTTCATCAGTTCATGCATTATCAGCATTCATGTCTTCCTCTGGGGTCTGAGCGCCAAGCAAATAAACATCCATTGTGTAACTTCTCTAATCGCATTTTGCGTTTTCTTATTGTGAGTCTCTACAGGATTGAATTGTGACTGTATGTTCTTGTTTTTTTTTGTCACATAGAAGGACATCTCAGAGGTGGTGAAGAAGCTGTCAGAGGAGGGCTCTGATGAGAGCAGTGACAACCTGTCTGACTCCCGAAGCTCAGAGAACAACAGCACCGTTCCTCCAGAGGGCAGGAGAGGAAGGTGGATGCGGAGAGGTACTGTCTCCTGCTTTTGGGTAGAAGTTGTTTTGATCCGACCTTTAGAGGGTGAACTACTGACTGTTTTATGTTCCAGCAGATCAAGTTTATTTCAGTTTGAATTTGAATTTAACACAAAACGCGGCTTTAATTTTGAGCTCTTGCTCATAAAACAGCAACAGTTTTTTTTCGTGTTATTGCTGTTCAGTAAGTGCTTAACAGGAATAAATTAAGTATCAAGATAAAACATATCCGGATTGTCACGCAGCTCTTTTTTATTTTTAACTGATTTTAGCTGATTGGGTACTGAGACGTCTTATGTCAGTGAGCGTTAACGCCTCTTCTCAGCTGTTAAGCTGTGTTGCACAAACACAGGAAGCCAGCTAATATAACTGTAGACAAGCCTAAGGAAAGTGCCTCCTCCAGAAGGTTAGATCAAATCGTTCTGTATTTCTGGAATACACTGAGAACCCAGCATGATAGCGAAAGGTGGGTTTCTTTTCTAAAGTTCATCGCCCATAAAGTCTTCCGCCTTCACCAGCTGACTGTAGCTGTTTTTACTCATTTGTCTATCGCGTTGTTGTGTTTTTTAGTGTTTGCTTTATTGGAATTTTTCTAAGATTCAGTGCAAGTTTTAAAATTGCTTTTCTTTTTTGTTAAGTGGTAATTATTTTGTGTTTTATCTGCTACTTGAACGTTTTGACTGTTGAAACAGGAAACTGAATTTTCTGAGTGAGACCCGTGACCACTTCCTCATTACGCATAAGCTTGAAGCTGCTATTAAATAAGCTACGTTTACATCTGAGAAAGAGATCTGATCCTTTATTGAGTTAATTAACATGAAGAAGTCTGATGCTGGAACTGAGGTGATGTGTAGAAAAGCTGTTTACCTGTATGAAAAGAGAGCTTAATAGAACCCTTGCTGAGATGAACCCATTTTTCATAAAGTGATATCTTATATGGGTAATGTAATCCCCTTCTTTGTGCAAAGGATTGGTTTCAGTTTCATCAAAACAATAGCCCAGCATGATGGTTTCATACTCGCCTCAGGAAATTCCTCCTTTTCTGTTATAGTCCCCTCCAAGCTGCAGTCACAGCCGTCCTCTCCGCAGCCCCAGTGCTCATCGCCTCCCGTCCCCTCCAGTAAACTCATCTCTCCCTCGCAGAAACACAGCAAGAAAGCACTCAAACAGGTGTGTGTTTTTTTTTTTTAAACGTAGTTTTTACAGTGTGGTCGGGTTGTTTCTCAACAACATGTACATCACTGCTTTACTTGTCACCAACGAAACATGAGTTCCTGCCACACCCTTTTATTTAAATAGTCCCATAGAAAGACCTTCCACACCACCCCACTCCACAAAAAACAAATACTTCCTGGTTAATGTATTTATGGAATTGTTCTGGTTTTATCTGAATAAATTTAAAGTTTTGACATTGCATGTTTCCTTTTACTGGAGTTTTACTAGGTTTACTTCATTGTTTCAGTTCACAAAAGGCCTCACAAAAATATTTCGTACCACTTTTCTACGTTTTGTCCCATTACAGCTTTAAATTTATTCGGAATTTATCAGCCTCCTAAGTCACTAATTCGTAGAACCGCCTCTCGCTGCAGTTACAGCTGAAGGTTTTATTGGGGATATTTTTCTATCAACCTTTGTACATCTGTTCAAAGAACGTCTTTCAACAACATATTTCAAGTGCTGCCTCTGCTTCTCAATTGTGTTAAGGTGTGGACGTTAAATGGGCCAAATTTTAACACATGGATGTGCCTTGATCCGAACCATTTCACTGTATGTCTGGCTGTATGTTCAGGGTTGTTTTCCTGCTGGAAGGTGAACCTCCGAGCCAGTCTTAAAATCTTTTGTCGGCTCTAACAGGTTTTCTTCCAGGATTACCCTGGATTTAGCCCCATTCATGTTACCATCAGCTCTATATTGAAGAACAACATTACCTCCAGAATGATGTGCAGTGTTAGTTTCCACTTCACATAACGTTTTGCATTGAGGGCAGAAAATTTAATTTTCCTCACATCTGGCCAGAACACCTTCTTCCTCGTGCTTTTCTTATCCTCCACCTAGCATCTAGATTGGACTTCTTAGGAAATTTGTTTTGAATTGTTGAATGTGTAAATGAACATTTGTCCTTTCAAATATTCTTCCACCTGAGTTGTGGATCTCTGCAGCTCCTCTTGAGTTACAATGGGTCTCTTTAAAGGGCAGCAAATGCATATTTGTATGAAGTTTTAAAAAGAATGTGTCTTTCCACTTCACAGCTATGCACTACTTTATGTTGGTTTACATAAAATCCAAATACAGTATTTTGGTGTTTGTTATTGTAATGTGACAAAATTTGAAAACGTTTAAGGGATCTAAATACTTTAGCTGGGCATTTAATGTTTTCAGTCAACCTGCTAATATTTCAACACAGAGATCTTGTCTTTTCTTTGGTTGTTTGCAAACGATTCTTATGTATGGAAATCATAGCAAGATGTGTGCTGCATAGATGTGTGCCGCATAGGCACAATACTCTGTAAACATGAGTTTGAGATAAAAACACTTCATTGATTTTACATGTTTTTTCTTACGTTACTCTTCTTATAGGCGCTGAAGCAGCAGCAGCAAAGAAATCAGCGCAGACAGGGTGGTATGCCAGCCATCTCCAGTTCGAGGCTGCTACTAAAGACCATTAAAGACATGGCAGAAAACATTACAACAAAGACGGGTAGGTTGGAACTATTATACTGTCACAAACAACACCAATTGTTATTTGTACTGCATACTTTTTGTTCATTTTGCATTACATTGAATTTCATAAAATTTCACATTTTCAATAAAGACTGTAATGCTGTTCTTGGGGGTCATCGTGTCGTTTTCTTTTATATTAAAGAGTTTGTGGCTTTTATCCCATGCTGACTTGTATAAGGTTGTGTAATGTGTATGTGTCTTGTGTAATGCGTGGCATCAAGTAAATTACAATCTAACTTTGTATTTCCATGCCTATGATACTGTAGCAGACTGTCACGACCTAGACACATCATATCAATGTGCATATATTCACCACTCTGGTGTAATTTATGCAAGTGTTGCTCAAGTGTCACAGCAGTGACGTGATAATGGTGTTGGTTAATCTCTTACTGTTATGACGTACTGTCTGCATTGATGAAGACTCACTCACCTCAGCATGAAGAATGCTTGAAGTGGAATCAATCCAACATATTTTGTGATTCAAGTAGCTAGAACATATTGTTTGACCACTTGGAGGGACTCATATACTTTGAATAGAGCATTGAAAGTTTAGCCTGAGATATGACTGTTTTCCATTATTACCTGCTCGGCTCACCTCGACATGGTTCGGGTCGTTTTCTGATCTTAGTTTTCCTTAATGCTAGGAATACACTCAGTCATTGTTGGGAATTTAAAAGTGGCGAGTTTGATTTTTGTAATACAGTCACTTTCATGACTCAACAGATGACGCCACCCCCTAGTCAATCAGTGACCAGCAGTCTTCTGACCTCACTTTTTCAGCTCGACTCTGCTCACCTGATTGGATACTAAAAAAGGTGCTGGTACCAAGCAAGTAACAGTTCCTAAGAGCAAACTCTGAAATCCTAGCCGAGTAGGTACTAATGGAAAAACGGCTATAGTCAGGCGATCATTTAATATGGTGGGGTAATGTACTCTGTTCTGATAGAGCACACTGTACATTTTACACCCTTCTTCTCAATACGTACACATATAAAAGGAGGGAATATCGTAAATGACACGCATGCTTAATAAACGTGGAGTTGATGTTTCACAAAAAAACGCTTCATTTCTTCACATTAGCGGCCTTTCCACTGAAAGCTCCAGGATTTGTTTTACCCGGGTAACAGGAATCCCAGGGAATCTCCTACATTCTTTTTCCATTGCCATGGAGCATTTACTTAAGTCAGCCCAATGAGGTATGGGGAACTTGTGAAGAAAACTGCACTACACCTTCCGTCCAGCAGATGGCATTACTTCTTTACTCCATTTAAAAGACGATTAGTTAATAAATGTTTTTTTTTTGTTTCAACTGATGAATAATAGATGAGCAGCTTTAGAGTTATACAGTTTATTAATTTCTTACATTATTCCTTAAGTTGCTCTGGATCCATAAGCAGGAATGTTTAAATCAAACTAGCATGATAGGATGGGAAACACTGAGACTGCAGATTTACAATAAGTTGTCCTGAAAGTTCACCAAGTTTTTCTATATTTTGTCCAAGCAGAGTTGTGCCACCCTGTCGTACCCAGAAAAGTTCCCCAAAGGTCTGGTCGCCTCAGTGCAGGTAGGTCAAACAACTGGTGCTTTATCAACTAGGATTAGCAATTGGTTTGACACGTTCTATAGAATAGAAAAACAACACTCAATTGATTAGTTGGCCTAACAAGAATAATCCTACTGCAGTTACATTTTCTAAACACCACAGAGCTCATGTGACCAAGCTGATTTGTCTATGGTCGTTAAATTTCTTTCATAGTTAGAAAAGAGCTTGGGAATTTGTAATGTACAGATCAGAAGATACTATGTCACTGATGGCTTTAAACATTTACATTGGAAAATGTACTTTTTCATTATGTGAAAAACTTCAGTGACACAAAAAAAATCACTTAAGAAATTGATTGTTAAATGAAAAGCTGTTATTTCTGAGTTATTCTTTGCTCACATCAATTTCCTGTTTTGTGTTTAAGGGCAAATAAAGCGTACAAAGTGTACAATAGACGTGGAAACACCAGACTCTATTTTGGTTAACACCAACCTGAGAGCACTCATCAACAAGCACACCTTCTCAGTCCTGCCTCCTGACTGTCAGCAAAAGTTGGTCAAACTCCTGCCTGAAGTTGACCGACAGGTGACTTTTACATTATACAACCACTTTATACCTCTGTTTTATTGAGGATCGTTAAACTGTATGTATATGAAGTTTTGCCCTAAATGTAGTTTATTGACTCTTGAGTCTGCACTCAATGTTCCAATGCAGTGATGGTGATTATTGAAAGATTAGTCATCACGGTGTGCCTCTTCTCAACAGGCTTGCTTGGACGGCCTTCTGAAGGTCACAAGCTCTGCTTTAAACAATGAATTCTTTGCATCGGCAGCACAGTCTTGGAAGGAGAGACTGGCTGAAGGTTAGTTGCTTGGCTTCCAGTTGATAACAGCATTCATTTCTCTTATAAAGAAAAAAATTACATCTCCATGGTGAGCTTGTGTTGCTTTTTCTTTTTTCAAAATGAAATGAAACTTTCTCCTTTTACAGGGGAATTCACACCAGAGCTGCAGCTCCGAATGCGTCAGGAAATTGAGAAGGAGAAGAAAGTCGAGCACTGGAAGGAAGCTTTCTTTGAAAATTATTATGGGGAAAAGTAGGTTCTCTTGTATGAGTGGAATTGTTCATAATCAAGTAATTATCAAATCCAAATGACATTTGATTGACCCCCCCTCCCCCAATACTGATCCAAGTCATTTAAGAAAAAGTAAAAGTCCTAATCTAATACCTCTTAAAGCCCCAACTTGCAAGATACCGAATGCACTGTAAAGTTATTAAAATCAATCTCGTGCATAATGGACATCTCAAGAGCTCCAAAGAAGTTTAAAGTGCTAAAAATCAACTATTTTCAGTAGTAGGCATGGGCCATTCACCCATACTAAAATATACCAAGAGGTTCGCTGTTGCTGCGCATTGCCTGTCAGCTGATTGACACAATCACAGCGGAATATTGAGCTGATATTTCTTCTATGGTTTTGCTTAGGTCTGTGTATCAACCTCAGAAACACCAATGTTATAAGTGTTTTGGTAAATGGGTTATTTTGTCTTTGCAGCAGTGGGAAAAACTGCTTTTCTGTTATTAATAGATACCTCGAGATTATAGAAGTTTCACAATTAACATGCAACCACACACCCCTCCATAGCAGATCACTTTGTTGTTTCCCATTATGCAACCCAATTGCCAAGATCGTTCACATTTTGCACGTTCAGATCATGCAGCTGGGGTCACCAAAGGGGCGTGGCATACAACTATCTGCCTACCTCTGCACAGTGCGCTGAGCTGCGTCTCCGGACCCTCATCTGAATGTTTTAAATTCAAGCAAAGTTGCTGTGTCCCATCCTTAGCATGTTATTATTTAATCAGATTCTGCTGATTAACGTCTTACTCAGGTCCGACGGACATTAGAGGATGAAAATGTCTCTGTTATGTACAGACTGAGGTTATGTGCAAACTGAGGAGCTGCTGCTGATGTCTTTGCTTAGTGCTTCATACTCACTTCCCAGTACCACTTTATTCAAACCATTAACATAGGTTACCAGTTGATGACCACCACATGACCACCATGTGGATCAGGGGAGTAATATTGTAATATATTCCAACCTTTCAGCTGATTGTGAGGTGTAGTAAACAGACGTAGATTACAGAACAAAAGGATGATATGAAACATGTTTTTGTTTCAAATGTTCCATTGTTCATCCAGAACAAGGAATTCACTCCCATATTCTGCAGGGTTTTTTGCCTAATTGCCGTCACTCAAATCATCCTTTACTTTTTTAGTGCTTTCTAGGAAGTGTTTTGTGTAGGGCTGAAACAATTAATCGCATTAATCGTGATTAATCAGTTATTGAAATAATCTTCAACTATTTTATAATCGTTTACAGGAGTATACAGACTCTCTAAAACATCCCATTTGCAGAAAAAACAACCCACTCAGAACAGTAATTAGGCCAAAATTGTACAAATATCTACATTTTGCATTTAAGATGAAAACCTTTGTCTGTTAATATGCTCTATCCAGACCTCCTCAGGCAGCATAGCTTTTGCTTCACCTGGTTCAAATTCTGTAAAAAATCTTTTATTAAACACCTTTTGCTTTTAGAATATTAATCGATTAATTAAAGAAAAAGTGAACAGATGATTTGATTTAGCAAAATAATCGTTGGTAGTTTTGTGTCACAGAGTTAGCTGGGGGGAATTCGCTGTATTTGATCACATGGTTCTTTTGCTACGTACAATTCATCACAGCAGCTGGTGGATTTAATGACTTTTTTGGTGCGGCTGACATAAACATGTACCAGGATTTGGTTGCAGTCAGTTACGTTGATCTGGTTATTTGTGATTACTTTTTAAAGCACTTCAAATAGGTTCATTGTATTTTACATTATAGCAAAAGAAATAACAAGGAAGTGTTTTTTTTATTAACTTAACATCAAGTAAAGTTAATTACAAACCGGATTCCAAAAAGTTGGGACACTAAACAAATAGTGAATAAAAACTGAATGCAATGATGTGGAGGTGCCAACATCAAATATGTTATTCAGAATAGAACACAAATCACAGATCAAAAGTGTAAAACTGAGAGAATGTATCATTTTAAGGGCAAAAATATGTTGTTTCAAATTACATGGCGTCAACAAATCCCAAAAAATTGAGATAGGAGGGCCATTTTTTACCACTGTGTGCGCATCCCCCTTACTTACTAACACTCAAGCAGACGTCTGGGGGACAGAGGAGACCAGTTTTTTCTCCAAGTTAGAAATAGGAATGCTCTCCCATTCATGTCTAATACAGGCGCTATTAACTGTTCAATCGTCTTGGGCCTTCTTTGTCGCACCTTCCTCTTTATGATGCGCCAAATGTTCTCTATAGGTGGAAAGATCTGGACTGCAGGCTGGCATTTCAGTACCCGGGGATCTTCTCCTACGTAGCTATGATGTTGTGATTGCTGCAGAATGTGGTCTGGCATTATCTTGTTGAAAAATGCAGGGTCCCCTTCCTGAAAGAGATGACGTCTAGATGGGAGCATATGTTGTTCTAGAACACTGAACATAGTTCTCTGCATTAATGGTGGCCTTTCCAGACATGCAATGCTGCCCAGCCACAAGCACTCATGCAAGCCCATACCATCAGTGATGCAGGTTTCTGAAGCGGAGCCTTGATAACACTTGGGTTATCCTTGTCCTCTCTGGTCCGGATGACATGGCGTCCCGTGCTCCTAAAGAACTTCAAATCGTGACTCATCTGACGAACAACAGTCTTCCATTTTGCCACAGTCCATTTTAAGAAGGACCCCTGGCCCAGTGGCAAACGTCTAAGCTTGTGGAGCTTGCTTGGAATTGTTTCCTCTTTGCACGTAAGGTTCAGCTGGCAACGGCAGATGTGCACGGTGGATTTGTGTTCACTGACAATGCTTTCTGGGAGGTATTCCTGAGCCCATTCTTTTATTTCCTTGACAGCGGCAATTCCTGTTTGAGGTGCAGTGACGTTTAAGGCCTGGAAGATCACGAGCATCCAGTAGAGTTTTGACGGCCTTATACCCCTACGCACAGCGATTGTTCCGGGGGAGATTTTTCTCTATCTTTGATGATGTTGTGCACGGGTTGATGATTTATAACTTGAAAGTCTTTGCTGTTTTACATGCTGGTAATCACCAATTCTCGGTATTGCTGCATCTTTCTGCGCAACAATGTGGAATTGGTGATCCTCTTACCATTTGGCTCAGAGAGACACTGACAATGCTGAGAGCTCTTTTTATACCCAAATCATGTTGTCAATTGACCTAATTAGTGTTCATCGGTCTTCCAGCTGTTCGTTATATGCTCAATTTCCTTTTCCAGCCACTTATTGCTACTTGTCCCAACTTTTTTGGGATTTGTTGACGCCATGTAATTTTGAAACATATTTTTTCCTTAAAATGATACATTCTCTCAGTTTAAACTTTTCAATTCAATTCATTTTATTTCTATAGCGCCAATTCACAACAAATATTGACAGTGAGTTCTTTCCTTAAAGAAATCAGTCATTAGCTGCAGTCTAATGAAAACCCGATGTTCCGTTTTTCAGGAAATTGGGATTTTACCAAGAACCCAAAAGGTATTTCAATACAAATGTTATTTTATGGCATAAATAACCATAGGGAAGACTAGACAGTTGTCTAGCAGACCATTATTGACACCCGTAACCATGATGGAATGCCACAAAAGGTCATTGCTACTGATGCTGGCTGTTTAGAGTTCTGAGTCAAGTACTATTCTTAGAAAGTTGAGTGGAAGGAAAAAAAATGTGGTAGAAAAAGGCTTTAAGAGGATTCCAAAGCAAAGCCTATTCAAGTTTTGAGAACATTCCCAAGGCGTGGACTGCAGCTGGAGTCATCGCTACAAGAGCCACAACACACAGACATCTCAAGGACATGGAGTACAACTACTGCATTCCTTGTGTTCAGACTATGCTGAATCATAGACAGCATCAGAAGTGTCTTACCTTTGCTTGGGACGAAAAGGACTGGACTGTTGCTAAGTGGTTCCAAGTCTTTTTTCCAGAGGAAAATCAACAATGCTTTTCATTCAGAAATCAGAGTCTGGAGGAAGAAGGTAGAAGCTGCTCGAGGTCCAGTTTGAAGTTTCCATAGTCAGAAAGTCCATTAATCACCTGCACGCCACCTTGATGCAGCAATTCATGCTAAAGGAGCTGCTAGTATTGACTACATGGAGATGTTTTCAGTAGGCCAAATTATTTTGTAATTAAAATACTTGTGTTGGCCTTAATATTTAAATTAAAGTCAGAAAAAATCTGAATTTTGGGTTTTCATTAGCCGTAAGCATAATTATCCAATTTAACAGAAATAAGCACTTAAAATGAATTTTGATTTTTAAATTGAATTATCAAAAAAAAAAGACTTCTCAGTAATTTTCCATGTTTTCGGATGTGTCTGTATTTGCTTTTACTTGTACCTGAGGAATTGCTGTTTTTTGTCACAGTAAGCATGAAAGCCTAAACAGGTGTTCTCACATCTAGAAGGTACAGAAAAGGGTGTCATAAATCTAAATATCTGTGATTTAATGTTGGAGAAAGAAATCGCTGAATATTTCTCTTCTCTCCTTCTGTACAGTTCAGGCCTCAGCTATGAGGAAGCCAAAGAGCTGATAAAACCGGATGTGAATAAAGAGTCTATCAGGCGCCGGTCTCCTGTTGGTCAGACAAATCCAGCTCCTCAGGCTCTGGAGGACAAAAAGAGCATCAAGGACTGCATTCAGACTGATGCTACCAATGAAGAAAAGAAAGCAACTGAGAAACTGCTGGAACCTCCGAAGGAGCCACCCAGACACAAGGAGACCATCCCCACCACAGAGCCCATGAAGACACGGCGATCACATCATGCAGAGGATCGAAAGTTGAACACAGCTGCACAGATTGGGCCAACGGCGGCCATGAAAACACCAGAAGCTGAGAAACTGACTGAACAGAGCTCAAAAAGCACACATCAAGAGAAGCAACACAAAGAGAATAAAGAGGAAAAGAAAGCTGAACTACCTGAGTCGCCTGTGAAGAAAAGCCCCCCACTAAAGGCTTGTTCAGATATAAAAGATGATGAGCTGGTGACTGTGGTTAAACCTGCTCCGGATGACGAAGAAGTCACCGCAGAGCCCACTGGCGGCTCGGACGCCCAGAAGAGAAAATCACTCAGTGAGACAGAAGGTGAAGTGACACCTGAGAAAAGACCTCGTTTGTCTTCCGTTTCCTCAGTGTCTTCGGTCTCCTCTGCATCTGCATCTCCATCAGCATCATCCATATCTAGCCCTGCCACGCCATCTCCGACAGGTCAAAGGGTCCCGCCTCTCAAGGTGAGAACACATACAGTCTCCATTTAATGAATGTTTCCTGAAGCACCCTTTGTGGCTTGCGACTTTAAAGAGGATGACGTCTGTAGTTACAGGGCCCTATTCATAGCCCTCAAACTTTCTCACAGTAAAGTTATCACGTACAACCACTAACTTCACTGTATTTCATAGGGATTTATTGTGATAGGCCAACATAAAGTAGCATAACATTGTTAAAAGGAAGAAAAAAATAATTAAGTAAAATTTTTAATTTAAAAAATATTCACTAATAAAATCTATGCAGCATGCAATTGTATTTGGTTTCCTTTATATTGATATCCCTAAATAAAACCCAGTGCACCCAACTGCTTTCAGAAGTCAACTGATTAGTAAATCCAGTCCATCTGTGTGTAAGTAGTAACCCAGCTGTCCTTCTTTGGACCTCAGAAGTTTGTTGGAGAATATCGATTACTGTAATTGAAACAATTCATTTACCAGATAGCTCATGGATTGGATGGAGGAGTAGTTTATGATAACATCTGCAATCCATGTAGAGGATGAAGATGTGGAGGAATGGGCTCTAGGCCCGTATTCACAAAGAATCCTAAGACTAAAAGTAGCTCATATTGACGTCATTCTAAGAAAAATCGTAGAATTTCTCGATTTGATACACTGCCGTTTTTGCAGGTCTTCCCTTTTGTAAAGCATGTAGAAGTCTTTAATTGGAGCGACAGGATGGCAGATATAGTGGGAAAGTGAATGGAGCTAACTACAGGGCACTCCCGGAAGAGAAGCTGCTAGAGGTTGCAAACAACTCAGACTCAGACTTCATCTTCCTGCAGGACAGCAACCTTAAATGTGATGGCTTTGAAGGCTGCTATGAGCTGCTTTGATCGAACAGTAATAGTTTTTGTATTTAGCATTTTTTTCTTTGAAATGTTATTTTCAGTAGGAATCCAGCTGTGCTTTTCAGGACTTCAGAGTTTTTTTGGAGAACATTAGTAAACAAAAAGCATCATGACCTAAATGCAATTGAGAATCTATGGTAAGACTTGAAAATTGGTCTTCATAGACTCTCTCCTTTCAATCTGACTGAACTCCAGCTGTAGAAGAATGCAATCCAATAATTTTATTCTCACTTTATAAATCTGCTGGTGTGCTGGTCTATTACATAAAATACAAATAAAATATATCAGGTTTGTAGATGTAACTAGGTTAGGGAATATTTTGCTAAGCTTTGTATCTTGGATCACTGCGGTTTTCCTCCAAGTTTCTTAAATGTATTCTGCTGTATTCTCGGTTAAATGCCTCTTGGTGTTGTAAGAATCTATTTGTAAATCTGTAAGGAATTTTTGTTTCTTTTATTTGAACTCAAAAAATTGTCAAACATTGCTCTCTTCACTCTCTTTCAGATCCCAGTGTCACGAATTCTTCCTGTCCCTCTGTCACCAAGCCAAGTATCACCAAGGACTCCCCTTCATGGCCCACTCAGCAGCCCAGGGCGTACTGGAGCTCGCACGTTGGCTGACATTAAAGCCAAAGCTCAGCTTGCCCGAGCACAGAGAGCAGCAGCCGCCGCAGTGTCATCTGCATCAAAGGGACCAGTGCCAGGCCCGGGGCCTGGGGGAGGTAGCAGTAGTGATTACAGGCAGCCATCACCCAGCCTTAGCCTCAGCCCAACTTCCCCACATGCCTACACCAGGTTACCAGCCGCAGGCAGTAGCAGCGATCCGTCTAGTGCGCTTTCTCCTCCGTTTAGCGCAGATCAGTCTCCGATGTCTCACTCAAGAACAGCTGATGACAGGCACAACAGACATTTTGCCGGTACAGTCAGTACAGGGCTACAGAGCATGCAAAGGAGCTCCAGTGCTTCAGCAGAACTTTCATCTGTGCAGGCTGTGGAGGATAAGGAAGCCCCACCAAGTACTGTGTCATTAACCAGAAGCAGTTCTTACATTCCTGCAAACAACCCCCTTGTGACACAGTTGCTGCAGGGAAAAGAAGTTCCACTGGATCAGATTCTCCCTAAACCCCTATCCGGTGTGGAAATGAGGGTGTCAAACCTGGCTTCTGGAAGTAAGGGGAAAACACAACATTTTGTTGATCTCAGAGGAGATAAGCAGATGGCTTCACAAACCAACACAGCTGGGCGAGCTGCAGGTCTCTCAGAATACACAAAACATCACAGGGAGCTTCCTGATAAGGAGACCCAAGAGCAGATCCTGCAGACTCTAATGCAGAGGAAAGCCCAACAACAGAGCCAGCCTTCTGGAGGTGCAGGGCCGCAGCCCACACAGCACAAAGTTTCACAGATGATACATGCGGAGGAGTGTCGGCAGCAGTCCAGAGTTTTGGTTGGCTTTTTGGGCCGACAAAAGATTCCCAGGCCTGCCATGACTGGGCATTACCTGCTCAATGTGTCTACATATGGCAGAGGATCAGAGAGCAAAAGACTGCAGCTGTCACTCTGTCCCAACAAATGTGTGTCTGGTTTAAAAAGGGAAAGCACAGAAGGAAAGGAGGCTGCTAAGAAGGAAGAACTAGTCAAGAAAGATTTCATGTCCATTACTAGGGTAAAAACTGAGCAGCAGGGATGTTCAGTTACCAGGTCCAACGACACAGCAAGTTTTCAGCATTGCTCCAGCATAAAGACTGAGCCTGGATCCGAGAATAATGGAGCTGGTGGTAACAACAGCAGCACCAGTGCAAAAGCCAAAGACACCAGCCCTTTTTCTCCGTCACATCGAAGTCACCTCGAACTCCGCAATAGCAATCAAGGAAACTCTGAGCCATATCTTACCCACATGGACCCAAGTCACCAGCAGCCGACTGCCTTTCAGAGAACGCTTGACAATCAGGAATCCGCGGTAGCCTCAAGCTACGACGGCACTATCAGCATGTCTGTACCTCACACTCTTAACCACAACACTGCGGGCACCGGCTCTTCCACATCGTCATCGGAGGTCGACGGCGGGGGCATCTGTGGGAGCGTCATGTCGTTCTCAGTGACTGTCACCACGATACCAGCCGGTCACATGTTAGACCACGGCAATCAGGGTGAGCCCTCGCATGAGCAGTCGTTTATCGAGGGCTCCAACATGGAGGACGTCCAGTCTAAATGCTACTGCCGACTGAAGGCAATGATCATGTGCAAAGGCTGTGGAGCCTTCTGTCACGATGACTGTATTGGCCCTTCAAAGCTGTGTGTGTCATGTTTAGTGGTACAATAATATGAAATGAATAATAACTAAGTGACGTAATGGTTTCATTAGGCATGGGCCGGTATGTACAACAGTAATATCACTTGGAGAAAAAAACTATTGAGAACAAAGTGTTTTTTTGTTGTCTATCCATTTCAAGAAAAAGTGGGAAAGTAAAGTCCTTTTTTTTTTTTTAAGAAAAAAAGTTAAAATGTCAAGGAAAAGATCAAAATTTGACAGTCAAAATGTCAAAAATCACAATACTTTATCAAGAAAAAGTTATAACGACAAGAAAAAAACTAAATGTCAAGAAAAAGTCAGAATACTTTTTCAAAACAAGACGAAAGTCAAAATTTATGAGAAGAAAGTAGAAATGTTCAAGCAGAAAATTATACATTTTTAAATAAGAAAAAAAAAAAAGTTAACGAGAGATTAAATTTCACTAAACAAAGCACTGGCACAAAGATCTATTATTTTTAGCTTTGTGTGTTAAGCTGCTCTAACGAAACAGCAGATTCAGCATGTTGCCTTCTCTTCTTTCAAATATTATATCCACTTTACTCTAAACATTTTGACTTGAACCATAAAATAGTTTTTTCCATTTCTTTTCCATACATTGTACTGTTTTTCTCAACATTTTACATAAAATCTAAAATTTACTTTGGATTCTTATACTCAATATTTGGACTTCAAATTCAGTTTGTCCTTCATTTGACCCTAGTGCACAGATTGCAGGTATGACATTCTCACAGAAAGCTTAAGGAAAAACAACACATTTTAATTGTATCACAAGGTCTACAGAAAAAAATCTAAACAAGAATGTTTAACAAGATCTAATTGCTTTTATTTTAAAATTGAAAACAAAATATTTCTAATGCTGGTTAAATAATATAATGATTTAAATATATGGATTATTACAGTTGTAATACTATACATATTTATTTAGATTTTTCTTCATTGACTAAACCAAAAATCTAAAATAAACACCCCCTTAATTTAGTAGAAGTTTTCAAGTACTTGTTGTGAAGAATACTTTTTGTTCTGCTGTTTCAGGGTTTTTTCTTTTTTAAACCATTTTGATTCGAAGACCTAGATGAGTTAAAAAAAATAACTCAAGTAGATTTAATAACTCACCTAACTAATAATTGACTCATCACAAATCTTGGGTTAAATATAACTTTTACAACATCACGAGGTGTTTTTTTAGCTCCTGCGTCTTGCCTTGCTTATCTAACCAGGTGAACACACATTGGATTGGCCATAACCCTAGCCTTCAGCTGAAGTGGAACCAAACAACACATAATCACTGAACTTTAGCCTTGGATATTTTTCCTCTCAAAAGTACTAACGTTTTAAAATCAAACTGTAGGAGGTCTGAGTGTCATGTCATGGAGTAGTTGAAGGCTGCCTAGATGCTGCTGTTGGTTCTAATAAGTTCAATTAATAAGGGTGTTATTGAAACACTTAAATTCTTCTGGGTTTTCTTGTTTTAACAATTATTGACAACTGGTTTTGGCCAACAATTAAAATCCCTGTTTCGAAACCCACCCTTCTTAAATCTAAACCTTCCCATAACCCAGGGGCTGAATAACGTAACAAGAACGTTTTTGATAATTGTCGCTGCAGTAGTTTCCACATCATGACTGGAAGTGTTTTAGGTAATGTGAACTATTTCCAAACAGTTAAATTTGTCTTTCTTTGAGGTCGTTTTTTTTTTGGGGGGGGGGTCAAAAGGGAGACGGCCACCTTATTATATGGTCCTTATATGGTCCAGAGATACTCGGTCCACTCCAGCAATTTTTCTGGCGTCTCATCAAATAAAAAATAAACCCTAAGAACATGATGACAAATCATGTAGATTTTTAACTTTTAGTATACCTTGATACCGGTAACCGGCCCATGCCTAAAGTTTATATGTTGTTGAGGCACAAAATGGCATCAGATTATTTAGAATGAATACAAAATGTGGTGAGACATATTAACTGTTCTACGTCTGAAACAGGCAGGATCTGATCACTGTTGGAAAAGCAAGAATTTACACTGGATGGTCTTGTTTTTTCATTCATAAATGTTTTTAGACTTGCCAATCAATTCTCAGTCAGTTTAGTAGTCTGTCAGATATGAGAGATATCTCACATTCAACAAGGTTTGCACTCAGCTAGATTAGTCTATATTTTTATAAACACGTGTATAGTTTTTAAAAATAAGGAGGGAAAATGAATGTTGCTATTTTTAGGACTTCATGACTGTTCTATGTTGATACTGAACTTTTTATTTTTGGGTTAATTGGGGTCATTTGCGAGAAATCGCACCTGAGAAAATCATGGGTTGTACATGTTCAACTTTTTGAAGTTTTGCAAAAGTCTGCCCATGTGGATTGCACAAAATAATGGTATCAAACCAAGCCAAACCAAGGCTGCAAAGCATCAAGATGTAAAGTTGTAACTCAGCATAGCACTTAAATTCAAGCAATTTAAATAGAACATGCTTTAATCTTCCCTGTTCAATTTTATTTATATCAGAAAAAAGTCTTATGTCAACTACTACTGTTTAAAGTCACAGTTTCTCTCCATAAAACTGTTGTGTTCATCAAGTTTCCCATAAATTGTTTTTTTTAATTGTTATTCATGTGTATAAACTGATAAGCTGCGGCTAAAAGTTAACAGAAAAACACTCAAGGCAAAGGGAGAAAATGAAGACCTTTTTTTCCACTGTAAATATTAGATGTAGGTATTCGTTATTTTTGTGCAGCACACCTTACTTAACTATATCCATTTTTTTAGTACAAAAAGATATTTGACAATGGAAAGAAAAATGTTGTATAGTTAAATGATTGTAAGTTTTCTAAAATAATCTGGAGGTACAATAGTCACAAATTTATAGATGAGTGTAACAGTTTACCTCTGACCTTCCATAAAATGAAAACCGTTCTCTTCCATTTTAAGGTGGTGTGAGGTGTTGTAAGCCTAATTATTTGCAATCACCTTTGTGATGTAGAATAAACTACGTTGTTACGATAACACAATGTAAGTCCTTAACTAACTCCATATGAGGCGCAAAAGGGTCAGTGGGAAGTTGTTAACTCATGTCTTTTATTTCAGATAGGGAATAAAAATGAAATATATTTTATAATCTCCAGGATGGGCGAAATGTTCCTGTTTTATAGCCGTTTTTTCCATGGTAAAATGCCAAAGCCACCTTAAAAATCTAAAATAACAAGAAGTTGTTTATAATCGTAGTCTTGGTAATCAAAGTAATATATTTTAATTAATATATTTTAATATAAAAAACTATTTGCTATTTTTTGGGACAAATCAACATGGTATTTACAATAGTAATATATTGCCTGTCTTCTTTTCCTATAATTTTGTGTAGACAGGACAGACCACCATAAGGAATGACTTAACTTTGTGTCTGAAATGGCCCAGGTATATCTGAAATTCTGTGTGAACAAGTCAATCAGTCAATCCATTTGTCTAAATTGTTCTATGGAGACTTTGTGTGTGTTCATCCTTTGTCTACAATTGTGTCATTACCTTGGTTTTACGAACTATATGGCGAGCTAAAATTTTAGGTTAATCAATTTTTATCTTTTTTTTCTTGAAACTGGATGGTCATGTCTGTTAAGTTTGGGTTTCAGAGTAGTTATAGATAGTTACACGATTTTATGTGAATATGCAGGTCTTATTTGGCTAAATAGAATTAGAGACGTCTGTATTTACACAGCTAAATTTGGGGACTGGATTGCACTTCAAGAAAGACAGCTGATGTCCTTGTTGACGACTGAAACGTGCATCAGGCAGCAGTCTTTATTATTTCTGAACCTACCTGTTTGTATACATTCAGATGAGCGGTTAATCGAGAAATAACTGGGTTGAGGTTACTGGTGGCCATCACCATTTTTCAACTGTCACATTTGTCACTAGTTTCATTTGTTACACGTCTGTTTCATTCTGTGTCCAGTAAAACTCCAGTGAATGTAACATGGTAATCTGCACTTGTAAACAAAATGTATTTTAAAGTTATAATCTATTATAAATAAATAATACAAAAAAAGTACTGTGATTTTATTTTTTAACATTTGCATGATAATCTTTTCAGATAATATTTCAGTAAAAGTTGGAGTTGAAAGTTATATTCTGGAAGCATGAGGTGCAGAAACTGAACACAAGTTTTCCTTAAAATCCTTGAACATTGATTAATGTAATTTCATGGCATTCCTAGAAGAGCTAAATAGTTTAGATGTTTTCCAACCTGGTTTTGAAACTTTACACAGAACTGAATTGAAGACTTCACCGGGCCAGGACTCGAACCTGGGACAGCCGCGTCGAGGTCTAAAGCCTCATGGGTCGTGCGTTCTACTGCTGTGCCATGAGCTGTGCCCTCTTTAAAGGTTTTTAAGTATATTTTTGCTACTGACGCTCGTGGCTGTGTGGCTCTTTTGCTTTTAGGTTTAACTGCTACATTTGACACAGTGAATAACAAATTTGTACTTTTTTGAAGCAGTGGGTTGGAATCAGAGACGCAACGTTAGAAGGATTTAGATCCTTCTTGGCGAGCAAGCTTTCTGTCAATGCAGGGGTGCACGTATCCTTTGCTCTGCATTGATGTGAGGTTCCACAGGGCTCAGTCTTTGGTCCTCTTTGCTCTTTATTTGCTTCCACTTCATTCCATTCTGAAGAAGCATGGTCTATATGTCCTACTTAAAAAAAGATTTGTGCTTTGTTGAATTATTGTTAAACTGTCTTGATGACATAAAGGTGGCCTTGAAAATCTCTTAAAGGTTTGTTTACTAAGCGAACTTCCACAAACCTTGGGGTTTAGATAGATGCAGATCTTAAAATTTACATTGAGATCAGTGTAGCCTTTGGATCAAGTTTTTATTAGTTATGGCTGTTGGCCAAAAAGAAAGTTCTTTCTAGGAAGCATTTTCTCAACACCTTTGTGACCACTCGGTGGGATTACAGTAATACACTATGTGAAGATTCGTGGTTATGCTCATGTAGAAAGAGTTTATAAAATACCACTGGTTGTCTTTTAACAGTCGCATGTAAATATGAGCACATTTTCAAATTGTTGCTTCACTTGCTGCCCTAAAATTTTTGGGTTCATTTACGAGTTCTTTTTTGTTTACTTTTAAAGCTCCTTGTGTGCTTGCCTCATCCTACATCCCTGTGCTGCTGTACTGTTGCATACACCTCCGTTTTCTCATGACAGCTGATCAGCTGCTCCTAAGAAATGTTATTGTAACTCTTTCCAGCTTGATCAAAATCAATGACTTTGTTTCTTATCTGTTGAATTTATTTAGATTGAAGCATGATGAGTTGCTTTTTCCATCTTTTAGCCTACTTTATGTTGTCTGGTGTGGCTAGTGAAACTGAACTCAACTTTCCAAAAAATAGGGTTAATCACAGTTAACTCAGAGCTCCAAAAAGGTCTCTGACACAACTTCACCGACTCACCTGGTGCATGGAGAGGGACAGAGATCTAGTGAGGTGAAGACTCCAGCAACACTTAAAATACACAGAAACAAACTTATTAGCCAACCAATGCGTTTTGGCTTGTGGCCTTCATTAATATTAATCACTGCTAATTCAGGATTTGGAGGGGGTGTTTTCTGCTTCTAAAGGAATCTTAAGGAAATCTGTAAGGGTGCGAATACTTTTTCACAGCATTGTGGCTGTAGACATATAAAAAGGTATGTTTCATTCATTTATTTGCATGAAATCTTTTTTTAAGTTGCTGTTACAATATCAATTATTTACACAAACAGTTTGCCATAAGCGTGTGCGTGCGCGCATGCGTAAAGTGTAGCAGTTGTTCGCGCATGGCATCTCCGTGCCTGCCTGCGCTCCCGTCCCCTGCCGCTGGGTCGCTGCTGATGCCGAGCGGCGATACGGCTCGGCTCGTGTGTTTCTACGTACGGATATAACCGCAGTTGCCAGACTCAAAGGCGAATGAAAGCGGAGAGGAGCTTCAAATATGACGACGGAAGGTCCGAGTGGTTCTTCACCATCCCGGCAGCTGTAACGTCGGCGGAAGACACCCGTGGGTTTATCAGAGGTGAGAATGCGGCTGTGAATCACTGAGAAAATATCCTCCCCCTACTCGCCCTGGACCACTCCGCTCAGCCTCCCAATCTGACTCCGCTGCTGCTGCCGATGGTGACGATGCTCTAAACGCAACCTGCCTGTGGCTCCTCCGGTAAAGGCCATTTCTCTTTAATACTCTCGAGGCATTTGCGAGATCTGACAGATCTGATCTGATGCAAGTTTTGCATCAGATCAAGGGGGGGGGGCGGAGGGGGTAAAAAAATCAAATTATCACGACACATAATTCCCATTGCGGGAATAAGATAACCTAAACAGGCAGTTAATCAGCAACATGGTTGCGTTTTTGTTCCTCCTGGAGTGATCCGCTCAGAGTGGGAATGAAGGCTGGTAAAAGGGAGAAATGAATGATATCAGCGGTGAGGAGGTACTGCAGTAACTGCGAGTCCTTCTGTTCATTCGCCTCTAAGGATGTTGTCATTACCTCCAACCTGAAGGTGCGGTTGCACTGTACCCTGATAGGCCTGATGACAGTCTTACTTATTTATATAGCTGTGTATCGTTTATTGCAAGTTATACTGTTCTTGCAACTCATTGAATGCAGTTGGCTTTGGTTTTAATCAGTTGGGATCTCGACGTGATTACGTCTATAATGTATTCCTGTGAAAAAGTAACAGCTTGTTCCTTATCAAAAGATATTATATTCTGAATAAACTACTTGGGGGAAAACAACGGATGCCTGATTACCAATCCAAAAATAGTTTCTGTATCAGATGAATCTTTTGTATTGTTCTGCTGACTTGTGCCTACTGGTCTTTGAATAGAAACCAAATGATTTTTGCAGCGCATCAGTGTTTTTTTCTGATTGAAGATGTGCAAATACTGTTTATGTTTTGATCTATGTGGTGCATCGTTCTTCCTGGGTTTGCTTTCTCCAAATATTGTTCAGCTGCCGCAGCATTTTTTTTTTTGATGGTTTGCCATCAAAAATCGTTTAAGTGGTGGAAATAATATTCATCAGGTGCCATATCAAAATACATATTCTGGTAACAAAATGTAACAGCTGTTCAGCGCCAAGAACTACAGTGCCTTGCAGGGGTAGTTATACACCCTACATCTTTGATATAAGCATTTTTGTTACTTTACAACCAAGAAGTATGAGTTTATTTTACTGAGATTTTCAGTAACTAAGGGAATTTGGTGCAAAACTGCCAAGTGGAATAAAAATGAGCTTTTATTTTTCTACAGAAGAAGATCTGAAAGGTGTGGAGGGCATTTGTATTTAGCCCCTTCAATCAGATTAGATGGAGAACATCAATTTTCAAGTCTTGCCACAGATTCTTAATTGGATTCCGGTCTGGAAGACTAGGATTTTATTTAAACCATACCACTGTAACTCTGGTTGTATGCTTAGGGTCATTGCCCCATTCACAAGTCTTTAACTACAGGTTGAAACAGGCTCTCTTCCGATATAACATTTAGCTCCAACCATCTTCCCATCAACTCCGAGTAGCCTCCCTGTCCCGGCTGACAAAAAGCATTCGCACAGCTTGATGCTGCCACCATCATGTTAAATAGTCAGGATGCTGTGTTCAGGGTGCTATATATTGCCAAAAGTATTTGGAAACCTTCACATTGGAATTCATGTTTGAAGAGGAAGGGGCAATTTCCAAACTGTTCCCACAAAATTGGGAGCACGGAATTGTCCACAATCTCTTGGTATGCTCAAGCATTTGAAGTTCCTTTCACTGGAACTAAGGGGCCAAGCCCTGCTCCTGAAAAACGACCCCACAGCATAATCCCCCCTCCACCAAACTTTACACTTGGCACAATACAGTCAGACTAGTACTGTTTTTCCTGGCAACCACACCAAACCCAGACTCATCCATCAGATTACCAGATGGAGAAGCGTGATTTGTCACTCCAGAGAACGCGCCTTCAATGCTCTAGAATCCAGTGGTGCCCTTTACACCTCTGCATCTACCACGCTGGAATTTTCTAAACTCCTAAAGAGCGACCCATTCATTCACAACTGTTTGTAGGAACAGTCTGTATGCCTAGATGCTTGATTTCATAAACCTGTGACCATGGAAGTGAGTGGAACACCTGATTTTAATTATTTGGATGGGCGAGTGAATACTTTGGCAGTATAGTGCAAGTTTTCCTGCACACACAGCGTAAAGCAGGTACTCCAAAAAGCCCATGTTTGTTCCCAGCTGATCAGAGCACCTTCTTTCATGTGGTTGCCGTGTCCTCTACATGGCTTGTGAAAAACCTGCAAACAGAACTTCTAATGACTTTCTTTCAACAATTGCTTTCTTCTTGCCACTCTTCCATTAAGGCCAAATATGTACTTTCAGTCACTACAGGTCCTCCGGAGTTACCACAAGCCTCTTGGCTGCGTCTCTGATTAACGCTCTCTTTATCTAGCCTGCTATTTCTGGTAGATGAGCATGTCTTTACAGGTACACAGCTGGGACCAACTCTTCCAATTCAATTATAGACTGAACAGTGCTCCATGAGATGTTCAAAGCTTGAGATATTGTTTTATAACCTATGCCTGCTATAAACTTCTCCAAAACTTTTATCCGAGACCTGTCTGCTGTGTTCCTTGGTCTTCATGATGCTGTTTGGTCTCTAATGTTCTCTCAACAAATCAAGACCTTCACAGAACATCTGTATTTATACTAAGATTAAAGTTGATACAGGTGGACTCTATTTACTTAGTAGGTGAGTTCAAAAGGATTTTATTTAGGGGTATGGGAGTAAAGGGGGCTAAATTCAAATGCACACCAATCCTTTAGAGTAAATACTTTTGCAAGCACAGTATAAAGAGCAAACTAAAACCTTCAACACAAGTTTGATTAAAGATAAAAGCAAAACACTGATTGGGGTTTGTAGAACCTCGGCATCTTCGGACACGCTCAGCTGATCATCACCTCCCTACTAAGACGCATGTGACCCACGCTTGGGGTGCATGGATCTCGTGGCCTGACATTTCCCAGGGACACCCAGCACTCACCACTCATTGGCTGGCCTGAATGTGCTCTTTGTCCATCATCGTTAGATAGTTCCTGTGCAGCTCTGTTGGTGTCATTAGCCCACAGGATGCAGGCATTGCTGAGTGGGATGTCATGAAGAATTATCCTTTTCGCAGACCACAGGCGCTGGATGGCTCTTGAGGCAGCGCACCCATACCTCTACATAAGCAGAGAAGGGGAAGCAACCGCCCTGAGTGAGAGTTAATGAAGTCTTTGAAGGGAAGAAGAAAGGGAAGCTTTAATTATTTTTTTAGCCCACAAGTACATTTTAGGCGCGATTAAGAAGCTGAAATCTTCTATTTGTACCACTATCAACCTTAAAAGACTTCTTCACTAATATTTCAGTGTCCTTTCCTTTATAGGTTCGACCTTGAAGGGATCACTTTGCTTGATATCAAATCAGCAGCAGGTAAGCACTTTAGAGCTAGTCAGTTCAGAAGTACTAAAAAGATGCTAAAATATTGTCAGGTAAACAAATAACTAAGTGTCGTCCATCTTTGAGTAAAAGCTGATACTGTGAATGGTAGTTTACTAAAATCCTAAATATTCTCAGTTGCACTTAGAGAAGAAAGAAGAGACAAATAATGATCCTGATATTTTATAGTATAAATGATTTTTATATTGCAAAAAGTACTAAGTGAACAGAAATAGGCAACAACAAGGAATTATTTTTTAAACAGCACAAACATCAGCAATTTAATAAGAACTGACAAGAACCACAGCGCAAAAACAAATTTGTGGTTAATAATAGTTAAAATATTTTTTTTCAGCAGGAACAGGGAGGCTAGTCAAGTTGATGGAAGAAAACCTATTAGAGGCTGCAAAAGGCCTGAGACTGGAACAGAGGTTCACCTTCCAGCAGGAAATTACAATTGCGAATTAATGTTAAGACATGAAAATTAATTTTCACAGATTCTCTCCGTCTAATTTGACTGAGCTTGAGTTATTTTGCACGGAAGAATGGGAAGGATTTTCAGTCTGTGGATGTGCAATCCTGAGGGGCTAAATATGAATGCATGCCACACTTTTCAAATCCCTTGGGGTTGTAATGTTATAAAACATGTAAAGTGCAACGGGTATGAACACTTTTTCAAGGCGCTGTTTCTGCTGCATTTGGATCGAATCATGTCAGAAAAGCCTCTGTGTTGCATTAAATACAGTGCAGTAAGAGCTGCATGCTCTGGTGTTTTTGATGTGCCACAGAATGATCGAGGAAGGCAGCAAACGAGGAAAGGCCATGGTCGAGAAGAGACAGCTCTTCATGGAAATGAGTGAGTGCAGTCAGCTTCGAGAAGCCTCTTTTTCCTATTCATCGACAGCCCATGCATAACTATTTGACAAGCTTGTGTGCTCTCTCATACATACAGTAATGGTGTTTAAATGTGCCTTCATTAATCCTGTTTGTATTTGGAAAATTGTTATTCAATCGAGTTGGAAGACTTGATAAAAGGATAGCTTTTAAGACATTATAACCCATTATAAAGCACTAATAATGAGTAATAAGCCAACTATTACAGAGTTAATTTGCTGATGCAGAATTAGTTGGCAAGACACTAATTATACTTACTTTTGCTCTTACCCTTAAAATAGGGCATTATTACTTCTTATTGTTGGTTTGGTAAATGTTAACAGCCTTATTAATAACTGATTTATTACCTATTTTTTAGTCATTTTTAATGGGGGTCTTATTGTAAAGTGGTACAAATGTTTACTTTTTTCATTATGGTTTTGTTTTTCAGGAGCACAAAACTTTGATGTTATCAGATTGTCAACTTATAGGACTGCCTGCAAACTCCGGTTTGTCCAAAAGAGATGCAACCGTAAGTGCACGCAGATTCCCTTTCAAACTTCAGCTCTGGGGACGTTTTATGATGATTACAGACATGAAAAAACACTCAGATGATCAGTATGTGCTCCCTTGCTCCCCCCCCCTTTTCACAGTCCATCTGGTCGATGTCTGGAACATGATTGAAGCTTTCCGGGACAACGGGCTCAACACGCTGGACCACAATGCTGAGATCAGTGTGTCACGACTGGAGACCATTCTGTCTTCCATCTACTTCCAGCTCAACAAGCGGCTGCCTACCACGCACCAGATCAATGTGGAGCAGTCCATTGGGCTGCTGCTGAACTTCATGGTGGCCACCTATGACAGGTTCGGGACTTGTGGTCAGCATGGAGAACTGAAACAAAAGCACTATAACAGCTAATGAGCAGAGAACATGAATTTTGTTGATATCATTTACAGTGTCAGCCCCATTTATTGGCAACCCTTGTAAAGATGTGTAGGAAGCCGTAGAATTAATTAATTTTATTACAGTAGCATAATCTCAAATTGAAAAATGTACAAAAATCCAGCATTAATTAATTCATTGAGGACAAAATTTTGATTTTAAGAAATAATTAGTTTAACAAATATTCAATGCCACACATTTTGATATCTCAAATAAGTGCTTATATATATAACCCAATCTATTTTAATTTATATTTAACTTTTTTTATGTTACTAGTAACTTTGATGGTAAAGGAGGGAAAATCTCCAATACTCTCTGCATCAAA
The DNA here is from genome assembly GCA_036173005.1 of Crenichthys baileyi. NCBI lineage: Eukaryota > Metazoa > Chordata > Actinopteri > Cyprinodontiformes > Goodeidae > Crenichthys > Crenichthys baileyi. Next base: position 290,479 of record JAHHUM010000018.1, read on the forward strand.
GAGTGGTGTCAACAAATCTCTATGTCAACTATTAGACACTATCTACATGCTAACGTGTTAGCTAAACTCTACTGGGACTTCAGATAGAACTGTGTGCTGTGGCTGGATGAGACTAAGATTGAGTTTTTCAGCAAAAAAAAAAACACTCCAGGTGGGTTTGTGATTAAACAAATGACGAATATAAGGAAAAGCAACTCATTGCCACTGTTAAGTACGGTGGAGGAACAATGATGCTGTTGGCATATGTCCCTGGGACTGGACTCTTTGAAATACCAGGGCTTTTTAAATAAAAATATTCTGGACTCTACCAAAAACAAAAGAAATTGTCATCACTGGGTCTTTCAGATAGATAATAATCCAACACTTGGCCAAATCAACACAGACATACAGGGATTGGACAAAAAAACTGAAACACCTGGTTTTAGACCACAATAATTTATTAGTATGGTGTAGGGCCTCCTTTAGCGCGGACAATAGCCAGACATCACGACATTCTGTCTTTGGAGATGAAAATTATACCATAGTTCCTGCACCAGTGGTCAGAGGCGATTTTAAGCCATCTCTTGCTAGGTAGTTGGCCAGTGTGAGCCAGGTCACTCACTGTGATACTGGTGGATTGCCAACGGTTCCAGACTGCTCTCAAAACACTCCAAGTGGCTCAACTAATATTTAAGATCTGGTGACTGGCTGCAGGCCATGGAGATGTTCTAATTCACTTTAAGTCATCACAAACAATCTGATTCAACAGTTTTGCTGTGTGTTATGCGGCATTGATCATCCGTGATACACGCACCGCCTCAGGATTACAATGTTTCGTAACCATGTATGCACTGGTCTCAAGAATGGTTCCTTGTAGTCTGCAGTGGTGATGCGCCCATCTAGCACAAATATGCGCGCCAAGGAATGCCACCGATATGGCCCAGCCCAAACACATCCCTGATCACCCCATGCTTCACTCTGAGCATTGCAACAGTCTGGGCTGGTACGCTTCTTTGGGCTTCTCCACACCGTAACTCTCCAGATGTGGGGAAACAGTAAGTGTGGACTCATCAGAGAACAATACATGGTTTGCTACATTGTCCACAGCCAAGATTTGCCGACTCTATCGCACAAGTTGAAACCGCACGTTGCATTGCCAATGATGCTGACCAAGCCGTTTTCACGGCTATAGTCAGCCCTGGTTCCGTTGCTATATGTACCCTGTGAGCTCCCTGACGGACAGTTTTGGTGAAATCAGGAAGAGTGAAGAGTGCCACATTTAATTCTGCACGGATTTGGTGCAGCCGCTTGGTGTTTTATGTTTTTTGGTAACAATCCGGGTTCCAGCTTAGCCACGGTTTCTCCGAACTACCCTTTCAGACGAGCTTCCTCTTGCGTCCACAGTTAATCCTGTGGATGTGTTCGTTACCCTTCTTGGTGGTGTGTGACAATTACCCTTGGTACCGCTGGCTCTTGATACAATCATCAAGACTGCTGATCTTGGTCACAGCAAATGTCCGGCCACAAGACGTTTGCCAACAACAGTTACTTGCTGTCTCTTTTGAATAACTCTGGTATGTCACCATAATGTTGTGTGCATTCAATATGTTTTCGGCAAAACTGATAGCCTCATATATACACTGCTAATGCAACCTTCACACTCTGCTCTTACTGGTGCAATGTGCAATCAATGAAGACTGGCTACCAGGCTGGTCCAATTTAGCCATGAAACCTCCCACACTAAAATGACAGGTGTTTCAGTTTCATTGTCCAACCCCTGTAGTTCACCAGACACTAAATCAATTTCTTTCCATGGCCACCTTAGTCTTCAGACCTAAATCCTACAGAATATGTGTGGTTTGAGCTAAAACAGTCCTTTCTATATTTTTGGAAACAGAAAAAAATCTGTAGCTCACTTAAAAAATATAAAGCACATAGTTTGCAGCTAAATAACATAAAATGACTGAAAAAACGCCTTTGCACCATTAGTGTCATTCTGTTGTAGTCATGCTACGCAGATATTGCATAAAACGTATAAACAAACTGTGGAAACCACCCTTTCTTACTACCTTTATAATTAAAAACATTGCTCAGTTCTATATCATTTTTGTTTAAAGTTATTAAAAGCCACTTTAAGGAATGTTTTAGAAGAACAGAAACCTTTAAAAATGTAATCTTGCCCTTATTTCTAAATCAACTTCTTAAATTTTCTAAAAGCCTTTGATGTGAATGTCCGAATAGTCTGATCCAGACAAACCTGGATGTTTCTAACAGCTGAATTAACCCCAGTGATATTTACATACTGTTGTCAGTATGTTTGGAGCCACCCACTGCGCAGAGCAGAGATATTTATCATTGGCTAATAAGGTTTTCCATCATGACTTAAACGTATGAGCTTGATTGGCTGTTTGCCCTGTCCATTCCTGGACCCATTTAGTTGGTTTACATTTATCTGTGAAACCATTTTAGTCCCGCTCCATTATTAAATATATGCGTATCTGGGAAACTTTGAGGTTAATAGCTGCAATTACAGGAAGCAGCTTCATTGTCTGTCCCTTATGTCCAATCTTAAATAGGCAGGAGCACTATCGGACTCTGTGATAGACTGAAGCAAAACAGCTGGGCTCTGTTGGGTGAATGAAATGTCTTTTGAATAATGGAAACTTGATTAAGGAACCTTATAGCAACCTAAATAAGATCCCTATACAAATCCATTCTCTCATTTCGTTAATATAGAAGTTCCCAGATCACATAAAACAAATTTATTATCAGCGCAGTATATAACCTGGAGTAACACAAGGCAGTTTTCTATTGACATTTCATTATCTAAGAAAACAATCGCCAAAACTGGGGCCTCGCGCCTTATGTGAAGACATAACTGGCCAAACCCACCCCTCAACCTTGTGAAATACTGAATTTATTGTGATTAACCACATTTTTTAGTTCAGTTTTACTAGATACACCCAGCCCTGGGTACTGCCAGGCTTGTAGAGGCAGACAATGACTTCAACAGAACCTGTATGACAGCATGAAGTAGGCTAAAGATCTCAAAGTAAAACATCATGCCTCGATCAAAAGAAATTCAAGAACAAATAAGAAATAGAGTAATTTTTCATCTGTCTCTGGAAACTACAAAACTTTTTTTCTAGGGTTTTTGGACTTCAAAAAGTCCCCAAAGTGAGATTTGGGCGGCTTTAAAAAGTACTCCAAGACTACGTTCATAAAGACTGATCACAAAAGAACACAGAACAACATTTAAAGCACTGTAGGCCTCACCTCAGTTAGAGTCAGTGTTTATGATTCAACCATTTTAAAGAGACTGGGCAAATATGGCTTTACTGGGAGAGTTCCAAGGCCAAAATCAGTACTGAAAAAAACCCAAAGGCCCTTTTTACATTTGTCAAAAAACATCATAATGATCCTCAAAACCTTTGAAACAATATTCTGTACACTGACGAGACAAAAACAGTCAAACATGGCGGTGGTAGTGTGTTGATCTGGGGCTGCTTTGGTGCTTGAGGTCCTGGATGACTTGCCATATTATGAAATGATGAAACCATTAATTCAGCCAACAGTTTTTGACCTTACTAAGGTCAAGTGCACTTGAGTAATGCAGCAGGACAATGATCCTAAGCCCACCAGCAAGTCTACCTCTAAGCGGCTCAAAAAACAACAACGTGAAACTTTAGGAGTGACCTAGTCAAAGCCTGAACTTAAATCCAATGTGTCGGCCACCAAGGGTGGCAAAACTGGTTATTGGATTTAGGGGACCAGGCTGGTTTTGGATCACTTAGTGAAATCATCATTTGGAAAATATGTTCTGTGTTTACTGAGATTTTCTTTGTCTGATATTAAATGTTGTTTAATGATCTAAAACATTAAGTGTGACATTAAAGCAAAAACAGAAGAAATATTTCAGGGAACAAATACTTTTTCACAACACTGTATATCTTTAATTGTCAGTCATTTAGGCTTTACTTCTTTATTTATTTAATTTTACCGATGAATGCAACATTGCTGTTGATATTTTCCCCTTCAACGTTAGGTTATTTGCCCCTCAAAATGTGTATCATGATGCTCATTCCATTTTTTTTAAATATTTTTTTAGTTTAATTTTATATTTTTTATACCCTTCTTAAAAATTCTGCAAAACCGTGATGTTTCCCCGGTTTTTTTTTTTTTAAAATACATTTTAGCATAAATCCGACGTTTTAAGGGAACCAAACCTAAATAAGACCCGATTTGTTTTTTTCTTTTAAAATTTTTCTTTTTTTCAAATATCACTTTTTGTAGTGTTTAAAGTAAACTTTTTTTCCCCAAAATGCCCGTGGAAAATCTGGGAAGTGACTGTTTTTCTCAAAGAAAACCATGCCCGGGGAACAAAGTTTCCCGGGGGAAAAAATTTTGGGCAAGCTGCGCTGTAATTTCAATTTTTTTAATACCGACGGTTCCCCCAATTTTTTGGGAAATTTTTAAAACTGCTTTTTATGTTTTTTTGACCCGCTTTTCTTCCAAATTTTCGTCCTCGGGGCACTTCCCCTTTATTTTTAAAACAAGGGGCCCTGTTTTAAGCATGAAACCCTTTTTTTATATTAATTGAATGAATGTGCATGTTTTTTTCTTTCTTGGGGAAATTATGCCAAAACCCCAAACGTTGGGAACGTAAATGCTTCTCTAACAATGCAGTTAAAGAAATTTCATTCCCGTCAGATTTTTTTTTTTTTCAAAAGATCTCCCGACTCAAAAATGGAGTAAAGGTGTTTTGAAATTTTTTATCATTTTTTCCCCCCGGGAGGGGGGTTGAAGCTTCCCACAGCAGTATTTGAGGGCCCGTCATTTGGCTACACGGAGCAAAAACGGTGGGGGAAATTTTTTCGCCCAGCAGGGAGGGTGAGGGTAAACCAAAACCCTTTTTTTTTTTACCTCTTTTTTATTTTGGGATTTTTTAAGGAATTTTCTTATATTTTTTAAATTTCAGAAGAATTTTTATACTGCCTGTCCTGTTTTTTTTTTTCCCAAAGAAGATTTAAAGCTGAAAACATTCCTGGGTGTTTTTTGATGGGGAAAAATCCTCCTCCCAGTGTCTTTTTTTGGTTTTTCCCCTCATTCACCGACTTGGGTAAAAGTTTAAAATGGGGGATGTTTTTAAAATGTTTCAGAGAAATCTTAACCGCCCAGAAAAATTTTACGTCTTCTTGTTGTGTAGAAGAATGGTTAAAAAAAATTTAATGTAAAAAAGGGTTAAGTCCTTTTAGCCCCTGCTCTAGAGGTAAAATGAGCAGGGTCTGTTAAGTTTTTTGGGGAAGGGGCTAAGGGAAAAAAACCGATAAGGGACCAATTCCAAAGACAAGGCAAGTGGGGGGGAAACCTTAAAGCTTTGGTTTCTTGTTTCTGTTTTTTGGGGAAAAAAACTACTTTTTTTCTGATTAAGCACCCCTTTGGGGGGGTTTCCCCCGTTTCCATCAAATGGGTTTGGGGAAAAAACAAATTTTCCCCTCGCCATAACACTGAAGATAAATTGTGGATAGTTAAAACCAAAATAAAAAACACAAGACAACAAAAGGGGCAGCTAAAAAAAAATCTCCGCCTCCGACTTTTTAAAACAATAAAAAATCTGGGACCGGAAGCAGGGTTTTTGAGCTGCCAGGCAGGATTCAAGAGTCTCTGTACAGTGGGAAGGGGTGTGGGGGTAAAATCCTACCCCGAAAATATTTTCAACCCCGGTAAAACCCTTCCAAAAGCACAATAAGACTGTGCTGGCCCAAAGAAGGCTTCCCCACCTTTTAAAGTTTTGCTAAGGGGATTAGAACTTTTTTTTATCTAAAAAAGGGTAAACCAAAAATTTTTTGCCCATTTTTCTGTATTTTCTATTTATATTTTTGGGCTTAAAATAAAACTGATAATTTAATTTTGTAAAGATTAGAGACTGTTTTAAAAATTTCCCCTTAAAAAAAAATTTTCAAATTACTCCCCCCAACAAATTGGAAATTTTTTCGTATTTTTTTGGGGTTTTAAAAAAGATTTTTCCCCCAAAATTTTTTGCCTTATACTTTCCCCAAAGTTTAATTTTACACCACTGATTTTGTTTTTTTTATTTTGTTTTTTCAAAAATAATTTGATTTAATGAAAGTACCCAATAAAGTTTGTTATTTGAAAAACTTATGAAAAATTTTTAACAGGAAAAGGTTTTTGGGTGGGTGGGGAAAGGGTGCTCCCAAAAAAGGGAATTGAAAAAAAGAGGGGGTTTCGTGTTTCTTTTAGCAGTTTTTTTCCCCCGGTAGAATTTTTCTTATTGCCGGAGTTTAGAGCATAAAGGGGGGTTTTGGTACCGTGCCAAAAAAAAGTGCCCCTGGCCCCACCAGCTTTTTTGGCCCAAACTGCTTCTGGCGCGGCCCCGCCCAACCGGGGGCCCCCCCCATAGTTAAACCCAAAACCAAATGAAGGAAACAAAATCCCCTCTGGGTAAGCGAGGGGATTCCCGGGATCGCTCCTGGGGTTTTTCATTATTTTTTTTCTGCCATTTTGCCCCCGTTTTAAAAAGTCAAACCTCCCCATAGACTGAGGACGTTTTATTTACGGAACCGGCCCTCTCCATGCACTTATTGATCTATCAAAACAATCTTAGGGGTTTTTTTTTTTGAGGTTTTAGTTTTTTTTTGAAAAAGAAATTTTTATTGATTGAAAGTCCCCTGTGTTTTTCTGCTTTTTTTCCCCCAAGCCAATCACGGGTGTCTAAAAAGAAAACAGGAAATTTATAAATTTCCCCTGGATCCCAAATCCATTTCCCAAATTTCCCCAGGAAAAGGGTAACAACCATTTAGCTTTCCCAAAATTGAATTTACCTTTTATTTAAAAATGGTTTTGAAAACAAAACACTCTGTTCCCCGATATCCAAAACGAAATTTTTTCCACTTATTTTTGCATATATAGATTTCTCTATTCTGGCCCGTGGTTTCCCCGGGAAAATGTGAAATTCCCCAAATTTTAAATGAATCTGAAAATGGCCCTTTAGGGCCCCAAATTCTTTCCTTTCACTGTTTGGGTTTTGGGAAATTTTTTTTACTACAACAGAGTCACAGACTGCCTCTTCCTATAGAAAAAAATGTTTATGGAAAAATCCAATCATGTTTTCATCCCTAAATGCCTTAAGGTGCTGTGTGTTTTATTTAGATTGCTCGTTTCAAAGTTTAAAGTTAAGTGCTTTAATTATATAACTTACGGGACCAAAGTACAGTCATGGAACAGAGATAGGACTCCCAATTTCAATTGAAGAGTTTTTATGTCTCTAGATTTGATACGTTCATATTTTTTAAAATCTAAATTCAGTGAACAACTAAGCACATCAACAACAAAAAAGTCACAAGCTAGCCAGACAGTAAAAGTCATCTTGCCTTATTTTATTTTTTAACACGAAGAAGACCCATGACTAATGTTGAAAATATTCATATAGTAATATTTGAGGGACTTTCTGGAGGAACAAAACATCTTTTCACATAAATATGTTGCCCTCTGCTGGCCATTTAAAGGAATGCATCTTCTTGGAGACAAACAAAAGCCACGTTATATACTCTACCAACCGGAAATGTTTCCGGTACACTTTAAAGGTTTTCTTTATTTTCATGACTATTTACGTTGTAGATTCTCACTGAATTCATCAAAACTGTGAATAAACACACAATGAATTATGTGGCAAACACAAAAGTGAAATTACTCTAAACATCTTTCATATTTTGTCCCCCTCTTAACTATGATTTCTCTGCTTCAAAGCAAAGGGTGATTTGAGGTGCATTGAGAGAAGGCCAGAATTTTATATTTCAGTCATCAAAGCAAAGGGTGTCTGCTTTGAGGAATCTAAAAATTAAAACATATTTAAAATTATTTTACAATTTTATTATTTATATTTACAATGTAAATAGTCATGAAAATTAAGAAAACCATTAAATGACAAAGTGTGTCTATAATGTAGTGTATATATATATTTTTTTTTTTCTCTCTCTCTCTTAATGTCCTATTTTGAGTCAGAATAAAGCAAGGTGTTTTTTCTTTTTCATTACTTTAACAAAAATCTGTACTTTACATCATCTTTACATCCATCCTTTACATCCTGGAAAGAACAGAAGAAAGATATCAGGGAGAGAATAGTGGACTGCCACAAGTCTGCTTTATTATTTGGATGCAATTTCCAGATGCCTGAAGGTGCCATGTAAATCTGTTCAAACAGTTATGTACAAGTGTAAACACAATGGGAAGGTCCAGGAGTCATTTTGTTTAGGACGATGTGTTCTAGAGAGGAAAGTGGATTGGTGCAAAATGTTCTTATCAACCCCAGAACAAAAACAAAAGACCTTGTGAAGATGCAGGCTGAAGCTAGCAAGAGAGTGTCTGTAGCCATAGCAAAAGAGTTGTGTAACGACACGTGCTAAAAGGCCACTTAAAGACAGAGGAACCATTGCACCAAAAGCAATTTAAAAAGCCAGATTACAGTTAGCAGGTTCACCAGGGACTAAGACTTTTTAGAGACATGTCCTGTGGTTTGATGAGACTAAATTGAGTTTGAAGATTACTGTTACATTTAGAGGAAAAAGGGGGAAGCTTGCGAGCCTGAGAATACCATCCCAACTAGAGAGTACGGTGGTGGCAGCATCATGTTTAGTGGGTGTTTTGCTGCCGAAGGAACTAGTGTAATTTAAAAAATAGATGAGATCTGAAGAAAGAATATTGTGGGAATATATTGAAGCAACTTCTCAAGAGATAGTCAGTAGATTTAAAGCCTGAATGCAATTGGTTCATCAATGAACTTATACATGCTGCAAAATTAGTTACAAAGTGGCTTTATGAGGACTAGGTTAATGACTTGGTGTGCCATCACTAAGACCTGATCTCAATCTCATAGAAAATTTGTGAGCAGAGCTGTAAAGGTGTATGAGCAAGGCAGCCGAAAAAACTGAGAATTACACCAGATCTGTAAGGTGGAATGTGACAAAATTCCAGCAAACTTTTGTGAAAAGTTTTTGGAAAGGATTTCTAAAACATTTGACCTGAGCTAAACAGCAGTTCAACGACACACTAATTAGATGTATATTAATTTCTGAATTCAAAGGAAGTCTAAAAAGATCCTCTAAACAATCTCTCAATTATTCTGGAATCTGGCAAATGAAAATAGTTTTTCAGCTAAAAAAGAAAAGGTTCAGTCTGATGCAATGTCAGATCATGAGAAAACAAAGTGCATACATAGGTTTAACTAAAGGAAATGTACACTTGATGATGAAAATATTTTCTTGTAAACAGATTTTTAGTTCTGGGGCAAAATATAATTTGGATAAATGATTCCACTAAAACAGCTTATTAAATTAGCATCCACAGGCCTTCATCATGTATGCAGAAACCACAACAGGCAAGAGGTGACCCATACTGTTTTTCCTGTCAACTTTCACAGAAGTCTCCGGCCAAAAAGCTGAGCCACGCAATCAGTAAATCCTTGGGCTGCGTCCCCATCGGAGAGCCGCCACACCCCGTGTTTCCCGAGCAGGCTGAGAGGCCTCAAGAGCTCACCCATACTGTGTAAGTGCTATTCCCAGCGCATGCCGTGTTGATTAATAGCGCAGTGGGGTTCACTGTCCTTATGATGTGTCGTGCGTTCCCATCATGTAACAGCTTCCATCCTTCCATTATGCGGCCATCTCATGACTGATGGTGTGCCGTCTCACTAAGATGTCTAGTCCCGGATTATTTGTTAACGGGGAAACATGATGTACTACGCAGGCCGCTGCCGTTAACAGCTCAGCCATCCTCATCCATCTGTCGGCAATGAATCCGGGGTGATGCCATCAATCTCACATTCCAGGCTTTGGGGCTCCTGGAACTCATTATAGGAAAAGCATTATATTCTGCTTCTAACCCTAACTCTGCTCACTCATTTACATCGCAGTTGAAAAATCGTACAGTTTCCATTATTAGTTTCACTGCTGCATCTCATCCACACAATGTACATCACTGAGTTCACCTTCATATTTTCTCCTGCATTGTTTCTCTGCAGCCCTTTGGTTTCCACGAAAAATAAATTTAATGTTACAACTTTAAAGACGTGATGAATGGGCTTATTATTCACTGCACATCCAGAAATAGCTCAACTTTTTGAGCTGAGTTCTCAACATCTCCTATAACTTTTTCCAGAACAGAAACCTCCTTCATATTCCACACACAACTATAAATCTAAGCTGTCTTTTTTTATATCTCTGCTGCAGGCAAGTGTCAGTGACAGAGTTGCATTTTAGCAGGAGAGTGTAGCTCAGTAAATGCCAGAAAAACAGACAGAACGCTGCATTTTTTTGTTTTCCTATTTTCCTGCATGATGGATACCATTAGCTCCAAATCAGTTCTCCCATCCAGGCTCCTCCCCCTGGTAGGAAGTTTTCTTTTTTTTCTGCACTGTATCCAAATATATGCAAATTTTAAGACAGAGATGACATTGCCATAAATTTATAACTCGTCACTTCGTGGAGAAAAAACTGTCAACCTGAGTGTTTCTTCTACATAGAGCCGAGGCGATTGGATTAGGTTGTGCAATGTGGGCCGTGTTGCATGAAATTATATCACATAAGAAGATTAAAAGGGATAAAAAGAGAAAAGATTTTTGGCCGAGACTGCGTTGGATAATATCTTTTCAATGCCCCCAGCAAACATTTATCCATTCTGTTCCCGCGTTCTTTTTCTTTTTCTTTTCTTTGTTTTCTGATGTTGGTTTTTTATGAGATAGAGGCCCTAAAAGAGTAAGGTCTGTCACAGGATCCAGATAAAGGGCCCTGTAAAATATTTTTATTTCTGACTAACCTGTATTTTTACTGGGTTTATTTTCCTGAAACAAATGTGGTTACATCCTTTAATATGGATACAAACTAAAGAAAAACTGGGGAAAATTTGTGGGAAAGAAATGGTTTCCAGAAGAAAAAAAGAGATTTTAAAGGGCCATACAGATGGGGGACTCTTTTTATTTGGGATTTTTTTGTGCTGAGATTTTGTTATTATTATATTTAAGTACAGCTTATTAATGTCATTATTTCTATTTCCTGCTTTTGGAGATGCACAAAGTCGCCATCATCAGTGTTGCTGCATTGGGTTGTAATTATTTCTCAGAAGACAATATTGCATATCACAAAGTCCTGACTCTAGAACGTAAGTTTCTCTTTTAACCACATGTGGTGGTTTTGTTTTAATAATTCCTCCCTTTTGTCTAAGCCTAATTATTTATAGAAAGCCTAATATACATCTACTTGCTGAGTCTAGAAGTCTCTGTAGTTAGATACTTTGCAAGGAGGGAAAAACCCTTTGGCATTCTTTTTATTGTAAATAAAATATTGTTGACTGCAAGAAAATGTATATTTGCCAAGGAATCTGGGGATGAATGAATCAGTGATGAAAATGTGTTTTTGTGCGGCACTGGTGGTGTAGGGGTTAGCCCGCGACCACATGTGGAGGCTATGGTCCTCGAAGCGGCCGTCCCGGGTTCGAGTAACGGACCCGGCGACCTTTGCCAAATGTCTCCCCCTCTCTTTGCCCCTCCTTCCTGTCTGCCTGCTATCAAAAATAAAGGCCTCTAGTGCTGAAAAAATTCTTTAAAAAAAAAATAAAAATGTGTTGTTGTGTTTCTTTGTCTAACCTTAAACTTCTAGTTAATTTGGTGATGAAAATAGTCAGAGAATTGATGGTCTTTGCAGAGTGTTGGAAAGTTCATCTTGGGTGCATCGAGAACACAGTGTGCTCGCCATGATGGGTGATGGAGCATGAGAGTTCTCCAGGTCTTTTTTTCACGCCTAAAACGTCTGGACTGAGATAGTGGTGGCTCATTATCACAGTGGCGGCCCATGTGGGTTCTGGGTGCTGTGTGGAGCGGCATTTGCACAGCAGTAGTATCTAATCCACAACGTGTGGCAAACACGGACCTGCACTAGATTGGTCAACTGAGAACCTGGAGTGGCCATGCTGACTTCAAGCCCTAACATAATTATCCCCATACCAGGTAGCAGTCAAAGTAATCTAAAATAACTCTTTTGGTGGCAGATCTGCATTGCACTGCTCTGCCTGCATTCAAAAAGTACTCACCAAGCAGCTGAGACTAAAAATTCATGAACTACATGCCACTAAATGCAGAACCCGTGTCAGGCCTCCTCCACAAAGAGGTTGGAATGCCCTGCTCTTCCAGGGGGATACAACTTCTACCTCCTTAGAAGTATGCATACCTCCAAATTGCACATATGCAGTGAAAATACACAGATTTTGGGCTTTGTGTATGATTCATTTTACATGCACTCTCCAAGACATATCCCCATAATTCCTATGTTAGATTCAAATTATTTTGTACCCACCTGCATCCTCTCATGCTGCTCATAAATTGATGAAAGTCCTGATGATGTTTACGTCTCCACAACAAAGTGCAAACAGATAGCGAAGGCTCAGAAACCTTCTCTATTTATGGGGAAATTTCACAGATTGCGAAGAAACAGTTCAGATGTGACACTAGTGCAGCAGTTTTATGGTAGTATGGCTGGAAAAAAACTGCAAAAAATCTATTTAGCAAATACTAAAACCACAATAATGCCATGATTTACTGAACATTGGAATTAGGCTTTTTAGACTTGCCACAATCCAACAGTAGTTGATGTTTGGGAAGCCATGGTGCAGTCCTAATTCAGTATGAAGGGGACCTTAGCATATCATTAAAACTAAGGCTTTTAGCTTTAAGCCTCGCTTTGCTAATATATTTGTTACAAAATGGATCCTCAGTCAATTGCTTTGGTAATCTATAAGAACATTTAAAAAAGGTTTATAGCTTAAAACTCCTTTCCTCTTTTGTAGCCAGGAGGAGAGAGAGCTAGCTGACAGAACAAATCATTCCCATATTTGATGGGCAGTTTTAAAGAGTTAATGAGTGACTGGACTAAGTATCTCCATGTCATTCATGATTCCAGAAGTTTTTCTTCCTAATGATTTCCGTATATATTGAGTTGCTTCGTCGTACTGATCCCGGTAAGAGAAACTGTAGTCTACGATGTGAATTGTGAAACTAACGTCATTCTTTGCCAAGTTGGATAAATATTGTCTTCAGTGAGGTGTCATTTCATATTATAAGTCTCCGTCATATCTCAGGTGTGTGTGTGTGTGTGTGTGTGTGTGTGTGTGTGTGTGTGTGTGGGTGTGTGTGTGTGTGTGTGTGTGTGTTTGTGCGTGAGCTGACAAGCCTCTGTGGGAATGAATGGCAGAATCAGGCTAGAGTGTCATGTTTGATCGGGCCACCCAAATCGAACGGACATGAGCTCCCTTGCTATCCAAACCCTCACAACATCCTCTGACAAAGTGCTGCTGTTCTCGTGCTGTTTTGAAATATTTACTGGCGTCTGAAGCAAAGTCTAACCGAGAACCGAGCTGTGAAGTTTTCCTTTCACTCAAACTGTCAGAGAGATTCTTGGGGATTCGTGTTTAGAAGAGAAGATACTGGTTTGGGTACCACTGTTTGTCTAAAAAACTTTATCTTACCTACACTATAGAGTTAGCTCTGCTTCTGCCAAAACGGACCTTTAAATAACAGGTTTTGTAAATACTTTGCATTCAAATTTAATCCATGCTTTAGTGTCAAATCGTGTGCCACTTTTTATATTAAATAAATTCTCCTTCACTGTAAATTTCCTTTCACTATAAATTCTTTATAATTCATAACATTTTTAAAATATTTGCCCCTGCTTTATAATTTGAAGTTATGCAAAATACATCAGTGCCATTAAATCAAAGATACGAGGCATGTCATTTGTCAGCCTGAAATTTTCAGGATTGGGTTTTCATGATGGTGCTCTTGAAATCCTGGAGACCGACGCTAAGGGCAAGTTGTTTCAAGACTTCCACGTTCTTGAATCCAAACTTCATCAACTGTTTACATGAATCCTACTTGATGAACCATAAAAATATGTCACAATTATTTACAAAGACCAATTATATTTAAAACTGGAATGTAGGTTGATGGCTGTGTGCCATAAATGATCTTCCTGTATGAAACACATACTAATAACAGGACATGTAAACGGTTTCTGTCAGGGTTACTGCCTGATAGAAAACTAAACAAGTGTAAAAATCTATGAAGTAGTGTTAATTTAAACCACTGTGATGTTTTTAGCTTTTTACATCACTTTACTTTCATATCAGACAGCTACTATGACCAAAAATGCTTTGAATGTTCCACACTATGTCCATATTTCAAACAGGAAGATCATTGGTGGCACACGGCCTCCAACCTCCCTTTCCCATGTAAATAATCATTGCCCTCTGTATAAATAACTGTCTAATGCCAACTTCCATGGCCATTTAAAAGTGTCTGGCTCATGCCAAATCCGGAAAATGTAATTCCAGTGTGAAGGCATGATTGCATTCTTTGTACTTAAGATCAGTTTTCTGCCCATCCTACCACAATGTTACCGTCACAGATATATATGTACTAAGATGGTTCTATGATTGTCATATGAAATGGGCTTTATAAATACATTTGACTTGACTTGACTTGACTTAAAACTGCAGATTTTCCGTCTAAATATAGGACATTTCAACACCTCCCCCATCAGGTTTAGTCCGGTGTGTAGAAGCAAACACCATGAGGGGAGAGGCTTTTTCTACGGACAATGATGTACACTGCAGAGTGTAAAAAGCAATAAAATAGCATTCGGTATGTTTTTTTACATCCATAGGTATAGTGGCACCCTGCCCACGACCTTCATGTCCCATATAAATCATCACTGGCTGCTCTAGCCCCTTTCAGGTCATCCTTATGTTCTGTGATCTACATGTGTTCTTCTTACCTCTGCATGAACTGATTAGTCCTATCACAGAATAGGGTTGTTGAAGTCTGCCAACCAATATTATGCCCCTGATCCACCTCAACAGTCACCTACACATAAAATCTATGGTAAATGGCCTGCATATGTATAGCTCTTTATTAAGTCCCCAGAGATCCCAAAGCACTTGACACTAAAATCAGTCATCCAGCTGCCCTGGGGCTGACTAACATACGTCAAGCTGTCATACAATTGGCGCCACCGGGCCCTCTGATCACCATCAGCAAGTGAGGCAGGTGAAGTGTCTTGCCTAAGGACACGACACAACAAGGACACGAGACAGACAGAGCTGGGGTTTGAACCGGCAAACCGGCAACCCACCTGTTACAGGACAAACCCCTACCACCATCACCACGGTCGTCCCATACGACTATGAAACATATGGAATAAAACGTGATCATTGACCGTGTTTGGTGGGTGTGTGATATGTAACAAAGCAGCGCTAACAGAACAAACTTGCAGATGTGCACTGGATGTCTGCAGAATCTGACACAGATAATAACACGCTTAGGATGGTGCGCAACAACTTTACTTTTGTTAAAGTACTGAGTGCATTTGCACAGCATAAGGATTATAATGCAGAGCTCAGCCCTATGAGGGATTTCTTTGTCTTATACTCATACTTTTTATGATCCTGTGTGTTGGTCTTGTAGTGTGGGGATCACTGTGTCCTGAGCGCTCCATAACTTCGACATCACTTGCTCAATGGTACTCTGATTGACGGCGGCAGAGTGTGTTTTCCTTTGCCCTTCTAGGTGGAACCCTGTAATATGGTTTCTCATCCGGGAGGAGTGAATGCTGCAAGTCACTGACTGGAAGCAATCTGCTGGGTTTCCTTAGATAGAAAAACTTTTTATCCAATTTGAATAAATAACAGAATCTGGCTGCACTGTTCAATGATCAAGATTAATTGGAATGTATGTACCTGACTTTTGTGAAGTGCCTTGAGACGACATGTGTTGTGAATTGGCGCTATATAAATAAACTAAATAAGCCGATAACTCGAGCAGGACCAGTACTGAGGACTTGGCTGGTGCTCTGGCTTCTTTTAAGGCCTTTGTGAGAGCCAACAGAGACGTTTTAGTGGCCACTTTTGAACCCAGATTGGTTTAGGTCAAGGAGGCTATTTTCTGAGAAGTATTCTGTGACCTGCTTGAGGACCGTCCTTCCAATCATTTTAGACAGAAATGGTAGGAGAGAGACCAGCCCATAGTTCTCCACCTAAATCAGAGGGAGAAAAGATTTCTTAAACAGCGGTGCTGTCTGAGCATTTTTGAGTGTGGTGGGAAATGTACTCGATGTCAGTGAAGCGTTAATCACCTGTGTGACTGCTGCAATTACTGCAGGAACTATGGACTGGATTAGATTAGTAGGAACAGGGTCCAGCGGTAATGTAGTAGGTCAGCTAGTTGTTACAAATGTAGTCACTCTGTTCTCGGTGAGAGAGGTAAATGAAGAAAATGACGAAGGAGGACCTAAGCATTCTGAGTTAGTGGCATTCTTGATTTGCATCCTGTAAACTGTTTGCTTAAAGCTGCGTCTGTGTCAGTAAAAAATTAGGCAAAAATGTCTGCCATCAGATTGTTAGTAGGTGGTGGAGGTGGAGGGTTAATTAGAGTTTTGAAGTTGTAAAAGAGTTTCCGCGTATCAGTAGTATTGTGAATCTTGTCAATTTAAAAAGACTTTTTTGGATCAGTGACACTGGCAGAGAATGATGACAGTAGTGCCTGGAAGCCTGCTAGATCTACAGGAGCGTTTGATTGGTGCCATTTCTTTTCTGCAGCTTTGAGGTTGTTGCACAGTAACCCGAGGGTATCATTAAGTCAATGCTGAGATTGGGAGGATTGAGCATGTTTGGTGGAAAAAGGACATAGGCTGTCCAAAAAAGAACTGTGACTTTGTGGCACCATTAATCTCAAGGGAGACGAATGTGCTGGAGGTTGGAAGAGTGGAGGCAACAAGAGATGAAGTGGGTGACCGGGAAACCACCGGGATAGAAGCAGTGGATCTTTCCGTGAGACTCCAAGGTCCAAAAAATGGTGGTCAGAAAAGTGCATAGTTGTGACAGAGAGGGCCTCTATGGCACAGTTTCTTGGGAAAATGAGATAGCTCTTTACCAGCTTTGTGAGTCTGAGCACTGTGGACCGGTTGTAGGTCAAATGGATGCATTCATGATAGAAAATCTGTTTGGTTAGGACCGTCAAGGTGGAGATTCATACTGTGTCATCAAGGACTGTCATGATCCGCCTGTGTTAGGAGTTTTAGTTTACTTACTCTCCTGTGTTAGGTTTTGAGTTTGAGTTCCTTGTCTGTTTTTTCTGCACTTCACTGTTTACGATTTTCCGTTGGCGTTATTTTAGTTAATTCAGTTTAATTTAGATTAATGATTTATTCTTGTGTTTAGATGTTACTGTCACTTCCCTGGACTCCCTGCTCATCTGTGCTAATTAGCCTCCCTACTTCAGTTGTCCTGCATTCTCCCTCCTCACCAGCTGCTCCAGATTTCTCCTGATTAGCTTCCCTGGTTCACTGGTGCATTCTCGACCCTACATGTGCATTTATTCCCTCTGGTTTTTATTGTGCAGACGAGAGCTTCCACCCTCTTGTCTGCACTTTGGTCCTGCAAAATTTCGCTTTGGGTAGCAGTTGGTTGTATTTGCATTCGCTGGAAATTAGCAGGCCCGTTCCACCACCTTGCCCAGATGTACCAGAGGTGTGGGACAATGTGTGGTTGGTTAGATGTTTCTTGGAAACATGCCAAAACATTGTACTGGCGAGTTTTTTGAGGACATTAAAGAATAGTGAATATACATGAACCAATCAGTATCTGGGACATCTCCTGATGACTAAGCAGCAGCACTCCAGTGCTTCCAGTGCTTCCATTGCTTCCAGTGTCAGTGTTAGGCAGACAAACATTTTTTGATCATACATGCAGGTGTAAACAACCCATCCTTTATCCTTGGAACCAACATTGTGTAGAAGGGAACAAAGGGTGCTATAGTTGCCCTGGCTACTGGCTATTTTATTCAGTAAATATATTTAGAATCACTTTATTCAGTCTTATTATAAGGAACAACTAACAGCAATTTGATGCATCCAGAAATAGCTTTAATCCCCCTCTCCTAATGAAGACTCCAAGAGAGTTCTCCACTATGGAAAAGATATTAACTGCTTATAATCTTTTCACTGAACCTCACCTAAAATATTCTGAACAACCCATTTAATTTCCCTTCTCTCCCTATGCCACAAAAAATGTATTGTCATTCAAAAAAAGCAGGTACCGAGGGCACATTGCGGGGTTTGATCCTTTAGTGCCTGAATGTTGACCTCCGAGACGATGGATAAATGTCTGGGCTGCATGTCCTCAGTCAGCTTTTTAGAGGAAATGATCCGCAGATCTACAGGCACTCAGGTGAGTGAGTAGGGATTCATTTTAGAGTCGACTAATTTTAGAAAAAAGTACTAAAACTTTAGAATAAGCTCTTTTTAGTGCACCCCACCTTAACACGAGTTGCATTAATAGATCCAAAAAGGGCTGAAGATTATTTTTAGAAGGCTTGCGCAGAGGAGCTTTGATTTATGTAACTCGCTGAAGGTAAAGGGAGGAGTTAAGATATGCAAATGTAAATATAGTCGCAACCATAGGTGATCGCATATTACACAGTTTTAAATAAGCCAATATTTGTATTTTTACCCCCACTAGAATTTGGGCTAAATTAAAGCAAATGGCATTTCCCCATTTTGCAGTGTGTCTGCATGTAGCGAGGTGAAATGACAGACTCAGAGCGGTGCCTCAGAGAGGGATAAGGAGCTTGAGTGAGACATAGAAAATCTACGTCGTCATAAAGTCATGTGACTGCCGAGTTTCCTTGGAGACAGTAGCAGTGTAGTACATTGAGATGCTTGCCTGCTCATTTGAGGACAGATCAGGCATCTGGCAGCAGCAGCAGCAGCAGCAGCAGCGGTTGGATGTATTTTGCCACCGAGGCAGGTGCTCTCTCTCCTCGCAGAGGTAAGTCTCATAGCTCGTACCTCATCCTGCGCCTTAAGGAAGGATTCTGGCAGTGTGATGACAATTAAACCCTTTTTTTAAATGACTTTTTTGCATGCTGTCTTTTAAGGAGAGCATAGATAGCATGTGCAATATGCTGCACAGACA
Source organism: Crenichthys baileyi (assembly GCA_036173005.1). Classification (NCBI taxonomy): domain Eukaryota; kingdom Metazoa; phylum Chordata; class Actinopteri; order Cyprinodontiformes; family Goodeidae; genus Crenichthys; species Crenichthys baileyi. The sequence continues at coordinate 309,490 of JAHHUM010000018.1, forward strand.
CTTTTTTATTTTGCTCTCCTAATGAAAAAATAGTGAAAAGTTGTCACAAACGGCTTTAGTGAGTCAATAGATCAGATCATTTACGTATTTTTCAATTCCTTGTTGTTGTGCGGGAAATGTAAATGCAAAATATAATATATAATGTCATCAAGTATTTAAACAGAAAATATTGAACCCCTCACAATATCTGTGAGCAGATAATCCCATTATTCATTTGAAGGCAATAGGTTTTTTAATTTCTGTGTGATTTTAAAAGTAGAATAATGCAATTAATAACAGTATTATCTTGATATAAATAGTCTTATCTAACCATAAATTGCTGTTTAGACCAGTAAGTACTGAGGGGCACAGGGCTCCACAGCCCTCTATGTTATAATGAGAGATGTAAAAAAGGTGCAGATTCAGAGAATGCAACTACAGAGATGTGCAAACCCCTGTGTCTTTGTTTGCAGCTGCTGTTTTCTGAGGGATGTTTTGATTCGTTAATGAGACTCTGTGGTCTGATAGTTCAGGTCCTGATGAGCCCCGCTACGAAACCAGACGCCACATGGGCATGTGGGCACATTGCATTGTTTACGCTCCCAAATTACCTCCCACAATGTCACCTTCCCCCGTTTTTATTGGTGTTGTTTTTTTTCTTGTGTTTTTTTTTACAGACTTGTGTTTTAATTAGAATTCTTGTTTGCTGTTGTTGCTCTTGCATTTGTTAATTATGTTTCAGCTAATTGCCTAAAAACATCTCAATGCACTGGCAGTAAAGTCGATTAGTTCACAGCAGCCACCATGCTGCCTTTTTTTGGTGCAACACATTCAGTGGTTTTAGGTGATTCCTCTTCCTGCCCCTCTTACCTTCTTAGGTACAGCTGAATGAAGCTGCAGTTAGAAGAGCTGATTTATGATTACTAATAAAAATGCAAATTGTTCTCCTCCCATTCCCGGTGTCAAGCACCACAGACCTCTGCAGGGTAGCATTAAAAACCTCTAATCTTGTCTTGTTTTAGTCAGCCGAAACCAGCGACCAACAACATGAACGACACAATGCTTATGTCCTCTGGGGCACCTACTCCTACTAAAAGGTAAGCAAAGCAAGAGCTTTGTGTCTTTTTGAAGATGTAACTTAAATCTCCTCAAAAATTACTAGATATAAGATACAAGTATTAAAAGAGTTTTAAAAAGTTTCAAAACTGCATCCCATGAGATGCCAGAGAAAGCTTTCTCCTGCCTGGAGCATTCTCCAGAGCTTTCTCTCCCTGTGCAAATATCCCTCTGCCCCAACCAGTAAACTGGCTGAAGAAGGATACCACACTTTTTCATCACTTAGAAGAAAGACACAATCATCTGTTTTAGAAATATTTGCAGACACAAAAAAAGAACAGTTATGTCAACAAAAAAACTGTTAACTGTTAAGATAACTACAGATATTAAAGTACAGATTACAAGATAAGAGAAGCCTGTCTGTTAAGCAGCTGAGTGCAGGCTAGTTACCCAAACAGATAGCTGGATTGATGAACCAGCTAAGACAGTGCCTTGCAAAAGTATAACATCAAACCTAAATGGATTTTATGTGATAGATCAACACAAACCAGGACATAATTGTCACTAAAAGAAAACTGATACATGGTTTTCAAGATTTTCTAAAAACATAAATCCGAAAAACATGATATGCATTTGTATTCAGTTACCCTTAAAAAAAGAATGTGTTGACCAACTGTTTATTGGAAGGCACTTAATTTGTAAAGTAATTCCCCCGTTTGTAGTATAAGTGTCATGTAAATAGTGCTTGTCTGCCAAGTCCTCAGAGGAACTTTAGAGAACGTTAGGAAACAAACACCATCACGAAGCCTGAGGAACACTGCAGACAGGTCAGGGATGAAGCTGGGGAGACGTTTAGGTTAGAAAAATAATATGCCAGGCTTTGTGCATCTCACAGTCCAATTCATCATCAGAAAATAGAAAGATTATGGCACAACGAATGGCACTCAAACCCACCGAGACATTGCTGTCCACCTAAACTGATGGGCAGAACAAAGAGAGCATTATTCAGAGAGGTAGCTAAGACATCCATATTGACCCTGGAGGAGCTACAGAGATCCACAGCTCAGGTGGGAGATTCTGTTGAGTGGACAACTAGCAGTCACTCACTGCACAAATATGGCATTAATGGAAGAGTGGGAAGAGTGTCCCCTTCATGTATTGTGGCATGAAGGGGAGACAACAAACGTGGGAAAAGGGGGTCTGGACAGATGAGACCAAAATAGAACCTTTTGGGCCTACATGCAAAATGTGTGGCAAAGAAGTAACACTGCAGATCACCCTGGACAAACCCTACCCACAGGGAAACATGGTGGTGGCAGCATTATGGCGTGGGGATGCTTCTCTTCAGCAAGGAGTCAAGCCACTTTGGAGTTCCAAAAAGGTCTCAATAAAGTACTTCAAAGTTTGTGGTTGTATAATGAGAAAATGTAAAAAGTTCAAGTGTTATGAGTACCTTTAAGGCACTGTATCAACTTCTTATCTCATACTCTATAAAGAACAGAGCAGTGAAACTGTGTAGTAGCTTGCACATGAAAGTTGACTTAACAACTTCAAAATTTAGCTGTTGTGAAGTAAACAGCTTTGCTTAATTCGTGCATGGTGTAGATAATATTATTAATACCTATACAGCCAATATATTGTTTTTGCAGCAGTAGGAAAATTCAGCATTACACTGTGTTATTTTTATTTAAAATTTTGGTGTATTGCAAAAATCTGTTAGCAGTTTCAGACTCAAGACAACAAACTATCATCATAAGCTGCACGAAATCCAGATAAATCCTTTTTAATCACTCCTGAATTGAGCCTGTGTTCAGATTGTCTCTGATCAGTAGAAAATAAGAACAGCATATCATAACCTTCTCACACATAGTTTTGCCTTCGAGCAGCATGACCTTCTGGGTGTATTTTTAGTAGAAAATATGCCATGCTGTCACAATGAATATGTGATCACTCCTACCAAAAAGGATGACATGACATAGAGATTAGGATGAAGTTGGAGCCTGGTCATGTAGCTGACAGCAGGCCCTAAAAGCAGGCCTGATTGCCCTCTCATTTCAGTCCATCTCATGTAAGAGCCAGCTCTGGTATTATTATTTACTCACAGCGGTAATGAAACACTGTGATTACGCACCCAGTGATGGAGAGCACTCCGGGGGAGCTATAATGTAAGCGCACCCTCTCTCACTGGTCTGTGCCGGGTAGATTTTCTCTTCTCTGTACTGTATCGCTCCATCACATCTTTCCAGCAATTTGTGGTTCCAAAATCAGAGCACTCAGAGACTCAGGAGCTCCTGCGGCGCATTAGTCAAGACGACTTTGTCAGAAATTCGGGGAGACCGTGAATGAAGGGTGTGAATGACTCATTTTCACTTGTGCTCCACCAGGCAGAGTTATCAGCCTTCACCAAGGACTTTGTCAGCTTAAGGGCAGTTTGGAAAATTGTGGGGGGGGGGGGGGGGGGGGGGGGGTTTAGGGGGGGGGCAGTTTTAGGATTAGAGCTGGTTTTTAGGGAATCTAACAATGTGGGAGGCGTAAACCAAGTCCTGCATCCGAACCCATGGAGGTCAATGGATGGCATCATGTTGCAGCTCCTATATGAGAAAAAGAAACACTCTCCTAGGGTTCTCTAACTTTGGCGGTAATATAGAAGCCTGATAACCTTTTCCTTGACATTTTACTCTGTGAGTCAGTGCTGCTTTGGGAAGATGTCACTTGCAGAGGATGTTGTTGCCTTGGAGGGGTTATTATAACAACTGCAAAGCTGCCATTTGAAGGGTGGAAGTAGTGGATGAAGCCATACTAAGGCTTTAATAATAATACTACCTATTCTACAAGGCGTTGGTCTAGTAGTAACTATTTCATATGTTCATCAGCAGTGATCAATAAGATCACTGCTTTAATCAATAAAATCACTGCTTTAACCTTCAGCAGTTCTTAACATCTCCTATTATGAGAAACTCCAGAAAAATGATCTGTGCGCTTTAACAACTATAATCTAAAATAAGAACTCCAGTTTTTGATGAGTTGAGACGAAGGATGAAGGATTTAGGGCAGAAGGCAAAGACAAGATGGCTGAAACTATATCTCCCAGTTATCACGGGGATCATAGAATTCCCTGCAATTAGGTGACATTGAAGTGGTGATGAGAACGCAGCAGGAATATTGCCATTTAAACACATTAATATACTTTGATCCAAGCCATTCCATTGTAGCTCAGGTTGCATGCTTGCATGGTTCCTGTCTTACTGGAAGGAGATCTTCCATCCCAGTCTGAAGTATTGGAGCCTCTAACAGGATTTCATCGAGGATTGTCCTGTATTTAGCTCCATTCATCTTTCCCTTCGACTCTGACCAGTCCCAGCTCAAGAAAAGCATCCCCACACTATGATGCTCTCACCACCATGTTTTACCTTATTTATGGTGTGTTCATGGTGATGTGCAGTGTTATTTTTCTGCCACACCGCAATCAGCTGTCTCAGACATAATATTTTTCATTTGGGCCAAATGCTTCTAATTTGGTCTCATCTGAACAGAATACCTTCTCCCACATGTTTGCTGTGTCTTCATGTGGGTTGTGTCAACCTGCAAACGGGAATTCTTATGGCCTTTTGTCAACAATAGCTTTCTTCTTGCTACTCTGGCATACAGGGTAGATTTTGGGAGACTAATAGTTGTTGACAAATTGCTATACCTGAGCTGTGGGTCTCTGTAGCTACTCAAGAGCTACCGTGGGCCTCTTGGCTGCCTCTCAGATCAGTACTGTCCTTGTGCAGCCTGTCAGTCTAAAAGGATCGCCATGTTTTGGTATATTACAATTGGAATTTCTTCTGGAGCTTTGATGTAATGTCGGATTGTATTCAGCAGGGTTGGGACAAGTTTGGTTCAGCTTGGTTGAATTATTCCCAGCCTTACAGTTGGCTAATAAATAATAATCTGCTGTTATGATTTCCCAGCATTCTCCCGCTTGTTGTCACATGAAAGGCCAGTGAGTCAAATATGCTCCTGCTGAATAATGCAAAGCTCCTTGTCACTCTGCTTCAGCAAAAGGTCCCCGAAGCAGGATGGAGCCCAAACTGCTGTCATTGTTTGTTGACCCTTACTGATTTTATGTTTTAATCGGGTGAAAAACAAACTACAAGCAGGCTAAAGACTCCATGCACACTCTACAGAATGGTCTGCCTTGATGCTCCATCACAGCACAGCTCTGTGATATTGTCTGCTCTGCTGACATGGCAACCCTTTCTGCCTCTCTCAGACAAGTGCCCCCTCCAGGAGAACAATTTATAATGTGTTAAGTCATGCAGAAACGGGACAGCAGAGGAAAAATATTTGAGAAGATTTAACTCGGCTTTCCAAGACAGCTGACTACATGTAAACAGCTCTGTTTCAGTCCCTGATCTTGATCCGAGTCGTTATGAACGGGCATTTGTTGATACCGACATTCAGTGGAGTAAAAAGCTACATTTCATCAGTATTGCATGGTTTACATTAGCATTGTGATTGCGTCAAACTTAAGTCACTTGCTATGACTTGCCGAATGCTGCAGTATCAATTTTGTCATGACAGTAACTTTTTTCATGACAGTAACAGTCCCAAGTGCAGTTTATGCAGAACGACCTTATGTTGCTGAAGATTTATCTTACTCTCACATTCAGTTTGCAATAAACTCACATCTTACTCCTACTGACATTAGTTAAATTGCAAGCTCCAGTTAATTGTGTTTTATAAACAGACTGCTTTGCGTTGAGCGTCATAACATTTAATGAATAGTGTTTTAGCTGCCCTCTGCCTAGCTCTCTCTTCTGTCTGTGGGGAACAAATTAGACAGACCAATGCAGCCGCCAGTTCAGTCTCTCTTTTGAACATCGTAAGAGGGGGATGAACATTCAGAAGTCGGAGCTCCGAGCTGAACATGACATCTTTACCTTAGTTGAGAATATTGTAGCTGCAAGTCGGACAACAGTGAGATTAGTTATTTATTTTGGTCCTAACTGCTATTAGCAAAGCAAGTTGATAACGATGTATCTCTCTTGTTTTAATGTGTTAAAATAGGGAAGGAACATATTCAATATTAAATATATATTTCACAGAGCTTTGTTCCAGTGGTTTAAAGAGATACAAACTGAAACTGATAAATTGTTCATACTGGCAACTTTAACTGCTTGTTATACGTGCGGCAGCCATATTCCTAATTTAGCTGGTGTTTTTTGCTGCTTTTCCAACTGAAAGCTTGGAAAAAAATCTGACTTTATTGAACAAAGAGAATGCACAATCAGAGTTATTAAATCAGCTAATCAATGTGCATGGCCTATATTATGTATTTTTGTAAGCTGAGCACACAAAAATACTATGCAACTTTTCAAAATTATTTGTACAAATTGATAGGGGTTCAGCTGATCATTTAAAACTGTTGATCAAAATCCTAAAATTAGAGGATTGGTACAGGACATGAAATTGTTGGACAACTAAAACTTGTGAATTAGAAGGTAAAGGTTAAGTGGTTTTTAAAATCTAGGCGAAACAGCAAACATATGGAACAAGGTCCTCTGGTTAAATAAGACCATAATGTAACCTTTTGGCCTCCATGCAAAATATTACATGTGGAAAAAACAACATTGGACACCACCCTAAACTCAACATCCCCACTGCGAGACATGGTGATGGGAGCGTCATACTGTGGGGATGCTGTTTTTTTCAGCAGGTGCAGGAAAGCTAGTCAAGGTTTTGAAGTGAACATGGAAGGAGATAAATAGAGGGCAGCATTGAAGGAAAACATGTTAGAGGCCGCACAAGTGGCACAGAGGTTCGCCTTCCAAGAATATAACAAACCCAAATATACAGTTAGAGATTCAATGACATGGTTTAGATCAAAGGATATTAGAGTTTCAGAATGATATAAGAAATGAAATAAGGTATTCACTCACACATGCATGCAAATGCATGCCACTCTTTTGAGTTTTGATTAGTAAAAACCTTGAATACCATGTTTCCTTTTTTACACATTCCTTCCACTTTAGTTATGTACTTGTTTGTGTTGGTCTGCCACATAAAATTCAGTGCAAAGGGCATGAATACTTTACCAAGGTAGTTTAACTTCATAACTGCAAACATTAATACTTGAAGCGTAGGCTCATGTCTGTAACATCACACTCACTTAAGAACAGCTGTCATTTAACATAAACAGGTGACAGAAAATACTTTCTGATCTTTTCTTTGGTTATAACTTAGTTTGAAATTCAATGCGACCACACAAAGCAGCAGTGGATGTAGTGACTATTTTTGCACATGACCTCTCTTGTTGTCCCTTTTTATTTTAAGTAAAGATGAATGTAACGTCTATAGCTCCCTGTGGGGTAGGGCTGTTTGATTGCAAGGTGAAGCTGTGAAAATACTCTGAAAATAGAACGTACCGAAGCTGATATTGACTTTCTGTGCCAGCATTCTGGCTTTATCTTATTCTCCAAACCAGGAGCCTGCCGACAGCTATCTGGTCCAGATAATGATCTAAATAGGCAAAGCATCTTGAAAGAAACCACACTATCAATTTGATGCTCCAAAACTGGACAAAACAATAAGCCGTTTTAAGTTTATTCAAAATTATAAAAAGAGAGTGACATGATTGAATCTCAGAGAAAGAACGTAGTTTGAGGAGAATTGCTCCATGTGTAACAAAAATACAGTATGTGTGTGGAAAACATACCAGATCAGGAAAAACTAAAAGGCCAGTTGTTTATATTGGTCTAAATCCTGGCTACAACCATCAGGACGGAGCAACAGCTTGATTGAGCTTGAAGACTCGGACAGAGCAGCTTCCTGATGTGTCATCATAATCTTACAAGAAACATCAGTATCTGCGAGACTGTAAATTATTTAGAGAGAAACCCATTTAGGACTATGTTTTTTATGTCACGCTCTGATTGAGTTCCCTTTTTCTCACTTAGTTTGTGACACAACGCTGAGCCCTTCAAAAGATCTGTCAATTTAGCTCCTACCTTGGTTTTATGCAATGGTAACAAAGTAGCTAAAATGGTCACAGTACAGCAGCAGTTTTACTGGGCTATGACGTACCATTTTCCCTGTTACACGCTTTGTATATTTTGGCTTTTTTTGTCACACTTGATTGTTTCAGATCATCAAATTAATTTTAATATCAGAGATACACTAAGTGAGTAAAAATATAGTTTTCAAATGATTATTTGATTTATTAAGGAAAAATAACTGTCCAAACCAACCTGGACCTATGTCAAAATATAACTGTCCCCCTTGTTAAATCATAAATTAACTGTAATTAACCAGAGCTTTTTTGTTCAGTTTCACTAGCTACCTGACATGTATAATCAAGAAATCGCTTTTATAGAACCTGTCAGACAACATGAAGTAGGCTGAAAGATCTAAAAAAGCAACGTATCATGTTTTGAACTGAAGAACAGATGAGTAACAAAGTCACTGACATCTACCGGTCTGGACAGGCTTTGGGACTCCAGTGAAGCACAGTAAGCGTCATTGTCCACAAACAGAAAAACGTGTTAATAGTGGTCAACTTTTTTAATCCACTATTTTTATTTAAACCACTATTTTTCAAATCATATATTTTTTCTTGAACTCTATATTTTTCCCTGGTTTATTTATTACAAGTGAATTTATTGCTGTTATATTTTTCCTACCCCTTTTATTTCTTTCAAAGACAATACAGAGACAGAATAATGTAAAAAAGAAAGAGGGAAATAAATGGGCTCAGGGAAATCTGTTGCGTAAAAAATTACAACAGGGATATATTAAAGTGGAAAATATATCAGCGCTTAAGAAATAATAGAACAGTAAAATAATTTGAAAAAAGGAAAAAAACATGTTTTAAATATATTTGAGTGGTAATAAATATGAAAGAAATAAAAGGAGTAGGAAAAGTACAGCAGATTGATTAATTGATCAATTATTGAATAAATCTCTTCTTTTTATTATTTTGTTACATTTAATAGGGCGCTCGTTTATATTTCTAGCTACTTTTTGGCCCAGTCATTATTTTATTGATTATTGATATTTATTTATATTTATTTATTTCTGTATTCATTCTTAATTCTGGCAGGATTGATCCTCCTTACTAAAGCACAGTGAGCCTGTGCTTGAAAAGGCCCTTTTTGCTGTGTTTGTGAGCCTCAGTTAGAGACGGTGGCACAGACTTTTTGTGGATGTAGTGGGTTTGCAACCACACTGAGTTTGTCTCAGTTAGGGACATAAAAACCCACCTCACATTTTACAGAAACATTTCAATGATCCCCAAGACATTTAGGAGACAAAGGTGGAAACATTATGTTATATATGGTGTGCGTCCCGTTACAACTGCTCTAAAACTAAACCCATTATTTCAGAAAAACAACATGATAGTCACAGTCAAACATAGTGATCCTTTATTGATCTGAAACATTAAAAGTAAAAAATGTAAGAAAAACACAAACACAGAAGAATCTGTCTGTAAGGGTCAAATACTTGCTCACCGCCTAATGTGGGACTTGAAAAGGCCCTTTTTGCTGTGTTTGTGAGGCTCAGTTAGAGACGGTGGCACAGACTTTTTGTGGATATAGTGGGTTTGCAACCACACTGAGTTTAATTGTCGGCTGTTGGTCGCTCTCCAATCAAAATTGGAATGCTCCCCACACCATTTGAGCCCTCCTTCCCTCCTCCTTGCAGATGACCTGCAGAGAAAAAGCAGCATATGTCCCATCATCTGCCCACACCATATGCCATGCCTATGATCATTTTAACTCATATGCTTTATTTAAAATCTCCTTTCTTGGCTAAAATGACCAGAGTGGGCACTGGTACTGTCATAAATGCATCTGGCATGCTGCTTATCCAGTCACCATTATTTCATTCTTCTGATCAGTTATTGCCTTTTTCAACTAATCCTGGACTTAAAGCCAAGTTGCATAAAATCAACTTAATTCAAAGAAATTTTCAGCATATAATCATATTGACTGTTGTAACTATTCGCCTACATTACAGTCATGACGTGTATACGTGTGTGTGATGTATTGCCCTGTGTTTGACTTTGGTCAGTGTCTTGGAGAGTCCCAGCCGGTTGGATGAAGAGCACCGGCTCATTGCACGGTACGCTGCGCGCCTTGCAGCTGAGGCCGGCAACTCCACAGTAAGTACCTCACATAAAGCATCATCGGGTTTCAGTCAATCTATTAGTTATAGAAGTTCTTCGGCCCCTTCCTCATTGTTGCTGGAAAACTGTAGAAAGGTGGATTTTATCAGTGATAAACTAGCTTTTATGTTGTAAACTTCTCTCTAACAATTATTGTTCACGTAGGACCCCAAAGTTAAGAGGTTTAACATCCCAAAGTAAAAGCACGACATTATGCAAACTATACGGAAATCTGAGTTTTGTATCTTTACAATGCTGTTTCTTGCTGCTGCAGCTGTTTACAGTTCCCTCTACATTTTATCTCTTTAAAACCACAAACCTCAATGTATTTTGGGGAATTCTATGTGAATGACCATCACAAAGTGGTGCATAATTGTAGAATGTAAGGAAACGATACATGGTTTTCACATATTTTTACAAATAATAAAAGTATGGTCTCTGGTACCACAAAATAAAATCCAGTGCAACCAACCGCCTTCAGAAATCACCTAACTAGTAGATCATTTATTCTCAGTATTGACGCAACGGTTCAGTGAAGGCCCCAGAGGTTTGTTAATATCATAGAAGGTTATAAAATACCTCAAACTATGAACATCCCACAGAACACTGTTCAGTCCATCTAAAAATGAAAATAGTATGACACAGCTGCTAACCTATCAAGGCATGGTCATCCACCTAAACTATCTGACCGAGCAAGAAGAGCGTTTAGTAGAGAAGCAGCCAAAACACCCACGGGTATTCTGGAGGAGCTGTAGAGAGCCACAGCTCGGGTGTAAGAATCTGTCAACAGGACAACTATTACTTCTGCATTCCACAAACCTGGTCTTTGTGGACAAATGGCAAGAAGATACTCATTGTTGAAAGAAACTCAGTCCTGTTTCCAGTTTCCAGAAGTCAATTAGGGGAGATAGCAAACATGTGATGGAAAAAACTGTCTGGTGGAAAACAAAAAACGCATTACCCCAAACACACCATCTTTATGGTGAAACATGGTGGTGGCAGCATCATCCTTTGGGGATTCTTCTCTTCTGCAAGGATAGGGAAGCTGGTCGGAGTTGATGGGAAGTTTCAGGAAGCTAAATACAGGAAAATCCTGTAAGAAAACTTGTTAGAGGGAACAAAAGGCTTAAGACTGGGTTGGCGGTTCACCTTCCAGCAGGATAAGAACAGTGAACGTACAGTCTGAGCTGCAATACAAGCATCTGTATGTCTTACAGTTCAGACCAAAACCCAGTGGCAAAAATAATGCTCATAGATGCATTCTATCAAATCTAACTGAGCTTTAGCTATTTTAAAAAGAAGAAATGTCAGTTTCTAGATCTGTAAAACTGAAAGAGACATAACCTGAAAGACTCACAGCTGGAATTGTGACAAATGTGGTTCTCCAGAGTATTCACTCAGGGGATCTGAATACCAGTGCACACCGCACTTTTTATATATCCCTTTCCTTCCAGTCCACAGTTATGCACAAGCCAATAAAATACACAGAAGTCTGTGGTCATAAAGTGACAAAATGTAAAAAGAAATACAAGGGGTATGAATACTTTTGCACAGGGCAGTATTTTGAACTTCTCTTCTCTCACCAGTTTTAATGAGGAGGATTTTGTTTTGCAGCAACAGTGTCCTCCAACAGATCTGAGTTTCAACTTTGATGCCAATAAGCAACAGAGACAGCTGATTGCAGAGCTGGAGAACAAAAACAGGTACAGTTAATTATTTCACCTAACTTATTGTTGTTACAGATAGGTTTTTATTTGTGCCCAGCTTTCTAGTGTTACACAACTTGCAGATTGGTTTGAATTAGGTGACACTGTGTGTTATGCTAAATGTCCTATTACATTTAAAAAACACACAGAGTGTGTGCAGATAAACCCATTCTTTAACTGTAAATCATGTAAAAACAAAACAAGACCAAAATTTTAGGCACATTTTTATTTTGATGGCAGGATCACACAGAAGGCAAACAATTTTAACACAAAAGGTTATGTGACATTTTGAGAAAAGCTTTACAAAGCAGCAAAGGATTGTTAAGCATAGCTACACTGTAACTGTCTTGGTGTTTCAATGAATAAAATGTTCATCATGAGGCAGTCTTTTTTAGCTGCCAACGCTTATCTCATTACTTTCAAACTGTCAGACTGAGAATTTGGTTCTTCTGCCCAAATCAGGGAGATCTTGCAGGAGATCCAGAGGCTCCGTTTGGAGCATGAACAGGCCTCTCAGCCCACACCAGAAAAAGCCCAGCAGAACCCAACGCTTCTGACGGAGTTGCGGCTCCTCAGGTATGAGCCTGCCACTGAAGCAACACGTGACACAACATGCCTTAGCTGACAAAACAGGAAGATACACACAAACAGAGGGCAAAGCAAGCCTCAAAACACCTCAGACCTCCTCTCTTTTTGTTTGCTGAAATGACATCTTCCTAAGTCAGAAGTTTAAATTTGCTACCACAGCAGCACAAGCATTCGTCATGCCGCAGAGCTTTGGTCATCCTTAGGTTCATTTCTTAGAAGAGACTTCTGCGGAAAGAACAAGCTACAGCAGTTGTTGCCCTGATGAACATCTTATAGGAGTGCTCTGTCATAAATAGTAAATCAGAAACCGTTCTGAAAGTCAACGGCAGGTGGAATTGTCTTCTTTATTTAAGTATTTTAAATAGGCTACTCCAAAACCTTCATTTTGTTGTTTTTTTAGCCTTTCAGAGGTGGACTTGATCATTGTCCTGCTGCAGAACTAAGTGTGCTTGAGTTTAAGGTCACCGACTGATGGCCTGAGAGCAGAATCAGTTTCCATCAATTAAAGCATGTTGTCCAGATGTTGAAACAAAACAAAGCAGAAGGTTCCATTTTCCCCAAAAATCCATCCTGAAAACCATCCAGATATTGGTTTGGACATTTGTGTCAGCAATAGTTTTAGCCTTGGCACTCTCCCATTGGTGCCATTTTTGCCCAGTCAATTTTTTTGTGTTGAATCAAATCATGAACACTGATCTTGACTGAGTCTGGTCAATCCTGTAGTGCTTTAGATTTTGTTCTGGGTTTTTTGTTACCTCCTGGGTGAGTCGGTGAGGTGCTCCTGGAGTAGTTTTCAGCCACTCCTTCGCTCTCCTACTGCTCTCCGTTTTCTTCATTTCCGCTCTTTCTGTGCTTCATTGGTGTCCAGAAGCCCAAAACACTATACAGGAGCTTTGTAGCTTTTTCTGGACTAATAGAAATTAATGACTTTGTCGTCTGTTCTTTGTATTGGTATACAATGTGTTGCTCTTTGAGATCTTCAATGCTATGTCATGTTGCCAGGCAGATTCTATAGTATATAATAGAAAACTGAACCACATAATTATGTTATTCTTAATTAGTTTTTGCTTCAACAAGAGGCATCACATATGGCCAGGTGGGTCTGAATGAAAACATGATTTTAGAACTTTTTTGTATTTTGTATTTACTCAGGTTATCTTTTTATATATCTAATTCTTTTTTTAGGTTTTGAAACATTTAGATTTGACAGAAAAATAAAAACAGAAGACATACAGTATGTAAAGGGAAAAAAACACTCTTAACACTCTGTATAGATGCTGTCCTTGCTTTCTTCGGGTTTGACCTTTTCTCTGCCCCAGACTAAACCTTGTCTCAAGACCTGCTGGCTTTACAGCCTGTAAACATTAGATTTAATTGGCAGCATCAGTCTTCAATCTTCTGTTGTTGTTTTTCTTTTCTTTTGGGTCTTATTTGCTCCACTACAGAGTGCTGGTCTAATATTCCAGAATGAAAAGGCACCAGACTCATTTTATCTTCCCGAAAGATCTGGAAATATACAGTTACACACTATAAACACCAGAGGGTGATAATTAGCCACACTCCATAAATGGATATTCACAAACACTAATGGGATGAAAATCTAATATCCCCACCTTATTGCTACTTTATTTCTTCTTTTAGTGCACGTATTTTATGTGAAGCTGTTTAAAACTTTTTTTGCTCTTATCAAAATAATAATTAAATGAATTTTAAAAACTACTAAGCTGTGCCAGAGAGAGAAGAGGAAGGCCTTCAGTAAATGGTCAGGCTGGGGGTCAAACCGAGGACTGTTTGCTTCACAGCACAACGCAATTTGTTACTAATTTCTAGGTTTTTTTCTGTTTGTTTTTCTAGATTTATTTAGAATATTTGTGTTATATTCTTTTTCTTTTCAAGTATTGATTTTAAACAAGGAAAAAGTTTTGTGTAAGATAAAGTTCTCAAAATGAAACCGTGACATGAGGAACGTCCATTGCTGCTGCAACTACTAGGGTAAAAAAAACTGATTGCAACGGCGGAAATGTTCCCCACAAAATGACCCTGGTAGGGATGGAGTGCTTTTGTTATTACCCTGAGCCTTTTACATCACAGACTTTTGCTTTTAGCCATCGGGCAGAGAAATACAGAGTCAATACTAAAGGGGAAAAGTCATATTTTAGGGTTTTAAGTTGTTTCAAACTTGGGCCTGGGAGGAGTTCGGTGAGGCCATGGAGAAGGACTACCAGTTTGCCTCAAAGCGATTCTGGCAAACCGTCCGGCGCCTCAGGAGGGGGAAGCAGTGCTTCACCAACACTATTTACAGTGGGGGTGGGAGGCTGCTGACCTCGACTGGGGACATTATGGGGCGGTGGAAGGAGTACTTCGAGGATCTCCTCAATCCTTCCATCATGCATTCCCTGGTGGAAGCAGAGGCTGGGGACTCAGGGTTGGACTCCTTCATCACCCAGGCTAAAGTCACCGAGGTGGTTAAAAAGCTCCCCGGTGGCAAGGCTTCGGGGGTGGATGAGATCCGCCCTGAGTACCTCAAGTCTCTGGATGTTGTAGGGCTGTCATGGTTGACACGCCTCTTCAACATTGCGTGGCGGTCGGGGACAGTGCCTCTGGACTGGCAGACTGGGGTGGTGGTCCCCCTTGATAAGAAGGGTGACCGGAGGGTGTGCTCCAACTACAGGGGGATCACACTCCTCAGCCTCCCTGGTAAGACCTATCCCAGGGTATTGGAGAGGAGAGTCCGGCCGATAGTTGAACCTCGGCTTCAGGAGGAGCAGTGTGGTTTTCGTCCCGGCCGTGGAACACTAGACTAGCGCTACACCCTCTGCAGGGTACTTGAGGGTTCATGGGAGTTTACCCAACCGGTCCACATTTGTTTTGTGGACCTGGAGAAGGCATTCGACTGTGTCCATCGTGGCGTGGTGCCCTGTGGGGGCTCCTCCAGGAGTATGGAATCAGGGGCCCTTTATTAGGGGCCATCCGGTCCCTGTATGAGCGGAGCAGGAGTTTGGTCCCCATTGCCGGCACCAAGTCGGACCTGTTTCCGGTGCATGTTGGACTCTGGCAGGGCTGCCCTTTGTCACCGGTCCTGTTCATAACTTTTATGGACAGGATTTCTAGGCGCAGCCAAGGGCCGGAGGGGGTCTGGTTTGGGGACCAGTGGATTTTGTCTCTTCTTTTTGCAGATGACGTGATCCTGCTGGCCCCCTCTAGCCAAGACCTACAGCATGCGCTGGGGCGGTTCGCAGCAGAGTGTGAAGCGGCTGGGATGAAGATCAGCTCCTCCAAGTCCGAGGCCATAGTTCTTGACCGGAAAAGGGTGGCTTGTCCTCTTCAGGTTGGAGGGCAGCTCCTGCCTCAAGTGGAGGAGTATCTCGGGGTCTTGTTCACGAGTGAGGGAAGAATGGAGCGGGAGATCGACAGACGGATCGGTGCGGCTGCCGCAGTAATGGGGGCACTGTGCCGGTCGGTCTATGTTCCTATCCTCACCTATGGCCATGAACTTTGGGTCATGACTGAAAGAACAAGATCCGGGATACAAGCGGCTGAAATGAGTTTCCTCTGTAGGGTTGCCGGGCACTCATTTAGAGATAGGGTGAGGAGCTCGGCCATCTGGGAGGGGCTCGGAGTAGAGCTGCTGCTCCTCCACATCGAGGAAAGCCAGTTGAGGTGGCTCGGGCATCTATACCGGATGCCTCCTGGACACCTTCCTCGGGAGGTGTTCCAGGCACGTCCCACCGGGAGGAGGCCCAGGGGACGGCCCAGGACACGCTGGAGGGACTATGTCTCTCGGCTGGCCTGGGAGCGCCTTGGGCTCCCCCAGAGGAGCTGGAGGAGGTGTCTGGGGAGAGGGACGTCTGGGCGTTTCTGCTGAGTCTGCTGCCCCCGCGACCCGGTCCCGGATAAAGCGGAAGACGACGAGTACAAGTAGGAGAAGTTGTTTCATGTAAGAATTTTGTACAGCGTTTCTGTTCTGAGATACAAATGAAAACAAACACAACCTCACCTGAATGTACATCGTTAACAGATTTTATGTTTATTCTTATGAAAGAATCGAGACATGTTCGCGCTTGTGTGTATTTGCTCGGTTTTTAGTGACTCATTGTGCAGAACGCTGGGTTATAATCCTCAATATCTCTCCTCCAACTCAAATTTGAGTGAATACAGAAGTCTGCATCCATGTAAAACATTTTAAAGTCTTTACAATTAAATGTTTGCAGGGAATTTGGAGTTATGGAGAGAAGCACCTGAAAATAGCACTGGTTATAGTCATATTGCTGAAAATCCTAATTTTTTTTTTTAGTTTTTAGAAAAAAAATTGTCTCTGTTCCACACAATGGTGGCAGCACATCTGCCAGGAGCACCAGTAGCAACAAAGGAGCAGCAACCCTCTCAGCATCAGTGGGTGTAATTCACATAAGCAGCACTGCAGTCCAAATGCACACAAAGGTCTGGGAAAAATTAAAGGTTCAGGGTAATTTAATCCTGGGGAACAAAAGGTTCTGGGTAGCATAATGGAGACATGCCTATAAGGGTTTGTGGAAAATGCCATGAAATACTGTATCCGAGTATGCTGTGATGATCTTAGTATAGTTAGATACCATAAACACTGGAAAAACTATAAATCATAGATTAGAGGAAGCTGTGTAGAGGGTAGGACATCCTCAACTCAACTCCCATTAAAAGGCATTCATCCATTTGTTTATGAAGCAACTTGGTAATGAAATTATTATTCTGTATATAAATAACTTTCAGCTTCTGTCAACTCAGTATTCTTTCAAGGTAAGCTTAAAATTTTTTTGTTTTGGATTTACACCGTAACTACAACACAAGGGTCTTTTGGTTAGTTTTACTCAAAACCTGTGTGCAAATGAATAAACTTAAAACATGTGCCATGTTGCTTGCCATCCACAGACACAGGAAGGATGAGCTGGAGAGGCGCATGTCGGCCTTGCAGGAGAGCAGGCGGGAGCTGATGGTTCAACTGGAGGGTCTGATGAGGCTGCTGAAGGTAAAACTGTCTCCTGATTCCAGAACATTTATTTGCAGGTGGGAGTATGAGACCTCGATGTAAGTAGAGCATCACACTTCTTGGATCTGCTATTCTTCTTTGGATTTTACTGGCTTGTTGGTGCTAATCTACCATAGATAATTGGGATTTGAATAGATGAAATGTGTGTACCTCTCCAAACGCAAGAAACTACCTTGATGTTGTGCCATGTAAATGTGCTGTGTGATGCATGCAAAATTCACTTTCTCCTTTTTTCATTAATTCTGTTGCTCTCGCTCTTCTTGCTTTTTCTCTGCTTACCTTTGTTGGCTGATAGGATGAGGAGCAGAAGCAGGCTGTAAGTTGCTCTTAATTCAGTTTGCAAAGCGCTTAGTTGAATTTCTCCATACTTCCCCCTCTTTCTCATAGACAGAATTTGCACAAATCGATTTAAGAAAATAGCACATCTTTCATTTACTCGGTTATCAATTTCTGGATACTGCATTTAACCTGAGCATAAAGTTTAGGGTCGTGCTATTTGATGCCATGTTCAAAACCAGATTACCGTGCTTTTATTAGTCCAAATGTCAGAGACCTGCTCTTTTCATTGGCTTTACTGACCTCCCTTCAAATATGACTGCAGTCTGGCTGGTCATCTGCCTCCTGGCTCTGACCCACCAACCTGGTCTGTGCCAGTCTCAGAGACACGCAGAGATCCTCTCCCTGGGAGTTAAAGCTCCGGACTCACCACAGGACCCACTTTCACACCCATACAGGTTATGTTGTAAGGATTATGATTATTGATTAATTAATATTTATCAAGAATTATAATTTAAAATCATAATTTGAAAAAAAAATAATTTCTTAACCAAAAATCATTACTAACGAATAGAAATCAGAGATGTCCTCTGGTGTTGTGATTAGGGGCTCAAATCTCTTTAATAATTACAATTAGCTATTCATCATTAATAATTGATAAATTATTTACCAAAACCACAAAATGTCACTGTTTATTCAACCGCTGCACCGAAGGTGGGGGAACTTCGACCTTGTTTTGACAGATAAACACAAACGCTTCTCTTAATTATATATATATATTTATGAAGATTTATTGAAGCCAAATAATCCTGATATACCATTATTCTGGTCCAAAAACCTTCACCTAACTAACAAGCACTATTCTACACAAAGGGAATAAAAATGACTACGTAACAATAATAATAAAAGAAAAATATATGTGCATTGAGTGTCTATGAAGATCAAACCAGCAGTTTTATGGACAAAATTTGAAATTTGGGTTAAATGGAAAGAGAACTTCTCCTGGTGTGTTGATGTCTTGATTGCAGCGATCAGCTGATAAAACGGCGAGGCCACGCCCCTTTTACCCTCTAGCAGCTGATTGCCCCAAATCTCGAACAAAGAGTCATAAAACTCTGAGGCGGGAACTCAGTGGAAAAACTCCAGTAATAAAACTGGAACAAAAGGAGTGGTCAGGCGAGGCCCAGAACACATTTGCTTAGAATGAAAAACTTTTAAAAGTCCAACTTCTAACTCCTGGCTGATTTGGGATCAGCCGGACAAAACATGAACACGCACAATTCACAGCAAATCAAAACACAGCTCAACATAAAACACTTCAATCAGTATTGCATGCCACAAGTTAATTCCTTAGATTAACTACTGGTGATTCTAAATCACCTTCACTATGCCTCATCCTGCCCAGACTTCTAAATGTACCTATCCGGTTAAATATGAAAAGAACGAAATTACGCTGATGTTGATTTCTCCTCTCCACCAGTTGAGGGTGGGTCACGTCTAAAGAAAAACGAGGGAGGGGGGATCACGCATCCGTGATCAACTCAAGAAGAAAAAAAACCCGGTAAACTTCTCATCCGTCCAGGAGGGGAAAATATGAAGAACCGTTTAGTCGGCTGAATCAACAAGGAGGAAACTCATCTCCTTGGAAATAAAACCTCTGTGGGTTTTCACCTGCGCCGGGTGTTGGCATGGTCTTCGATCGATATATGAATCTTCTGACCTTCTTGTATCAGACAGATTTCCAGCTTTCAAGCTCTTCCGGGAATGGCCGTGTGGAGCAAAAGTGCACCTGCGAGCTTTTTTCTCTCCAGATATGCGGCTCCGTTGCGTCGTCCCGTGAGACACGCTGGAAATGGCAACGAAACTTTATTTTCTGCGGGTTTTACAATCCCGGGTGACGTCAGAGCAGTGATGTCTGTTGAGCTGCGCATGTTCAACTATGCGACCAAAATGGATGACTCCAACAATGTTAACCTCCTGATGCAGTAAAGGTTTTCCACTGAGAGAGACCCAATCAGTATAGCATTTGGAGGAAATTGAGAATGTCTTTGTTCTGACGCTAAAGGTCTGATACCTGTACATCTTAATGTAAAGAAATAAAGTACATCCCTTGAAACATGAAGTATTATGTGTGAACTCAGACAAACTGTGTCAAATTTACCTTGCCAAGCTGCATCAGGACATAGTGAATTAATTTACTCTGTTGTCATCATCATGTTTTTTTTCCATACCTATTTACTGTCTGACCATCTTGGGCTGAAAGTTCAATATCCTATACCAAGTCAAGGAGTGGCCAGAAAATATTTTTCTAATTTATTGAGAAAATAGCTCAGACATGCCTATTTTCTGATGGGTTCCATTCCTGATCAGCATGCAGAACTGAGTGAAATTTCATTAAAAGCAGACAGAGGGTCTACATTGCTTAGTATGAGATTAAGTGATGCTATTATTTGGACATTGCTGCAGCCTTGGATTTGCTTTTGTGTGTTCTGCATCACTGACGCATGTGTGAGGCCTAAATGGTGCTATTAAGTTGCGACACAAGCCACAAAGTTGTTTGACATGTCCTAAAAATCAGTAACAGTCAGATGCAAAGGGGATGCTACAGTGTTATTCAGTAAAAGCCACATATCTTCTGCAAGTATGTTATAGTGTAAGAGATGCGATTGGGGTTTTATTCCTTTCCAGGGGCTCAAATGTAAGGTTGATTGGATTTGATCTGTGATCGGCAGGTCAGGTGCTAAAAATCAATTCATTAAATGCATCAAATGCATCAAGAATTTCCATAATATTAGCTCTTTTAATGCACAAACCAACAGTATGTACTTTGATGCGCTTTTTTGTGTAATACAAATCAGCTAAAGGTTAGGGACATTTACTTTGATGCATACATGTGGATAATTTTCTAATTCCATATGAATCGACAGGTCAGACGAAAAAAAGGAAATCGGTATTGGTGAGGGAAAGCCTGATAGGTGCATCTCCGCTCTTTAACTTAACTGCAGTCAAGATATGTTAGCTACTAAAACAAATGGCAGATGGTAAAACTAAAAAATAAGACAAAGTCATCTAAAATCAAATAATAAAAAACAAATGTGACACTTTTATTTTGAAAGTTAAAGCAGGTATTATGTCTTTACACTCACTGGCCACTTTATTAGGTACACCTTGCTAGTACCGGTTTGGACCCCTTTTGCCTTCAGAACTGCCTTAATCCTTCGGGGCATAGATTCAACAAGGTACTGGAAACATTCCTCAGAGAGTTTGGTCCATATTGACATGATAGCATCACACAGATGCTGCAGATTTGTTGGCTACACATCCATGATGAGAATCTCCCGTGCCACCACATCCCAAATGTGCTCTATTGGATTGAGATCTGGTGACTGTGGAGGCCATTTGAGTACAGTGAACTCATTGTCATGTTTAAGAAACCAGTCTGAGATGATTCGTCCTTTATGACATGGTGCGTTATCCTGCTGGAAGTAACCATCAGAAGATGGGTACACTGTGGTCATAAAGGGATGGACATGGTCAGCAACAATACTCAGGTAGGCTGTGGTGTTGACGTGATGCTCAATTGCCCAAAGTGTGCCAAGAAAATATCCCCCACACCATTACACCACCATCACCAGCCTGAACCGTTGATACAAGGCAGGATGGATCCATGCTTTCATGTTGTTGATGCCATATTCTGACCCTACCATCCGAATGTCGCAGCAGAAATCGAGTCTCTTCAGACTAGGCAAAGTTTTTCCAATCTTCTATTGTCCAATTCAGGTGAGCCTGTGCGAATTGGAGCCTCAGTTTCCTGTTCTTAGCTGACAGGAGTGGCACCTGGTGTGGTCTTCTGCTGCTGTTGTAGCCCATCCACCTCAAGGTTCGACGTGTTGTGCGTTCAGAGATGCTCTTCTGCATGCCTTTGTTGTAACGAGTGGTTATTTGAGTTACTGTTGCCTTTCTATCAGCTTGAACCAGTCTGGCCATTCTCCTCTGACCTCTGGCATCAACAAGCCATTTGCGCCCACAGAACTGCCGCTCACTGGATATTTTCTCTTTTTCAGACCATTCTCTGTAAACCCTAGAGATGGTAGTTCGTGAAAATCCCAGTAGATCAGCAGTTACTGAAATACTCAGACCAGCCCGTCTGGCACCAACAACCATGCCACGTTCAAAGTCATTTAAATCACCTTTCTTCCCCATTCTGATGCTCGGTTTGAACTGCAGCAGATCGTCTTGACCATGTCTACATGCCTAAATGCATTGAGTTGCTGCCATGTGATTGGCTGATTAGAAATTTGCATTAACGAGCAGTTGGACAGGTGAACCTAATAAAGTGGCCGGTCAGTGTAGGTTATCTTGTATTGAACAGAAGATTTGAATTATGTGTAAGACTTATTGTTCTGTTTGTTTACTTATGCGTTTTCCAACTGCCTTATAATCATTACAAATAATAATAATTATAATAATAATAATAATAATAATAATAATAAGTATTACAATGAATTTCCATGTAACCAAAATAGGTTAAGGCAGTCGACTGACCCAGTAAGTATGGAAAAAGTGTTTTTTTAAATGATTTTAACTTTTGCAGTCTCAGTCTGGAGGCTCCCCTCATTCTTCTCCCAGTCACGGCGCCGGCTGCTCCATGCCCATGCCCATTCGCTCCACTTCGGCCGGGTCTACCCCAACTCACACACCGCAGGACTGCCTGGCAGGCGTGGGAGGAGATGTGCTGGAGGCCTTTGCTCAGGGTGAGTCTGAACCCACACCTTCAAAAAAAGCACGTTATGTTAAAACTGTTGACAATCTCAGAGCTCTTAAAAAGCTAAAGCTTGCATGTATCAAAATCAGTGCCTAAAACCAAAAGAATTCTTGCCTAAATCAAAAAGCTATAATGTAGCTTTCCTGCTGTTGATGGCTGATCCGAGGTAAAAAGTGCAAAACAGAACTTCCAGACCAGTAACGACCCATTTTACTGTTCCTCAGGTGTACCCAGAAACCTTCGCAATGATCTTTTAGTTGCTGCTGACTCAATCACAAACACTATGTCATCGCTGGTGAAAGAGCTCCACTCAGGTCAGTCCCAAAGCTGAGTTAAAGGAATCATCACTTTTACGTAATCCAAGTCTTAATAGCAGAAATAATTGCATCTGAAATGTTGGGTTCTGTTTTTTGTTAAAGTGGATGACGGGGCAGAGGAAGATGAGACCAACATGAGGAATGGTGGAGACAGAGGTGGGTCCAGGTACTTGCTGATTCATTAGTCTTTTAACTGAAGCGTTCAGGGCCAGTCATGCTGTAAAATGTAAAATGTGTGTCACACTTAATACAAAATCCTTTTTTAATTAGATTTGGCCAGGATATAAACATGCACCATTTTCTGTCTTTATTTCAGCTGAAGCAGAGTGAAAAGCAAAAAGTAGAAATTACGGTTTAATTGTCTATACAGTGCCTTGCAGACGTCTACATACCCCAAAAACCTTTTTCACATCTGAGATACACAAACACAAAGTGGTGTATAATCCTACTGACTTTTATAAATCACACAGGCAGGGCTTTGCAACAGACCCATTTGAGAGAGAATACTTCACATTTATTGAAATTTATATCACGTATCAGAAGCCTTTTAGAGAAAATGAAACCTGTTAGTGAAAATTAAACCTTCTTCAGCTAAGCATTCATGGAGTGACATGGTTGCCCTCAACATCCAAGTTGACTATGACACAATTATTTTCCCTTGTGAAGATAACAGCAAAACCCCCAGTGAGCTGCATCTCACCGGGCTGGTAAATGACCCTTTCACCTCAACAGAGATTTAGGGGGACTCAGTTCATTCTGGTGACTTTTGCCCCATTTCCATTAGCACGTACTCTATTCAACTCAGGTGGGGTCAAGTCGGGTTGGCTCTACACAGTTTGGTCCAAAAAAGTAACATGATGTGATTTGTAGAGACACAAACACAACAACAGCCTAGACTGCTGCTCAATTTACGGCTCTTGTCAGACTCCGAGTGAAGAGAAGGCTGTGGGCAGAAAGACGAAACACTGGAAAACTACAGGACAGAGAGAGAAGCCATGGAGCGGTATCAAACTAAGGGGAAAAGCTAGAGAACGTGTGAGGGTAAGCTAATGCCACCTAATTCTAGTTATCTATAGTGGTCATATACAAAATAAGCCAGGAAACAGGAAACAACTCACTCTGCTGACCCTGAGCCTCTTAACTCACACTGTAGATGTCAGCCATCTACAGTGTCTTTTCTTATGCCTGTTATTACCGGAGTTTCAAGGTCAAGAAAACACAAGAGAAGCTTTCGAACCTCTACTTACGCAGCCCGCTTACACTACCAATCCAAGCGTTTCCAGGGCCGATACCAACACACCACCAGGCCCCTTATTACTCTACAGCATCACACTCCCAATACTCCATAGGAAATGGACACATTTCTAGGCCACTGTTTACTATGTGGCTTCCCACTCTCAGGCCACTGGTAACTCTCAATCTGGTCACCCCTAGTACTACGAGAGTAATAGGATGCCCGGCAATGCCTCACCTGTTACAGTAATCCCCCTTCAGTGTACATTGAGTACACTATCCAACATGCTTACGCAGCAGGTGGATGATCTTAAAACTGAGCTGCAAAGATTTTTCATCTTCATGAGGAGAGAAAACAAAGAATTATATCAGATTTAATGCAAATCAAAGCAGGAATAAATATAAGAGCTGCAAACATTTAAAACAAGAATGTAACATGAGAGTCAAATGTGAACAGGAGGAAGAGGAGCAGGAAAGAACCGTTGTGACAGGTACTGGAGGGCATCAAACCTTTCATGCATTCCCAAAGTTATAGCTGATGAAAGCGTTCTTAATGAGCTTGAGTCCTTCAAGAGGCAGGCTAAAAAACATGCTTCCAACCATAAAAAGCTGATAAAATCCTTGGTTAAAGAATAAAGGCTGAGACTCTGCATTTACAGTTCAACAGTAATATTGAACATGCCTCAAAATTCAAAGCAAAGAACAAGAGGAAACAATAAAATCTCTGCAGGGTCAGGTTGCAGATCTGACTGAAGTTGAGCCTTGCTTTGAAAAATAACCATCAGAACATCTCCACACAACCGGATGTCTGCATGCAAATAGAGGCCTCCGCACAAACACAGGCACCCAGGCAAATAGCCTCCACACAAACAGAGGTGTTAACAGAGTTAGAGGTCCCAACAAAGACAGAAGACGGCACACTGACAGAGGCCTCCACACAAACCAAGCTCTCTATACAAATACAGACCTCTTTAAAAATGCCAACATAAATACATCCCTCCACACAAATGAAAATCCTAACTCAGAATTTTTTTATACATGTAAATATATAAAACATATGAAACTCTTTGTAAATACAGTGAAGAGAGATCACCCTCCTCCCAAAAAATAAATAGGACCATAAAAAATACAATAAAAAAAATAAAAATACAATAAAAAAAATAAAAACACACAAAATGCCAAAAATTTCCTTCAAAAAACAGAAAAAAACACTACTTCGAAAATGATAGGAAAAATATACAGGAACTAAAACACCAGAAAGAAAATTCAACTCTTCCTTAAAACAAAAGAAATGACAAAAAATCTGAACTGAAAAAATGAAACAGTGAACATCTCTCAAAGAAAATGAACAAAATGGAGGAAGAACTACTTTACTCTGATACCCTTGATTGAAATCTAACTGGGGAAACAATTTAATTTCAAAAGTCACCTGCTGAGTTCCTTAAAAAATGAGAAAAGGGGAACAAATAAAAGTTAGAAAAGGAAAATAAGAGGAAAAGAAAAAGAAAATTAAAGGGGCAAAAGAACAAAAGTGAGAAAAAAAAAGTTAACTGAAATCAACACTGAAGAAAGTTCAGAATTTCCTTAATGTTAGCAAACATTAGTGAACTGACTTGTGAAGGCAAATAGTTGCCCTAGATTTTATTTCGGGGCATCAGAGTTGAAGGGCGCTATAAAGAAATACATGCCAATTTTTTTTTTGCACTAGTGGCCTTTATTTACTAGTATACAGGCAGGAAATAGACAGAGAGGGACAGGGGGAAGACATGTAGCAAAGATCCCAGGGTCGGGAGTTGAACACCGGACGGCCTCTCTATATGGTTCCGTTGTTTTAGTTATTTATTTATCAGGACAATTTATCATTTCCCATCCACTTCACAATTATGTCCTTCTTTGTTTGCGTTGGTCTAATGCATCAAACCCCAATAAAACACATTGACGTTTGCATGGCAATTTACTACATGTTCCAGGGGTGTAAATACTTTCACAAGGTGTTGTAAATATGCTCAAAAGTAAATGGAATAATAATTGACTATTTTCTTGCAATATTTCCTCAGTCTGTTTGCTGAGATTATCAGCTATTACACATCTACACTGGATTTTATATCTATTGTTAAATGGTTGAATACATTGAAGCAACCAAGCAAATTATTTGTTTTATAACATTTATGGTGGAAAACAAATATAGTTAATTAACCTACACCTGTTTTTGACTTCCAAAATAATAAAACCTGAAGTGCAACCACTTCCTAGTACAGAATCAGCATCTGCTTCCACTAATGACTGTGTTGTTGCTTTATTTATTTGGCCTGGAAGCACTCTGGCTGCCGTTAAATATCTGCATGGCACAAATAACAGCTAATAATATACTTGTCTGGCTCTGTTAAATTGCCTACTGCTGCCTTGCTCGGTCCAAAATTAGCAAAACAGTGTGGCACTTTGCCACTGAGACAGGTTTTCATTAATTTGCCCACACTCTTCGGGGCTGCCAGCAGCACTAAATACGCTCGCTCTGTTTGTGCATCCAGGCACAGTGAGAGTTCAAAAGCACTGAGGGGAAGAGATCCCTATCCCAGCCTGCAAGGACATCCAGTCATCAGCTGGGAAGATTCGGCATCAACAGGAAGCCCCTGGCATTAGCACGTAGAGTAATGCATGCATCTTATCTAAAAAGGATTTCACTATGTGAAAAAAAAATATGAAAATCTTCACACTTTGCGCCTCGCAAGATGTGTCTAATTAGCAAGTGTGTATGTTGTCCTGTAAACAAAAACTGCTGTAAAAATTACACGAACAATTTCCCTCATGACTGCAAGGGAATGGCTTGCTGTGCTTTTTGTCCTATTCCCGCAGATCGTCTTGTACATAAACTGCTGTAACCACACGGAGCCTTCTCATGAAGGAGACGTCTTGATACCACCTGTTCTTTGTCATGGCCCTTTGAGTAGTTTACATTTGTTTCCGATGTTTATTTTCTTTTTAGGTTCAGCATGAAGTTGCCTGGATTTAGGCGCTGTACTGTGCAATGCTATGCCAGGTCTTTGTTGGTTTATAAGGACAGCTGTGGTGTCAAAAGTGTCCTCCAAATTCGTGCTACTTGTGCTTACTTGCACATCAAAATTCTGGAGCTAAACTTGGTATTGTGAGAAGAAGCTCGAGGAGACACCAACTGATTTTTGTACAGTTAGTTTTTATTTTTATTTTGTTTTACACTTTTTGGATTTGCTTTGCTGCCATGATTTATGTGATGGAAAGAGACAGCCAGTGGAATAAGCAAACCCCTGCTTAAGGTTCCCACACCAGCAGAATCTGCCCAGGAGCCCTTAAATTCTCACACTATATATCTGAAGGTTTGTTTTTACCTTGAAACCAGGAACCGTTTTTCCCTGAACTTTCACTTATCCAGGCCATTTCTGGTGAGAGACCGAGGTTCACTGAGAGTGTCAGACAGGCTCCTGTTGAGAAATTAAAAGCTGTGACTTTCAGCAATAAAAGTATTACTATGATTACCTCACAGCGATTACAGTTTATACCTTATGTGGGGTCATCACAAGCCTATAGAAAGGTGTAACTGTAACAAATTTTAAAGGGATTTTGCCGACGCTGACATCCATACTCTCTTACCCTCAATTATGAAGTTGAAAAAATTTACCAGTTCCACAAAACTCCATACAAAGGTTCATAGTAAAGCCAAAAGTACCACCTCTCTGCCAGTGCTTTTTTACCATTGTAAATCAATGGAAACGCAGGAAATGGTCCCTCATTAATGAAACAGCTGATCCGGCTCTTGCAAACTTTGTTACCACTGAAAATCAGTATGAGTATGTAAAACGGTTAAAATCTAATTTGACAAGAGGTTCTGAATTTTGTGACAGTTGCCACATAACATAACCTTTATTTAAAACAAGTCATTGTTTCACAGTTTTGTTTTACAGAGCAAACGAAAGGAGATGAAGCCAGTCTGGTGTTTGTATAAGTTGTCTCATAAATCTCTTGGCATAGGAGCAAATAAAGCTAATTTACCTCGATTCTAAGCTAATGATTTCAGGGAATAATGCAGTGCAAAATGCTTTGGCATTAGAGCTTTTGTTCATCTGGTACTTCAGTAAGAACGGGCAAACAAGCCACAGCTGGCATCCAGAATAGCCTGTGCACGTGAACACACTAGCTGAGTCACGTACTACTCTGCTGCTAATGTGATCTCGGTGGGCAACGCTTGCCAATAAGAGGGCTGCTGCAAACACAACAAAGAGCCAAGTCTCCTTTACTCCCAGAGAATACCACCTGCAGGGCACTGTAACGCTCAACGCAGCACGGTGCCTCCTTCCAAAGGACACTGAGTGGCTGCTAGTCTCAGTGTTTAATGTA
Organism: Crenichthys baileyi; assembly: GCA_036173005.1. Lineage (NCBI taxonomy): Eukaryota > Metazoa > Chordata > Actinopteri > Cyprinodontiformes > Goodeidae > Crenichthys > Crenichthys baileyi. The sequence continues at coordinate 337,949 of JAHHUM010000018.1, forward strand.
CAAGGAAGCAATTCAGCACAGTAGTGGGTTAGCCACTGCGTTTCAGATCAGAATTTTAACATAAACACTCTTTCAGTATGAGAGGCTGAAAGGCTAGTAGATAGTGCTTCAAATAGCTTTATTTAGGTGATGAAAGTGGACAGAAAATGTTAATGTGCAATGAAGGTATGTGCTCAGGGACTGCAGAGCTACAGTTTGCTGTAAAAGTCCTTAAATGTGAGAAATATGTCACCTCAGACCGGGTGGTCTCATATAAACAATAGAACAATATTGGAATTGCTTCTGATCACATTTATAGGATTTTATCAGGACTTTCCAAAGCACATCTTGTTAGTAGTTTTGGTCTGTTTTAGGTGGAAACTCTATATGCCTGTGCAGAAATCAGTAGTAAATAAGTTGTATTATTGCCACATTTGTTGGCACCCCTGGTAAAGAGCCTGAAAATAAAATCACATTTTACTGCAGCTGCATAATCATAGACGGAAATTTTAAGAAAATCCAATCTTTCATTTCAATACTTCTTGAGTTTAACAAAATTAATTAACTGCACAATTATTGATATTTCAAACAATCCAATTGAAATAAAAGTATGCTTAAACTTTTTTTAAACTTCATCACAGTTTCTAGGAAGTTCTAATAAGTAATCAATGCCGTTTTGTTTCCCTGGATCATAAATATGAGCTGACAAAGAAACCCATTTTCTTTAACCACTCTCCTGGACGAGTTCAACCTGCTGTGAAGCGCGGTGAGTAGCAAGGGAGGTAAAAAAAATTCTCCAAAGATCCCAGTTAAAAAACTGTAGCAAAAAGTTGCATCTAGTGGTCACCAGGTCTCCATTACAACCATTACTGGAACTTTAACTGCAACCGTGTGCTTTCGACAGATAAAGATGGAGTTTCTTTGAAAACACTTCAGGTGTGTTCGATGTGAAACAAACAATGGATATGCGAAAACCTCCTCATGTCCACTTTTATGTACAGTAAAGAACCTGTGATGGTGTATGCCTGTTTTTCTTCCAAAAGCCCTGGGAACCTTGTTAGCATGCATTGCACTGTGAAAACTTTGAAAACCCAGGAGCTTTTAAAGAAAAATCTGGAATACTCTGCCATTAAACTGAAAATGGGTCATTTTTAAGGAAGCAATTAAAAGATTATGAACCATCATTACATCAAAGCTTGACTTAACCCTATTAAACTCTAAAAATGCGCATCAGAGAACATGCTACTGATTGATGTTTTTATTGACTGAAAATGGTGGCAATTCTTATGCATTTTATTTAAAAAGGAAGATTTTTCAGTATTTCACCTGCCGATCATCAATCTGAACCGATTAAGGGGAGATTAATTGACAGATTGATCTTGCGCCAATTGACTCAAGCATTTCTGAATTAAAGGATTAATTTCTCCAAAGTTTTCAGTGAGATTATGCTGCTGCAATAAAAGATGAATTTATCGGAGGGCTTTGAACACGTCTGTATCAAGGATGCCAAGATATGTAGCGTGGTTTGTAAGAGAGAAGTTTTTCTTAAGAGCTATTTGGTTAGAAATCATTTGTCTGTTGGTGACTTTGTGTCTTTTGGGTAAAAAGAGCAAAGTGTTCTGTCACAGAGGCAGCTTTTAACCAGAGAGCATGCTTATTCAAAGTCATGCAGTTGTCAGGCCATTTTACATGTGTGTTTTAATTAATTTCATGTCATTTTAGGTATCCATTTCTAAAACAAAGTGTGTATTTTCTAGGTTTAAGTTAATTTCTCTAATCCTGATTGAACTTAATTGCAGAAGTGGTTTTTTTTTTGTGTGGTTCATGCACTAAGCCTGTCCTATAAGCTACATATAAGGTTTCAGTGACCTGTCACACACTGTGTCCAAAAAAAGAACAAAACTCTGTTGTCATTCTAAATGTGGATTTTTTACTTTTTGTTCTCTGTTCTGATGTATGTTATCTTTTTATTGCGATGATTCTGCTCTGCGATATTGATGGAGTATATATGTTGTAATGGGTTTATCAAAAAATGCAAATTAACTGGTACTCTTTCATAGTCACTAAAACATGAATTCATTTGAAAGCAGAAACAATCATTTAAACCACTGCTGCTGTAAAACATGTTTAGGTCCACAAATTATTTAAAAAAAAAAAACTGCTGAGATTAAAGAAAACTGAACATCACCCTGTCTCCTTTAATTCTGATCCTGCATTTAATTGTAGCTCTTACCTTTCTTTCTGTCCTTTCAGTTTGTGCCTGTAGCTGTATTGTAAAGTGCTGTATAAAGTAACCATTCAGCAAATGAGATAATCTGTCAGCCTCTGTGTCAAGGTTTTAGTCTGTGACTTTTTAGAGATTTTATTTATTTGTCAGTTACTTTACTGTGTGTCGGGGAAATCCTATGCTCAGCCTTTACATTTGTGCCAAACTGTGTGCAGATGTTGTGTGTCATATAAAATACAGGTATATATATCAAAGTATATCTGCATTAATCTGTTGTCGACCTTAATCTGTTCACAGAATGCCTGGGGATGGAAAGTCATCTGCTGCTGAAATAAAGTCACTTTTAATAGTTATACTATTATCAAAATAGAAAAAAAAATATTCCAGAGTGATTCATCTTATTTTAACCAGTGCTGAGGCAATACTGTATGTATCCCCCCCCCCGTCAGATCAAACTCTGGGTAACACAGCTGGTCACACAGAGGTGCATACATTGTGATCCTTTTTTCTACTGTTTTCACAGAGACAAGGTGCAAAGCAGACAGCACAGCTTCCCTGATGTTATTTATCCATGCGTGTGCTCTGTGCGGTTACGCTTCTTGTACACATTAGATCTCATGTTGATTTCACAAAGCCACCGTTTTTTTTGTAAATACATCAAATGTGAGATATATTAAAAAATTTAAAATATGACTCACGCTGCTCTTTTCATGTGTCCTAGTCTGCTTTTGTTTGCAAACTGCTGGGTTATTTCTGTAAATGATGAGTATCTGCTGCTGGAGCAGTAGTTGGCTCATTTTAACCAAACATTAAATAAAAAAAAAACTGAAATTGAAGTTATGAACCAGCATTTTGATCCAACTTCACCAAACGTCTTCCATGGGATGGAATAATAGATGCCAAGTTGGTAAATGTATGTTGTACAATAACTTCAACACCAATGACTTGTGTTTATAACTTCACACTAGAGAACCACTCTCTGTAATTCAATTCAAATTCAAAGATACTTTATCCCAAAGGGAAATTAATTGTTGTAACTGATATTATGCAGGTTTCTTCAAAGAGCCGTTGTAGATGCTGATGGCTGTGGGCAGGAAGGATCTCCTGTAGCGGTCTGTCTTACTGCAGATCTGAAGAATCCTCCTTTGCTTTTCTATTCACTTAACATCAGCCGTTTATCTGTCAGATCTTTAGCACAAGATGAGATTACATATTTAAATTTGTTAAGGGTCACCATCACAAACTGGGATAAGTAAACACTGCTTCACTGACAACACCAAATAGTTACCCACATGGATGTATGAGATGTTCGGTAGGCTAAGCACACATGACTGACTACATTTGTTTCCTGGCATCGGGGTATGGGTTTAGATTATTGAAAAATCTAAAATTTTCTTTAAAAACTGCCCTGTTTTTACTGATGTCACCATGATTATGCTGTCTGTTTTCTCTCAAAGCTTGCCAGTAGGTACTTTATGTCGTGTTAGTTCAAACACCCTAGACAGCCAACAGTGCATATTGAAAGATAACACAATTTAGATAAAAATTATTCCAGCACCATCAAGGTGATTGCCAAAACTCCGCTTGGAGTTTGTCAGCAGAAATATGCAGTAGTCAGTAGAAGAAATGTAGACATTTTCTAAAGCTTCATGCTTTGTCCTTCGTTCCCTGTTTCTCTGCTTTACTCATTTTTACAGACACACCCTTCACAGAATGTTGTCATGGTTGGCACAAGGTTGAGTGAGAAAACAGCCAAAAATCCAGGGAAACACCTTTAAAAGCCTCAGAAAAGTCTGATCCAGATCACCCTAAAAGTACGCAATAAAGTCTGGCTCGTTGGAAGCAAAGTAAAATCAAATTAGGGGTCATTTAAAACTCTGTTACAGTACCATAGTTCAGTAATTTGACGGAGCTGGATCGCTCTGTCCCAATGACTAGTAAAACATGGCTGCTTTGAGATCTGGTATGTTCAGCTCTGAATGAAAAGGAGAAATGCAAATGTTTAAGATTTTAAGTTAAGTTAGTATAACAGCAAAATTCTACATAGAAAAGGGAAATATTGAACTGCCCCACCACACCTCATCCCCCCACCCCTACTTATTGGCACTCCTGGTGGAGATGTGTAAAAGACCTTCAGATAAATTCCTTCAGTAGCATAAAATGTATAAAGATCTGAATTTGACTAAATCTATTAAGGAATAAATTCCCATGTTAGGAAAAATGTTTTTTTTATAAAATCCCCAACACCACACTTATTGACAATTCATAGAAATAAATGGAACCAAAACATGTTTTAAATTTGAAATGTACTTTTTTGTAAATTGACAGTTTTTTGTGATTGTTTCATGACTAAACCAATAAGATAAGATGTAAATATTATGTGACCCAGAGGTGCGTTTCATTAAACTAGTGGACCCATATTTATCTTGCCTTTCCATCCTACCATCACAAACATTCAGGGCAGCATTCAGGGCAGTTAAGGAGATCATGAAGGATGTAGTCCCAATTCATTTTGATGTCTTCGCCTGGATATATTGTATAATGAACTAAAGTGCCATTATAGTGCCGGTCCAGGTAGCTAAATATAGTAATAATTGAGGACTGAATTGTTTTAGCAAATTCCTTGAGACAAATTTTAACTAAATATAAAAATGCAAAATATTACATCCAACGCCGACATGAAAATATGAATTTACGTATCTGAGCAACAAAAGGGTATTCTTAATAAAGATTCTGTCCAACCATAGAAACTGGCTCTTTTTTTTTTCTAAAACATTATCTTTGAGAATATACTGCTGTTTAACTGTTTAAGGCTTTAACTCTGCCTAAACCCTGAACAGGATTAAGCAGATACAGGAAATGGGTGGATGGACTGTAGTTAGACTGACGTTTTTGGGTAAAGCAAATGCTCCGAACTCGTCAGTCTTGATCGGTGATTTGCACAAGTATTCATACTCTCTTGAACATTTTCATTTATTCTAATGTTACAAACACAAATTCATTTAATTTGAAATTTTTACCACCTGTTTTTCACCACCATGTAGGTGTGTGTTTTTCACCACACACAGTATATTGTATTGAGGAGAAAGTGCTCAATTTAATTCTCACCTGAGCAGAGCACCTTCTTCAACGTGTTTGCTGCGTGCCCTTATGGCAAACAAGAAACCAGCTCTAGCTCTCATTTGGTGATGGCTTTCTTCTTGATACTCTTCCATAAGGCCAGAATTGGGGATTGCACGACTAATAGCTATCCTGTCAACAGAATCCTCCACCTGAATATTAGATCTCTGCAGATCCTCCACAGTTACCATAGGGCTCTGGGCTGCATCTTTTACTATTGCTCTCTTGTCTGTCAGTTTAGCTGGATGGCCATTCCTTGGTAGGTGTGCAGCTGTGCAATATTATTTATCTTCTCACCCATAACAATTATGAGCTATGTTGAGTTTTTCCCTCACATTTTTATGCAGATGAATAGAGCTGCGTGATTTATGTAAAATAAGTAAGCAGTTGATAGTGGAGAAAAGTATTCTTGAATTTCCAGCCTTTTCTGCAATACTATTAGAAAATGTTATTGCAGGGATCCCGAAATTACATCTCATGATCACAAAAAGTTAGGCCAAAATTATTCAAACCCTGGGCAGATTTAGGTTTAAAGCCAAGTTTGCATTTTACCAAAATGTTTCTTCTGACTGGAGTTTGGAGTGGCCAACCTAGAATCCTGGCTTGAATCTGCTAGAGACGCTGTCAGGGAGGTAAAAATTAGGATGATGGGAAAGAGACCTTCCAACCTAAGAGACTCGGAGCTCTTCAAGGATGAATCATCATGAAACCAGTGGAAACATGCAAGAATTGATTATGAGAAAGATGTGACTGATTTAATGTCACAAAAGATTTTCTCATTGATTATTGACAAGGATATACATTATTTTAGATATGCCATTTTGTAATAAAATGTGAAGTAAAAACAGGTACATTGTCTTCTTCAAAATAAATACTTCTGAGACTTTATTTATTTTTTATTTATTTTTATAACTAAATCTGTCATGGGGCATTTATAATTGTGTCATGTTTGAGTTTTGAGGTAGGACCCAAATGCAGGATTGAGTGAAGTTGATGAAAAGGTTTTAATAGAAAAATAGACTTACAGCTGACCAGGCACAGGAACTCAGGCAGGTGAAAACCATAAGCCACATGAAAATCCAGGCAACAGACATGGAAGACCGCAGGACCAGACCAGGGCAAAAACACAGGGTAGGTAATGAGGTGCAAACGGAAGGAACCAGCGAGGAACAATGAAAACCAGAGAGCTTAAATACAGAGGGGAGTGAAGAGAAAGCCAATGAGCAGGGAGACAAGGTAATCAGGGGGAGCAATGAACAGGTGTGGACCAGGCTGCATGGAGACAGAGGGAATATGTCCAATTAACATAATTATCACCGAGACTTGTCTAACAGAACAGAAGGTAAACAAAGGAACCAGACTAAATGACAAAACTGAGGGAAAACAGATCAATAGAAAAATATAAACAAACACCAACATGGCAGATTGTGACAAATTGTGGGCTGAAATTTAGTCATAATTATGGGATAGCTAACTCAAAATTCTGACATGTCCTATGTATCCTATCATAGAAGATATCTCATCAATATAAAATAGTAATAATGATGTCTCATAGTTATGAGATTGTGTCACATAATTGTGACTTCACCTCCTCACCTTTATATACATATTTTTTTTTTTTGTTTTCATCACAGAGATATCTGTGTTTAGTTTGCATGAACTGAAGAAAAACTAAATTCTACTACATTGCTGAGGCTTTAAAGTGAGGCCAGCGCTTCTCATCTCGGCTGCAGTTAAAGCGACTGAGTTTAGGACCCAGTGGAAGCTGAGCGTCTCCAGGCCTCTGCAGTGCAAGCGGCGCATCTGGAAGAGGGCTGGCCGGCTGGGGTGGTGGAGGACGGGGAGAGAAGAGGAAGGAGGCTCCGGGAGCAAGCGAGACAAAAAAGGGTCAGGCCTGGGACTTGGGAAAACTGGGTAACGAACACACGGCGATTCACGCTTGTTTTTAGACCCGTTGAAGCCGGCTGTTTGGTAACCGTGCAGGAAGGGTAACCTTTATGTGAACAAAAACCCCGAGAGCGGAAGGCGCTCGGTGGAAACGGGGAAATAGCGAAATGTGGGGGTCGCTTTCCTTGCAGATGATGCTCATTGGACATCCAGAGGTGAACTTGACCGTGTTTAGACCACAGAACCAGCTTCGTGGCTTCGTAATAACATTGTAGGCTCACTTAAAGAAATAACGGGGATTTACCCTTCAGCAGCCGTGGCCTGTAAAACAGCCACCATCCCCTGGGTCATATTGCAGACTTCCCCTGCCGCAGAAGACGTCTATAACTTGGCAATTTTAAGGGACAGCCAGTTGAATTACAGATGCGCCTCACTCGATCGCTTTACTGGAAGCATGTGGCTTAGACGCAAGGCTGATTTGGAGCAGGAAAAAACGCACGAGTGACCCCCAAATCGGCCGAAAAAAAATAATCTCATAACACATTATGTGTGTTGGCTGCAGAAAAACATCGTATGGGGCTTTTAAATGAATTCGATACGAATGATAATTTTTAATTTAACCGCCAGATGACATGAAATAGGATATTCTTTATAAAATCCCATTTCCACGGGTGCAACAGTGAGCTTGGCGGTGTGCGCATGGCAGGCTGCTGGAGTAACTTCAGCCCATGTGCGGATGAAATATTAATGCACAAAAATATGTGCAACTGTGTCAAAACCTGCAGCGTTAAACAGTCCACCGGGCCGCACATTAGCACCCTGCCCATTTAATGAAGGCTACAGCTCAGCCACACATGCATGGTGTGAAAGAGCCTGCAGGCTATAGTCGCCATACAGTGTATCTATAGAAGCCTGTGTGGCACCTATAGCTGCATGACGTGAACTCAACAAAGAGAAATCTGAGTCTCAGAGTAAAGCCAAGTTGAAGTGAGGAAATATGCACAACGTGTGTCAGGGTTTTAATGTACTGTTTTGCATGGCACGCTGCTGCAGCTCCTGATGTGAAAGCATTGCAATGCTAATACAAAAGTTGAGTGGATTTTTTGCTTTATCTCTAAGATGTAGGTGTCAGCTGCAGGTTTAGATCAAGAAAACTATCAAGTAAATAAATTAGTTTTATTTAGAGAAAGGAAAAATGGATCACAGTGCAAGTTGTGTGTCCTAATGACTTTCTATTCTAGTTTTCCTATAAATATTAGAATTGCACCGATCTGACTTTTTCTGGCCGATACTGATGTCCAGTTTTGACCTGTCGATTCTGATTTTGACCAATTTCGTTTTTTTTTTATTTTAAAAGAGAACAAAAATGCTGAATCCTCTTTTACAGAAGAATCAACCAGACAATAAAAGAATTACAACATGATCCCCTTTGCATCAAAGCATATGTCACTCACCTAGATTTTTCTGGAGCTCAGAAAAGCACATATATGTAAATGTTTTTGGTTGATGTGATTAGAGACCAAAAATAGTGGGACTTCTTAGTGTGAACGGATTTAATAAATAGAAAAAAAGTGTTGCTGATTTTTCAGTATTGGACCTGCCAATCACTGATCAGAGCCGATCAAGACAAAATTGGCTGATTGATTGGTGCATCTCCAATAATAATGTTATAGCCTCCTACTAATGACTTTTCTCAGCTTCACTTTTCTTCTGCTCCACCCTGAACGCAACCCCTTCTATAGTTATTACCCTACATAGAGCAATCCTGAAACAACATTGTTACCCTCATGTGAGATAAACATGGTCTCACTCTCTCTCAGCGGTGATTTCTTCTCTTATAAGATGTCTTTAGAGACACTATGCAATAATGTATTTTTTCACTAATAATAAGTAACAGAGTATTGATTTCCACTGCAGGATTTCACAGAAATACAAAGTTTTCCATAGGTGATAAACTAAGTAAGAAGTCAGTTTGGGTAATTTCACAGACAGGTGCTGCTAGTAGCTAAAAAGTTTTCACTGGTCTGTCACAGTTGTGAAAGTTTAGGTGACCAAGCTCTGGTCTCCATCTTTATTCATCCTGAAACCCAAGAGTGCTCACATTGACGCAGATGTGTGTGCATTTTTTAACTATAACAGTGTCATCAAGTACTTCAAAATTGTAGGGAGGCATTTATCGAAATTTCACTTTAATCCACTGAACTCAGCCAGCTCAAATATTTGTGATTTTTTTTCATTTAAAGGGGATCTGACCAACTTCTTGTCATTTCTATCTCTATTCTAGGAGAGAAGAGAAGAAGGGTCATCTCTAAAATTTGCCTTTTTTTTTTTTCCTTTTTGAAGTTCATTCTCACTGGAAACTTCCACAAATTTTACTGCTATTTTACCCCCCATAAGCCTTTAAGACTCAATGATGCCATCCAACACTGTCACCAAAACCAACTCCACCTCATGCAAAGGCTCGGATTTCGTGGATTCACCCGGAAACCGAATGGTAAGAAACTACTATTTAACCGTGCAGAATTCCACACAGTGCTTAATAGTGTGTTTGCAGGAAACAGCAGTTGTCTTCTGTTAGTTTTTGCAACAGTATCTCCAGAGTGCATGCATTTATGCACATTAGGAAATAGTTGTTGAAAATAAAAGGGAACTTAGAGAGTCCACTGGTTACCTCTGCTTGAACGCTCATAAAATACAGGCCAGCAATTTTGTATTATTTGGCTGACAGATAAACAGATATTATCATAAGACGTACTCAGAGTGGAATTGCAGGTTTTATTGTATTATTACCAAGATATTAAACAGATAAATCACTAACATTGGAACAGTGTAGATTTTGGTTCAGAGAAGACTTGTAAAAGGTGGATGAATTCATCATCATGCAGCATGGGTGTCCCCTGTTGTAATGCATGCATGCTGATAACTGCAGCATCACCTTAGTGCAGAGGCCGCAGCATCGCTGATGAAGGCGTCGAGAGGAGCAGCTGTATAATGTGACGTTTGCAGGTTTAATAGTGGTTGCTGACGTGGGCGTTGGCTGCTGTGGATTTAGTCAGAGCTGGAATGGCTCCAGAGCTTTTCAGCTGGAATGGGGGGTATGTCCTCTTCTTCCATGTTCCCATTACACAGCGCTGCCCTTCGTCTTGTTGCCTGGCAACAGACGTTGCCTTAAATACCCGGCTACCCAGACGGAAATAGTGCAGAGACATCGACAGTATAGCAGGGTTCACTCCAGGCAACACCAAATTGCATTTCAGGCTTTTTCATTGTTTTGAGAAAATGTTTGCGGGGAGGCAGTGTGTTGATTTCGTTCAGTGTGTCTGAGCCCTGGGTGCTCTTCCTGCTGCAAACAGGATTGTGCCATCCACAAAAGTGGTTCCCAAATGAGCCTGCACACAAGGGTGCACTCAAAACATGCTATTATCTATGCAAATTCTGCTGCCCCGGCAGGGGAAAAACTGAAGCACCAGGCACTCTATTACAAATCACACAATAAACTGAAAGCATCTGCAAAACACATGCAGAAAGACCCCTAATCACATTAGGCCACAGGTATACACCTAAAGGGTAATGTCTGGATTACTCTGAAATCAGTACATTTCCTTTATAACACACAACAGTGTTTGTCATTCTGATCACATACAATTCTCCATGTTAATTAGTTTACCCCTTGGGACTGTCATGGTTGATGGATTCTTCTCATTTCAGCAGCAAACGTTACTAGGGTATGAATGATTTTGCTGTTGTGCATGTATACAAATCCTTATAAAGACTAAAAATTGTTTTTTTGAGGTTCTTAATGATTTTGTGTTCTTTTTGTTCTTTTTTCTGGGTCTGATTCTGCAGGAAAAAATATTTGACCCTTTTAGGCATCAGGGTTGTTGAGGTTATCACAAAATTACAAAAGTATCAGCAGACTCAAAGCTATTTGGACCACTTAGTGGGTCTTGTCAAGCAGAGCTTTCGCTATTAAAGCATTGTAATTAAGTAAAATGAGACAAAAGTGTGAAACATTATAAGGACTGGTCTAGTACTCTGTGCCTGCCTGACATTTTATTGTCAAAGCTATGCTGCCATACATAAATGGCCCGTCACCTTCCTGCGCATTTAAAGCGGTAGCATGCACAATGGTAATTGCCAGATAAATTGGGCTGCCATAGATTTTTCTTGGACATGTTAAAAAGCTCTGGATGCATGAGCCTCGCAGATATAGAAATAACGCATTTACTTGTTTTACACAGCATTGACCTAACAGTAATGTTACTTAATGTCATGCAAACACTGTTTTTATTTTTTTATTGTTACTTTATTTTGTTGCATATTTATTTTAATATGTGTGCTGCAGTATTTCACAGAGGAGACTTTCATTCAAATGTGTCAAAATTCATTTTTGAACAGGAATATTTGAAGGTAGCCAGTTTCTATCAGCTACAAGTGCACTTTTCACAGCTAAATTTGTGAATTGGGAGTTCTATTTACTAGTTCATCGATCTGATTGGCTTAAGCTTCTTGTGATGGTGATAGATGTTGTGCAGTGATAGACAAAGGTGACAGATTCTTCATCCAGTCGCCTGCTAAGTGTTGGTTTGAGGGACTGCAGGAGAGGAGTTCACCGATTCTTTGCCTAATCAATCAATAATTGATCAGCTCACAGTCTCACAGCTATGAGGTTTCATGTCCAAGAACTTTACCTGTTTGTATGGTTCTGTGAATACATTTCTTTATTGTTTACCTTACATTCTTTTAGGCCATGAATGGACTTTGTATTTGTTAAGAAAATGTGAGGCATGCACTTAATCTTAGAAACAGCAGACATAAAAAAAGTTCTCCCTAATGTTGCTATTCTGGGGCTTTTTGTGCAGGTCACATGATGGTCGTGAAGAGATAGATCAGTAATGTGACAAGTTAGCAAAGTCAGGGAAACAAATAAAAATAGCCTCATGCCAATGTATGCCAATACATTCAGGGTGAAGTGCAGCGTTCATTTTCCAGCACATAGTGTTTTGTAAGTAGACCATAGTTCAACTTTGATCTCATCTGACCAGAGCAGCTCCTTCCAGATGTTTGCTGTGTCTCCTACATCGCTTGACACAGGCTTTAAATGGAATGTCCTACTGCTTTATTTAAACAATGGCTTTCTTCTCGCCACTTTGTTCTGAATTGTTATCCTGTCGACAGATTGTCCCACCTTAGCTGTCCAGTCCAGCTCTCCACCCCCCACCACTGCTGCAGTCAGTCTTATTTGCATTCAGACCTGGTGCTGGCATTCCCATTCAGTCAATACTGAACCCAAAGCATCTACATTACGGTCATCCTTTCTCTCATCAACCCAGGGGCTGCTGGGTGGTGGCAGACGTGGAGCTTTGTCCATGCCGCTTGACACTTTGTATTAATCAAAGGGAAATTGCAGCAGGGGAACGTGGGGGCAGGTCAGCGCGTTTGTAATGGTGTCAAGAGGCAATTGTCTTGAAGGTCAGCGGTGCATTCACAGAGCTTTCACTTCATCCGAGTTCAAAAGAGCATGTCATTCAGTTTCTATCTGTCTCATTGTCAGCCAAAGACACTCCGTGACCTGCTGCACTTTTCTCTAATGTGCAAGTGTTTCAATGCTGTGCATGTCTTCTTGCATTGCTGCAGAACTAGCATCACTTCTGCTGCAATGCTTGCAGTAAATTTCCTTTTTAACTTGCTGTTCAAGGACAATGGTTAGTAAGAGGTGCTTTTTAAGAATAAAACAATCTTAATGTGTCATTTTCTCTTAACAGGGTGAGAGCACAAGGCTAGGCATGGACCTAATGGAGGAGCAGAGGTTGGCTTTTAGTAGTGCCTCATTTAAAGTTGGAAAGCCTGGAAGGAAGCGTAAGCAGTTTCCAGTAAGTATTGACCTGACCCGTTAGAAAAGGAGCAGCTACACCAGTGCCTCCATGCATACTTGTTATATTTGTCAGATTAGGTATTAAGACATTTTTTAATATAAAAGAATAAAATAAAATTTTTTTAACAAAGCTGAGCACTTACATTGTTTTTCTGCATCATAACAATTTTAAAATCAAATACAAAAATAGAAAAAAGTAGTTTTTCCCCATTTCTAAATTCTGCTTTAAGTCACTGCTTGACTCTGAAATAACCTGAAGCTACCTGCCCGCTGTCTGACACAGTCTATACGAGCTTTGCAAAAGTAGTCAACCCTAGTTGGACCATAGGCAGCTCCATCCATCTTTCAATCAGCTCTGACCTGTGTTCCTGTCCCTGCTGAAGAAAAGCATTCCCACAGCATCTTGCGGCCACCACCAAGTTTCACGATGGAGATTTTGAGTGTTCAAGGTGATGTGCAGTTTTAGTTTTCCACCACATATAGCATTTTGAATGTAGGTCAAAAAAGCTCACATTTGGTCTCATCTGACCACATGCTTCTTCCACATGCTTGCTGTGTCCCCTACAGGGTATTTGGAAAACTGCAATTGGGACTTCTTATGGCTTTAACAGCTTTTCCCACCTTAGCTGTGGCTCTCTGCAGCTCCTCCAGAGTTTCCACAGGCCTCTTAGCAGCTTCTCCCTTACCTGGACTGTCAATTTGTTTCAGAGGTCAGAACCAGCAGCTTCAGGGCCAGCTGTGGCTTCATAACCCCGACACATGGCCCCTTTGTGGATAGACTGGTTTAGGCAATCTTTCTATCCAGTTTTATGCAATATCTTTATAGAGTTTTCGCAACATTATGACATCAGTTGTACAAGAAATATGTATTTTTTCCGTCCTTTTCAATCACTAGGGTGTAAACTATGCCCCTTATTTCTTAATGTGGGCTTAGTTCTTTTATTTTGCACAAACATGGAAAGTCGGCTTTATTCTACTAAATAAACTAGATTCTCTACCTCATTGTAAATGTTTGACTGAAAGATGATTTCCATGGTTCCAAAAATAGAAAAAAAATGAATTGTGGGTCATTTGTTTGACCTACTAATTCGATGTATACTTTTAGGTTATTATTTTTTATGGATCAAGTAGGTTTTGCTGTTCCTTACAATTATTTAGTATTTAAGAAGCATAATAAATTGGTCCTGGTTTAGGTGGACAGCTCTGCAGCTCCACGGTCGTGCCATGCTGACTCCATATTTGGATGGTGGATTGAACAATGTTCTGTGAAATGTTCAAACTTTGATGTTGTTGGGGACCCAAACAGAGAGACGAGGGCAGCAGTAGCATAGTTTAAAAAAAAGCATAATTTAATGAACAGAACAGACCAGGAAAAACTGGGTGAGGAGAACCAGAGGCTTTGACATGGAGGAACTGAACCAAGGGGTATCTATACTGGGGACTCTGATTACTGGATGGTACACAGGTGAGTCAATGAGCAGATGGGATACAGGTGTTAAAGACCAGGAAACTTGAGACACTCAGGTTAAAGTAGCACCAGTAACCTACAGCATAGGAATAAAACAAAACATAAGATGCTGCAACGAAAGTCCAACAGATTATGATGTTTTTAGAATGAGATTAAATCAGACACAACTGGACCTTATTGAGTAATTAGGTGCCTTCTGATGTCAGGGGTCTTATTTAGGGGTGTAACAGTAAAGGGGGCCGATTATGCACACCTTATCTTAGTTTATCAGATAAAATCCCAACAAAATACATTGAGGATTGTGGTTGTAATGTGACTAAACTGAAAAAGTGAATATTTCAGGAAGGTATTGGAAAAATGGGGCCTTGTGTAGATTTATTGCAGCAGAGTTAGGTTGGATAAGTTAGTGTTTTGCTTTTGCTCTGTCTGCTCTCTGTCTGCTCTCTGAGCTGTCTCTGCTTCAATCAGCATATTGTCTTTCTTCGTCTGACGGCAGCTGCTCCAGATGAAAGCGCTCGTCAGTCGTACACTGGTCCTCGGCACAGAAACCTTTTTGCTGTGGTTAGTGTCGCTACTTTATAATTTATTCGTCATCTGTAATGAAAAGCGAAAATAGTTCAGGGCATTAAATGAGACAGAGTTGGTCCTTCTGACCCCATCGTAAATATCTCCATTATTAGAAATAAACATTGGGACTGCAGTCATTGGGTGCATGAGAGGTGGCGTGTAAATAGACTTGGACACACTTTGCTAGTAGCACTGAGACCATGGCAGCAGCAGGAAACAGTTCCTTCTGACCCCTCAGGCCAAATGCTTCAGTGTTGTATGCTTTGTTGTTATCCTTCTCTGAATGACACACGGCATACCAACATGTACTAGTAATATCAGGAGAATTCAAAAAGTAAATGTAGCAGTCGGACGGCCATTAATTAAAAGTGGCTGAAGTTCGTTTGATTGGTTCTGACCTGAGATCACTGAGAAAAGAGCTGAAGAATCAGATTTTCTTAAGGTTCTTAAAATGTTTTAAAGGGAAAACCTTTTTTTTGGTTTGTAAACACATCAACAGACAGCAGGTGTTCCCAGCTCACCTGTTTCTTAGCAGAACACAAATCCAATAAAAGCTAGGGATATACACTGATCAGGCATAACATTAGGACCACTGACAGGTAAAGAGAATAACACTGATTATCTATAAGTCATCGCACCCGTTTGTAGGTGGAATATATAAAGGCAGCAAGTCAGCATTCACTGTCAAGTGAAATTGCTGTAGAAATAAATGCTGGTTCTGATAGAACAGTGTCAGAATGCAATAAATTGCAGTTGATGTGTTTGTGGCTGCATAGCTGCAGACCAGTCAGGGTACTATGCAGACTCCTGTCTGACGATGGGCACATGAGGATCAGAACTGCATCACGGAGCAGTGGAAGAAGGTGGCCTGGTCTGGTAAATCTTTACTTGTTAAGCCTCGTCTGGATGAACAACTTTGTTTGCTTCACTTACCGGGGGAAGCAGTCTGGTCGTTTGAACTCAATTGAATGCTACTTTGACACATATCATTTACGTAAGCATTTTTGCCAAGCACAATAGAAAGTTCCAGGGGTCGACTTCGGCCTTTAGATGTCCCAGATCTCAGTCCAGTCGGGCCTCTGTGGGATGTGCTGGACAAACATTTCCGTTCCACTCTGCAACTTCCGGGACTTAAAGGTTCTGCTGCTAACGTCTTGGTGCTAGATCTCACCGTACAGCTTCAGGAATCTATTGGAGTCCATGCCTCAATGGATGATAGCTGGGGGGGGGGGCAATACACTATGAGGCATGTTGTCATGAGGTTTTCTCCTGACTGGTGTATGTTTTGACTCATTATTGGAATAATTTTGCGATCCCTTTATTTTTATATATCCCTTTATATTCTAATCTAATACTCCTATCTAGGAACCTGCAGCATATATTTGTTTGTCTTTTATGGTCAATGTTTGTTACGTAAATGAGCTTGTATGTTTAATAGTATTTAGAATCACAGTGAAAGTCTGACTAAATCTGAGTTGGAGGATCAGACTCTAATAACTCTCTAATAACTAAAAGACAAACTTTTTATCCCTTTCCTGGTTGAGGGGTTTTTTCTTCGCCTGTAAACCTGGGAAAGCACCGGCAAAGAAGTATATCACAGTTGTCTTGCGGTTGTTTTTTTACCCAGAAAGGGCAAAGAGCATCTTTTCATTCTTTACCCATTAACTGACCCTGTTGTTGTTTTAACCTCCATGGGGCTTTGCTTTAATACTCTAGGAGGATACTCATTCCTAAAGCACTAGCTGCTTCTCTTTGTCTGCTAGTTTAGTTTAACATAAACTCGAACCCAACTTCTTTCTTACTTATAGGCTGTAAAGTAGGATTTATTTCTAAGTTACTGGTTAAGACTTTAGCATGCAGAGATAGTTTCAAACGATGTCGTCTGAAATGACATAAATACAGTGCTATGGAAAAGTATTTGCCCCCTTACAGGTCTCTTCTGTTTTTGCTTTTTTGTCACACTTAAATGATTTAGATCCTCGGATTATTTTTAATGTTTGGCAAACTTAGCCCGAGGAAGTAAAAATGTACTTTTCAAATGATGATTTCATGTATTAAGGGAAACGGCTCCCTAAACCAAACTGACCCCGTGTGAAAACTCTTGATAACTGACTTTCATGGAGGAACGTTGACCCACTCCTCTTTGTCACATTGGAAAGTTTTCAAGCATGAA